>JAPQRP010000011.1:15191808-15202689 GCA_037367295.1 Apogon hyalosoma | reverse complement strand
TCTCTCTCTCTCTCTCTCTCTCTCTCTCTCTCTCTCTCTCTCTCTCTCTCTCTCTCTCTCTCTCTCTCTCTCTATACCGTGGTGCTCAGCTCCGCACAGCTCCTCTACTCATTCGCTGCTGATTCACTCGCTCACTCGCTTGCCTCTCTTCTGCCAGTCGCTCTGCCTTGCTGCGCTCTGCCTGCCTGCCTGAGAATGGTCCAGCCGGTGCCTGGGGGTCTGCTGTCGTGGCCTGTCTGAACACACGCATAAACACACAGAGTCAGTCGACACGCGGAAGCACACACACACAAGCCGGAGAGCAATGTGAGAGGTAAGAGCTTGGATCGTACCCTCCTCCCCGTCTCATTGGTTTATCTAGATCTTTCCTCCTGTGTGCTGCAGTCTTTACTTTTCAAAGGAAGCGCCTGTGTATTGGGGCATAGGTAGACATAAGGGGATTGTCTGCCTTGAGTGTCTGCGGTTTGTGTGTGTGTGTTCAGTATGTGGGCCACAGGGTTAACATCCATTTGTTATGGCTTGTTTTATAGATGTAGACACACGCGCACATGCATGTAAACAGACACTCACACAGTGCAGGACACATTCTTGGCTCAAGGCAGACAGTCACACAATAGCTACTTCCTGAGGGTAGCGCTAGTTAGCAAGAAAATTTGCTGGTGCGTGTGCGCGTGTGTGTTTGGAGGGCCGTGGTTGTTCCAGGAAGCAGTGGAGAGGATCAATAGATCGCCCACTCAGCTTTCATTCCCTCCGTGTGACTCAACGTTGGGCATGTTGGGAGTTATCCGGCAAGGCATGGTTAACAAGGAGAATGGTCAAATTTGAGCCTTTTCTACCTCTTTGGTCCCTCGCTGCACCAGCCTTAGGGGGGACGCGTGGTTTCACATGTGTGTGAGTGTATGTGTATGTTTCTACGTGTGTGTGCTGTGTAAGGCAAACTCCCGCCCCGCTGCATGTAAATTATGTGTGACATGTGAAGCTGCTGCTACCTTATATGGTGAGCACAGTATTTCAGTACAGTTGATTCTGGCCAAGCATTCCGGGTCGCGGGAGGAGAGAGTGTGTGAGAGGGTGACTGTCTGTGGGAGTGTGTGCGTTTGTGCATGTGTGTGACTAAGTGAGTGTTTGCATGCGCCTGACAGAGGGGGAGTAACTTAGAGAGAGGAAGAAAGTTGAAGAGAGAAGGAAAGAGGGGCAGGAACTCTAGAGACTCGGGGAGAAGGAGACCCAGTAAATGGAGGGATTTTACTTGTCCATATTCAAACTGGAGTAAAAGTAAGTCGCTTTCACTACTGTCATTAGGCATTTGGATACTGTCCTGTGATGGTTTTCATTTCCGGGGATGTGTTTGTATGGGTTACGAGTGAAGTTAAATGGACAGAAAGTGTTTTCTTGCGTTCATGGACATTTTGCAAACTCAAAATTACACTACAGTAGTAATCCTGAATTTAGAGTTCAGTCCAAAAAATACAGATCTTTAAACTCCAGCCTTCTTGCCCTCTTCTTTACTCTTTGTCTATCCTCACTGCCTCCGATCTCCTCCCCCTCACCTCTCTGGGTTTCCTCTTGGTGGTGCGTCCGTGGTTGGGGCGATGATGAAGAATGTTGTTGTTGTGACTTAGAGGGATTTGGGGTGGCTCAGACAGTAGCACACGCACACACGCACACACACACACACACACACACCTACACGCACACACACTATCACAAGTATACACACATTCCAGCATACGAAACGCAGACAGATGTGTGGCAGATTGCTTTGTTGCGACTTTGTAAGCCCTCACAGTAGCTTTGCTGCAGGTAGACTGTCAAGTCTGTGTGGCTGAAGTCTGAGGAGTGTGGTGTTTTTTTTTGTCAAAGTGAATATTGTCGGTAGCACTGGTGACGATAAGATCTCTTCCTCTGTGTATATTCAATATATGTGGGAGAATATTCGTGCAAATCGTTCTGCATTGATGTGTGTAGACTATGATCCAGGATCTGCCCTACAGACAGGATTATTTGCATGACTGTGTCTGCGCTGACAGGTTAAGCCTTTATTACACTGAGGACTTGTCAATATGTTCCTACTGTGTTGAAACCTCACATGAACACTACAGATCAACAGCTGGACACAGATTTGGCTTCATGAGAAGCCTGCACTTTTAACAGGATTCCAAGCTAAAAAGAAATTGGTTTCTCTTACTGTCTTGTTATTATACCAGTGTTTTAATGACTCCCATTAGGTACTTGCTTTTATATTATTTTAAGATAGCCTATAGTAATTTTCATATATTGCACTGAGGAGTCAGTGTCCTATATATGAATCAAATAATGATGCAGATAGGCAGACAAACAGCATGTAAAAACTGCTTATCATGTCTATTTTTTTTCTTTGTTGTTCAGTCCAGAGACACACATGTCAACACAAGCCTGTCCTGGTTTTTTTACACCCTAATTGCATTGGGTTCCTTACATCTTACAAACTCTCCATCGCCTATAGATAGCTGTAACATATAATGGCATGTTTTGCTGTCCCAGTATGCTCTGACTCGCAACCTTTTTGAGCTACCTGTTCTCATTATTGTGCCTGTTTGCCTCCAGTGTATTACAAACAGGCCTCAACACAGACAGAAATGTAGATATGATACATGATATAATGTCCTCAATGAAAATTATTGACTTGGAAATCAGATAGCTAGCGCAAATAATAAAACCGGTCACCTGCAGAGTGTATTTACATTTAATAAGCTAATAATAAAGTAGCTAAATATATATATATATATATATACACTGTTGTAATAACAATAGGTTTTGCTCTATATGTATAGAAATGTATATAATAAAAGTAGATTAGTTTTTAGTTTTTGATCTGCATAACATTGTGAGACGACAGTATGTCTTGGTAAAGTGGTCTAGTGTTGGTCAAAATTCTCAGCAAGGTTGAAATTTGTATCTGCATGTCAATAACATAAGCCTCAAATGATGATCAAACATCTATACTCAACCAAACACATTTGTTATATTTATTTTTTAGGGCTCTTTGTCACCTGCTTGAATGCGGACATGAGTAAGCTATGGACCCTGACTATTTCTCACACACTGACACAGAGACAATGCAGATATGAGCCAATGAGCCACTCATTAAACCATAAGGCTAGTCATTATTCACACTGACCGTTGACTTCACCACATCCGAACATATACACACTCGCTAACACAAAAATGCAGTGTTGCACACAGGCAGATATTCACCACAGCCTAAGAGTACTCAGTGTCAGGACACATAGAGCAGTTGTGTGTTTGTATAGTTTTGTGCTTCTGCATATCTCTCTGCATTTATGCTAAACAAGAGATCTCATTGTCCCTAGAAATTTGCTCTCAGTGGAATCAATAGGCATTGTTTGTTGTGTGTTCCTAGAATAAGACTCACTTTATGTGCCATATTATTCACTCTGATGACATACCGTTCAGTTAAACTAATAGTTAAGACAAAATGATGACCTGATAATGATGGGGTTGATAATACTGTGGTAAGGACATTCCATTTACGAGCGAATTGCAGAGGTTTTATTTGGCAGTGTCCTGTGAAGCTACATCTTCAGTATAACCTTGAAGCATGACAAACCAAAATCGGGAGTGTTAAATAAATGCTACAGCCAAGAATCGTTTTTATTTAATCTGTTTTCCTCCTCTCTTATAAATTATTGAGATATAAGTGGGTGTTAACTCTTATAGTCAAAGAAAACAGGTTACTTAGGAATGTATAAGAGCGCTGTTTTTAGAGATTAGAAAGCAGCCCTCAGAATGTATGCATGTATGCGTGTCAGAGAGAAAAAGGATTAAGAGACAGAGAGAAGATGCTCACGTGTCTGTATGTACTTGTGTGTATGTGTGGAAGTAAAGGTCAGTGAGGGCGTTATTGACATGCTATATTCTGAGCACATGGAGCAGCAGCAGCAGCAGCATGGCCTGGGGTGTTGCATTTCCTCCAGCGTCCTCCACTGTGATGACCTGTCTCAGCTCTCTGTCACCCTGACTCCACCTCTGTCAATATGCTGAAACCACTTTTTTTTTTTCACTTAACAGCAGCAAGCAAAAAAGACAAATACCTCTTTTTCTCTGCAGTCAAAGCTGAAAATAGAAACTCTGACTACGCTACAGTGTGTTTATTACTATGTCATACATTATGTTGCAAAATAACAAGTATGTCCCACGTTATGATCATGTCATGCTTCATTGGTTGACCCTAATGTTTTTTTTTACGCAGAACAAACTCTTCAGTAGCTCTTTATCTGTGTTTTCAAGCTGTGCTAACATAAATTATTTGTTATTTAGCCATATTTCAGGAAGTCTTATCATAACTGTGAACCACACCCTCTTAGTTGTTGTCACAGTGCTTTAGCAGTTAGTCACAATGGCAATTTCAAGGCCAACCCAGATTAGCAACAATCGCAATGCATTGATTGCTCTAGCTTTTCATTCAGCCAGTACATGCCTTCATAACAAAGCACTTCTCTGTCTTAAAACATCCTCCTAACGCCTTGGCACCATCCATCACAGTCCACCGTGAAAGTCACTGGCAGCTTTTTATGCATACTTTGTGCTTTCTGTTAAGGTGAAGGGTGGATTTCGGCAGCGTCTTGTTGAGAACAGATTTGTTTTATGACTCATAACCAATAGAAAGTAAAAAAAAAAAAAAAAAGCTGGCTTGGTTTTCATGTCAGAAATTGTTTGCTAGCGTTGAGGCATATGCTGGTGTCATATGACCATGACCTGATGATGATGGCGCTGATATTGTAGACATACTTCCTCTTTTTAGCAATGTAATGTTTCAACCACATGTCCTAAATGGTGATGGGAAGCACATGGTTCTCTCTCTCTCTCGCCATCTTTGCTTCCTCTAGTATGGTTGACCTTGCACCAGCTTGCAAGACCTTGGAGCGTCATGGAGCTCTGCTGAGGATGCTGGAAGGAAACGCAGGCCAGACAGTCACATTGAGGGCACAAGTGTAGAGACTGGTAGAGTGGAAAGAATAGGACTGAAAAAGTCAAGAACCCATTGCTTCAAACAGAACAATTTCTGCGGTAAGAACAGAGAAGTAGATCATATTAAACAGTCATCTATTTGAAATAGATGCCTTGGAGACAAAGAGCACCGACAGTTAAAGTGGAATTAGATAGAGGGAGTGGTGTACTGACAAGAAAGACCAAAGAGATGAAGAAATCAATAGAGGAAGGATGCCCATGTCCAGACATGATGGATCATAATGAGGCCGCATTATCACTCTGCCAGTGTCTTACACCATACTGCATCGTCTCTTTCGTAAAGATATGTGCTCATTGAACTTTAACAGAAACCATAGAAACCGATTAAGCAGTCAGACAGAACGTAGACGGCGTCAGCGTTATATGCATCAAGTTATCACATTTGATTTAAACAGCCCCTGGCGCCTTTAACAATGCAATAATAGAAGTGTGTACTTCACCTCATTCATGTGTATGCAGCTGTGGCTTCAGTTTGTTCTGAATAACTTCATATAAAGTAAATTTGGGTAGTAAAAGTATTTAGACTCCAGGCATATCAGACTAAGCTCAAAAAATAGATAGATTAAAACAGTTCCTTGGGTGTACTTGGTTACACAGAAAGTTTAGACTTAGCCGAGTTGACATTTTCACAGCAATAAAGATGAAATGACGAATGAGTGGGTTCGTGGGAATAGGAACATGTCTTCAGAAATGCAAACAACACAATGCAAACAAAAATGTTATGACGTATGTTAGCAGGCAGTCAACCATTTTTTCCCAGTTCATAGTCTTCATCTCAAAGTGCAAGATATATCTGTGTGTGTGTGTGTGTGTGTGTGTTTGTGTGTGAGGGAATAGAACAGTTGTAGCATTTGTGATATGACTATGCTTATGCTCCAAAGGTCGTTAGTGGCAGTAAAGAGGCTTTTTCCAGTGCAGGGGTCGTCCAAGGTGAAGCTAAGCACTTTCCTCCTTCAGTTTCTCTTTTTCTCTCCACATATATCCATGTTGCTGGGTCATCATGACCTGCGCTGCACTGCTGCAGGACTCTGATATAGCGTGTTGCAGTGATGCAGTGCTGTAAAGTTAGCAGTGGTTGGTTGGTAGCATTGCTGAAGGTGCACATGCTGTTCTGGGATAAGCGATTTCTCTGCACAGGGTGTGGTAAGTTCCCCTGGCTGTGCGATAAGAGCAGAATGGGCCCCATGGAGCCCAGTCACTCAAATTCTCCTCACAAACCCTGTACAATGGGTTCACCAAAAATAGAAAGTAGTGGAAGTTTACAGAATTCTGAAAAAAAAAGATAATAATTTTTTCTGCATCATAAACAGAGAATTCAGTTCATGGAAGTAAAATAATACACAGGGTATTATCACAGCAGGCAAGTTTGGATATCTTTAAGATCGTAGCATTATTCTGAGTACCTCTTCACAGTGAACACTATGAAGCTTCTGTCTTTAATAGTTGATTGTTTAACCACTAAGTTTATTTTCCACGCAAAGGAAAATCAGGTAGTCGTAGATATACAGCAGTGATTAGTTTAGCCTGTGTCCCTCTACTGTCTCTCTTCCCAGCAGCAGGCAGGTCAGCCTCCTCTATGCTCCTCCCCCTGCTCTCACCTGGCGCTCAGCCCAGAATGTTGCTGCAACTCTCCTAGCTCTCATTGGTTCACACTCCCACTCTGCTTCGCAAGAAGGGAAATGACTAACCCTGCCTTGACTTCCCCTCCTGCTTTCACTCTCTTCCTTTCTTTCACCTCAAAACACATTTGCAATGGCCGTCTTTGCTGTTTTTGACTGTAAGTGATACAGGATTTGATCGGATTCTCCTGCATCGCTCAGAATTGGTGAAAAAGTTGTGAATGGCTGCTTTGTGTGCTTCTCTCTGTGCGAGCGGCGTGGTGTGGTGGGAGTGTGTTTGCCATGTGTGTTTAGAGCGCAGGGTGGTGGAGAGTTGTATTTGTTTTAGCTGACATCTTTGCATTTCTGACATTTTTACATATTCTTCTCTCCCACAGCTGCATAGTTTAGTGGTGGCATGACTTTAAGAATGCTGCAGGTCAGAATTCATGTAAAAGATCAAGGGAAACAAACACAAACCTGAAAGTTGTCTTTGAACATGTCTAATCAGACTAATCTGTCTCTTCCTCCTTTCTATCTCTCTCCCTCCTCGTAGGAAGTGCCTTCCCTGATGTCTGCTGCAGCTTTGACCTGCTTCTACAGCTGAAGCTCCACCCTCCCTCCCCCCCGCCTTGCTCGCTTGCTGCCTCAGTAACCCGAGTACAAGGACACCGACCACACCCTCCTCGCAGCCAACGCTCCGACCCGCCCGTCCATCCACTCTCATCACCATCCACTCCGCGCAGCCGGGCTCCAGCCTCTGCTCTCCTCACCAGACGGCCCCGCTGCCAAGTGCTCTCCACCAGCTGACCAGCCTTACCACAGCAGCCCCACACACCACCAAGCCCTCGCAGTATCTCACCCACCTTGCCTTTAACCTTCGCCTTCGACCCTCTAAGCCTCCATTCGGTCCTCAGTGCCCTTAACCTTCCTGTAGCAGGCTACACACAGACTATCACCTTTGTTGCCTGCTTTACTGCACCTAACCAGAGGGCTTTCAGTTTGTTCTGCCTGTTTGCCGCCTTGTGTATACTGTTGATGAGACCACTGTGTGAGCAATAAACTGAAGAGTGGCGACTGAATTGCTCGGCATCACCTGGGTATAATCACTTCATCCGTGGTTGATTGATCGGGAAAATGGCCCAGTAACATCCGCAGTGAAACGTCGTCCTGCAACATTTCAGACTGGACAAGCAGCCCTGTCAATCAACAGGAACTTTTTTTTTTTAAGTTTCATTTCACCTTCAGTCACAGATATCCCAGACAGTAACACCACCAACAAACCCCCCCCTCAAAAAAAAGTGACTTCAAAGTTGTGGATTAAAACACTAGAGGTACTTTAATCACACTTGAACAGTTTGGAATACTTTTTTGCCTGCAAGTTGCCATGGCAATGAACATAGCACACATCCGTGACACAAAGTGGCTGACATTGGAGGTATGCAGGGAGTTTCAGAGGGGCACGTGCTCACGCTCCGACCAGGAGTGCAAGTTCGCTCATCCGGCCAAGAGCTGTCAGGTGGACAACGGACGGGTCATCGCATGTTTCGATTCCCTCAAGGTAAGAACAGAGGAGTGCTGAATGACGAGTCTGGAGGTCAGATCTCAGACAGTCAAAGGGAGGTCACAGGCCAGACCGGGCACATTGAGTGCACAAAGCTCTTTGAGGGAATATAGGCAATTACAAAGTGGAAATGGCAGCAGTCTTACAGTCTACAACATGCTAGAGCACACCATCTGGCCGCAGCATGTGCTCTCCTTAGTTATGTCCATTTCTGGTCAGGTGACTGGAACATGTGACCAGGGGTAAAAAGGGAGGGGGGGTCAACTCTTTCGATTCAGGAAGCAGAAGTCAGGCATTTGTAACAGTGCACTGTGGAATTTTCTAGGACAGGCCGAGGGGTTTTGGCTGATGTTTACTGCATTTCAGGAGTCATTTAGGAGTCAGTCGCATTTCCAACTGATTACACTACACACAAACACAGCTGCGTGAATTCACTACATCAGCACGGCCCTTCTGGAAGTGATAAATACTGTTGTTTGACAGCTTTTGTATAAGAAAACAGATGAATAGGTATCACATGTACAAACTCATATAGATGCCCTGAGCATAACACGTCTCAACTAGAGAAGGAGGTGATATCGTCATCGTGCAGATCTCATTCAGCCTAACCACTTCCTGTGCAGAGGCCTCAGGGCAGTTAGAGGGGGTGCATGTGTGTGTCTCTGTGTAATGAGTGAGTGAAGTCAGGGGCAGATTTGGGGCACCGCATGCAGTAATTTTCCATTTTTAGGCAGAAGCAGGAGCATAAACACTTGTTTCTGTTTCTCTGCTGCTTGCTGTCTATTTCACAATCCCCCTTTTAATCGGCACTCAGGATCTCTACCCAAAGTTTCCAGCGCTGACACACACTGGTGCACACATTTATGGCTGTGTGTGTTTTCCCTTCAGTTTGTTTTTTGCCCCTGCAGACATTGATGACTCGTGGTCATTGTTAGTGTGTGAGCAGGGCAGGGTTAGGATGAGGACAGTGTGTGTGAGTCGGCTTAGAGAACACTGTTTTCCAGATGTGGACAGAGAAACATTGTCAGGCCTGCATTGATCTCTTCCAAAGTACTGTCAGATTGCACTAATGCCTGTGCATGTGTTTGTGTTTACATGTGCCAAATTAATTACCTCTGCCAAAGAGGTTATGGGATCATTTCCATTTGTCTGTTTGACAGTAGATGTACACAAAAACTACTGCATTAGTGTTCTTGAGACTTGGAAGGGTAGGGCATAGGCTAAGGACAAACTTTTGAAAATGTGGAACAGGTCCAAAAAGGGGTAGACTCTAGAATTGTTTTTTTTATTATAATTTTTATAATTAATACTTGAGAGCTCTAGGGTCACTTAGAAACTAAAATGGTGACAGCTAAAGCTGAAACCAACATCAAGGAAAATCACGAACATGTGAAAATACACACCTTCCACTTGCATCTTTCTCCTCTTGGTCCAAATCAAAAGACTAAATATGTAGTCAATGCTGTTTAACACCACAGTGGAAAAGAGAAGTAACTTTTCCAAGCTTGTATGTTGATTAATGGAGAAGAACATTAGATGAAAACTGCTATGATTAGTCAGTAAAAGGTTTTGGTTTATATTCACAAAAATGGGAAGAATTGTTTCCTAAACTGATCATTGCTATTAAAACAATATGCTGACAAGTATTTTTTAGATTTTTGCTCAATGACACCAAAAAACTATAGATGTAAAAACATGTGCCTAACCATTGTCAGTTCTAGGTTTTTATATTATATATTTAGATTCATTTACACAAGAGTTTGTTGATTGTTAGTGCAGATGTGTATTGCGCAGTGTGGGATATGGAGTCAAGCCTTAATGTTATCTTTGATTTTCCAATTGGTGAAACAGTAGAATTTTTTATTAATCAAACATTGTTTTGGTAAAAACTGACTAATGGTTGGTTGGTTGTTTTAAACTGCTTTGCAAATAAAGGAGAGAGAGAGAGATCTTAATTTAATCTTCCCTCTGTAAGTTGCTTTGGAAAAAAGCATCTGCCAAATGCATAAATGTAAATGTAATGTATTGTGCCAGTGAAACTGAAGATTCACTACTTTCTAAAGTTTTTTTTTTATTGATTAATAAGCTGACATTGACACACATACTGTTTGTTTATTATTTAGGTTTTTTTTTTCAAATAACTTCTCCAGCCTGTATTTGCTATTGAATCTCACATTTTGTAGTTACTAAAACCAAAGGTAATGTTTACACGTATTGTCTTTAAACTACACAAACTGCATCAATAATAACTGTGTGTCTGAGAAGAGGAGAGGACAGCTTTGGAAGAGGTTTATGCCTTTTTATTTATTATTTTCCGAATGCTCATTTCTTTTTGTTGTTGAATTGAGTCCTGAATAAGGCTGAACAATAAGCAAGAAAAGATTCTGTGATATGAGTCACAATTGTAGTTGGAATGGTAATTTTCGCATTTCATTTTCATCATAAAAAATAATTATGCGATTTTTGCTGAGATATGTACTAGCATGTTGTATAAGTATGTTCCCATAGGTCTAGAGAATATGAATTTTTCATCTAAGTACCATAATACTTCATTTATAATGGCATGTTTTGACACATTTTACCTTTAAAATTGCAGCTCCTGCGATATGGATAGTGCACTTGGCCATATTGCCATTAATCAAATTTTTATTAATTATTTAGCCCTGGTTCTGGATCATGTGTGTGTGT
>JAPQRP010000011.1:15180506-15191721 GCA_037367295.1 Apogon hyalosoma | reverse complement strand
GACTATCTCAGAGGGATCTCAATGCTTGTACGTACAGTATGTTTAATTTGTCTTCACTTTGAGTTGAAGGTCAGCCACTGGAAAGAAGTTGCTGGCAGATAAATGGAGTCTTTTTGGAGAAACCAAGGGGCCTATTTTTGTAATTTGGATTCATTTTCCACTAGGAGTTGTGTATTAATGGAGATGGGCGATACTTTTTTTAACCATTCGCCCCATTTTTTCCACTGGTAATGAAAAACAGAGCAGGTCTCAAAAAACCCACAGTGGAAACAGCAATAAAGAGTGAAAGAGAGTGAGAAAAAAAGACGATGGTGGAAATCAGAAACAAAGGCCGTTGATTTGCTAGTTGCATATACACACAAGATCTGACCTAAAAACCACAAACATAAAGTCACAAGCACATTCACCACACTGATATGGTTTTCCTGTTGTACAGACCCAGAAATACATACACTGAAAATCACTTGTCCTACTTCACTTTCACACAGGTTTGAAATAGGACAGAGATTTTCTTCTCGTTTTAGAGCGTTACATGAAGTCATGTCTCTCCCCATTACCGTTTTTCAGCCTTTTACACTCACATACACACAGAAATCGTCTCAGACACATGTGCACACTTTTTGCCCATGAGAGAGGATCGACCTTCTTCTCGAGAAGTGTATAATTAGAACAGGTCTCACATGATCACCAGTACATAGCTGAGCAGGTCACACCCAAACCCAGTCATTTCCCCAACAGCCACACACACTCTTTCTCTGGCCTCTTTTATACACAGTGTGCACACACATGCATGTGCAGACACAGTTTCCCACACAAAAACCATGTTCCCCACACTCCTCAAACATACGTCAGGAGTCCATACTGAGAGAACTGGAGCAGAGAATGTATCAGAACCAGAAATAGCGAAACTGTTAAATTTCAATTTTTCATGGGAAGATGTTCTCGGCACTAATCAGATGTAGATAATATCGCCTCAAGCAGGACAATCAATCAGACCCAAGTTTGCATCTAGGCCACAAATTTAAGACCAGTGTGTCCATTTACATTCGTGTACATACAATAGACATGCTTCTGTGCGGGTGTGTGTCGGCCTCAAACGTGGCCTTAACCCCAGAGTGCATCCCAGTCTGTTGCCTGTGTATCTGGTTGGTGCAGAGCAGACAGCTCAGCTATGTCAAAGCTGGGTAAATATTTGGAGAAGGATAATGGCTGCCTGGACTCCCTGATTTAAAGTCAGCTTTGTAGCTTTGTCTATTAATGATTAACTACTAAGTAGACAGGTTATGCTGATACTAAATCTGAATAAGCTGCTCATATTTATAGCAGGATATTTAGATTCGCTCTAATATAAACCCCAAAAGAATAACTGACGAGACAGGTGGAAAAGAGTGATGAAGCATGGGCCACTCATTTGAGCTGAATAATTGTACCCAATAACAATACAACCATGAGACTCTGAAACAACTTGGTGTGTTTAGGAAATACTTATTTTAACTTTTAGTCAGTGTTTTGATGTGTTTTCTCCTTGCTTCACTAAGCTTCCCTACTCAATTTGGAATATAGAAGTTAGATCAGGTTTCAGACAAACATGAACTACTGCTTGCCTCATTAGTTTTTACTAGAATGAACATTAAACAATATGTGTTACACTGTTAATGAACTGTAACAGCCCAACTCCACCCACACATAGGTAAACTGCCAGCTTGTTTCAGGCACGTTATGGGCCTACTTATTAATTTAATATGAGCCTGTTCTGGTCCACTTCTACTTTTTCTTTCTTCTTTCTCTCGGTAGCTCCTTGTGTTTGATTTCCCGCTCAGTCTGGTTTTTGCCTCATTTACTTCTGGCCACACCCTTGCCTGGACAGGATGGTTCACATTACACTATAGAACCACACACATATATATATGCACTTCACACACAAACGTAGACCCTTGTGGCATGACTTGAGGTGCTGCAGTGACATCAACCATGACCCAGCAGCAGCATGTCCTTAATTACCCCCAACACTAGCGGCTCTGTAATAAAAAGGAGTGGTTAGTGTCTAACATGGATAACTAAGTCTCTCTTTCACACACACACACGCATACACACACACACACACACTCAGTGTAGACCTTGTACTTTGTCTACCTGCCAGCCTGACACACCCACTGTCATCATGTCTGAGTTCTGAGAAAAACAGACCAAGTGTGTGTATGTGTGCGTATGTGTGTGTGTGTTATATCTCTTTTAGCGCGTTGCTTTGTGTTACTACCTTGTTCTGAGCCAAGATTACATTCCTTCTGAGCAGAGGGCGGGTAAATACCTCTTATTTATCTCTCTCTGTCTCTCTTTCTATCTGTCTCCCACTGTCTGAATCTCTATCTGTCTTTCCTCGTGTTTTGCGGACCATATTTTGACAGCGTGTTTATATTCAGTGGTTAGTTGGAACAGTCGGGTTAAACACACACTAACTCACACACACACACACCAAGGGGTGGTTGGCCAGACAGACATGTGGGGTAAATATTAGCCGCGTTGCTAGTCGACAGTGTTTTTTATGATTTGAAACAAATGATCCAGCTAGTCTCTGGGCAGTTAAATCAACACGTCATGCTCTGTGTGTAAAAGCATATGGCTATGCGTTCAGGAGGCTAATGTGGATTTGACACTGCTGTCTCACACTGCACAGTACATTAAAAGACACTCCACACATGGCCACATGTAGGGGACATTTATTATGTGTTAGAGTTGAACAGATCATCATTTAGTTTACTTGAAATGTTTAATGCGTCTGAGAATCATCTCATTATAAACCCGGAAGAGAATCTAATGTGTTCAACAAATACAGTCTGGAGATTACAGCAGCTCAACCTCCTTTCTTCATGTTGTCGTTGCTGAAGTAGATGTTTGCCACATACACACAATCCAAATTCACTTTGTCTGCACAACAGCCACAGATGGGCGTGTGGAATCTAAAGCCACTCACAGACGTGTGATCCTCACATTGCTTGCTTCACTGGCTCCTTGCCAAAAATGACTAGCCAGGAGAAAACTTTGAGAAGAAAAGGAAATAGGACAGAGCTTATAATGTTAGAATCAGACCATGACGAATGTGTTTTCAGTGCGAGCTTTCACCACACCTGCGATCGACAATATTTGTTTTTCAGCACTAGTATTATACACACTGATGCTATATTTCAGATATGCATTACTTTCTGTGTGATGTAGCCTTCATTCTCCAACACTTGGAACCTCCATGCAGATTGGATTTTTAATGAGATATCTGTGGGTGCTACTAGAATAAATATTTCTCCGCTTTGAGTTCACAAAGTATAGATGCAGTCATCCATAAGACACAGCTATTAATAAAGAGCTCCTCATAGCTACAGTTGCGGAAAAAATTATTAGACCACCCTTGTTTTCTTCAATTTCTTGTTCATTTTAATGCCTGGTCTGACTAAAGGTACATTTGTTTGGACAAATATAATGATAACAACAAATATAGCTCATAGTAGTTTAATTTCAGAGCTGATATCTATCCATTTTCCATGTTTTCTTGATAATAACCAAAATCACTTCAGTTTTTACATCAGTATCTATGGCATTGTACTGACAAAACAGTGCTTTTAGGCATTCTTATGTTTTCTTTTCTGTCTGTTTTAGTCATATGATACACACAGGAGTTAGTACTTGATTTCATAACCATTGTTTTTGATGACTTTTGATGGTCTAATAATTTTTTTCTGTGACTGTATATGTGTATAGTCTTCTCAGTGGCTAAAATGAGCAGGTTTCAATATGTAGAAGCAAACTCACATTACATGGGCCTCCTCATGTTGATTTGTCTTATTCACATGTCTCTCTATTTGTGTGTAGACCAGTCTAATCCAGGCCTACAGACACACACATACACAAGAAACAAACACAGACAGTCTTCAGTTTGCTTGTCACATAGTGTGTGTGCATCCTTGTCAGATCTGCACTACCGTGCGTTCAGTCTGTGCGCTTATGTGACGGAAGATCAGTGGCAACAGCCTGTCTTTCTTCTCAGTGTCAGCCGTCGCTGTCCCTTCGTTACACTGGACCCTTTATAACATCACTGATACAATGATTACTTATCTGCCGCTCACTCTCTCACATCCCCCTCTCACTTTGCATGTGTACATAGCATGTGTTTTCCTTGCACAGTTAAAAATACTGATAAATTAAAGCAGACGTTGACATTATTGTGTTGCATAATGTAAAACAAACTTGCACTAAATTTCCACCAGGTTTTAGTCATATCCATTTATATGCAAAGATGTTTTTCTTTTTTCTTTTTTTTTGATACACGGGTTTCTTTGTTAAAATGTCTGGACTCAAACACAAGTACATGTCTAGAAAGCAATTATTCACACTAAAATGTCTATCCCTATACATCTAAAGAAAAACATGAATCATAGCTTCATTTAACCCAGTTTATATTTGGAATTAGGATGGAATGTGGACTAGGCTACATTCTACAGATATAGATAACACTGTGGGACCAAACAGTCTATTAACCTGCTGAACTTCTCAAAATATCATACAATATAATAAATAAATAAACTCCCTTAGGTGGAATCTGGGAGAAATTTTAATAAACTGTGGCGCATATGTACAATATTTTCATTTGTTGAAATCGTGCAACCATAAAAGTCAGATTCCTGAGTTTTCAGAATACCTTTCGGGTTTTTCATTACATCTCACATGCACATAGTTGCATATCTGTTTAGTCAGCTCAGCTATTATCCTCCTATTAGACAGGTGAGAGAGGAGCTTGAGGGCACAGCTAGTCACTTAGCTCAAATCCCTCAACACCTTTTCACGTTGCCCCTCCCTCTCACCAGCTGTTAAGTCCATCAGTCAAGTTTACCCTTCCCCTCGTCTCTCGCTTTCTCTGTTGCTGCCGAACGGAAAAGATTTGATGCCAGAAGCTAAGGTGTGAGATGCCTGCTGGTGATGGTTATGAAAGTCATTAAATACCGAGGCAACGAGGGAAAACACACTTGATAGCTGTCCATCTCTCTTTCTCTTGAACAGTTGCTCCCAATGTGCGTCTTTTTTTTTTTTTTTTTTTTAAGTACATTCCTTTACACAATCTCAGTGTCTGGGCCTGTCAAACGCATAACACTGGTCATAATTACTTTATGCTCTGCTCCAACCTCACTGTCTCTGATGCCCTGCAAGGGAAGAAAACTTACCATTTTGTTCTGCTTTGGTGTGTGTTATTTAACTAAAACTTTGCAAAGTGAATTCTGCAGTGAGCTCAATATCCTCACAAATAAGGATGCCCCCCTTTCAGCTCGTCAGGATCCATCATGTGTCCTTGTTTTTTGACCTGAAACGGTGGTACCACCTGAGGTTTAATTAGTGTTAGCCCCAATTCGTTTTGTCTGATAGAAGCCGACTAGATTTTTTCATCTGACTGCATTGCAGAACATACATTGTACCTTACTCATTCTTGCACCTTGGTATATTATATATTGCTGTTTATATTCTTAATATTTACAGCTTTAACAGTAGCATTAATAGCATGAAACGTGAAAGCTTTATTGCGTGAAGGCGTGAAAGCTTTATTGCACCACTTTCCTTAACTAAATTACATTTAGTTAAGGAAAGTCAATGGCCTATTTGATACATGAGTTTTATTTGTTTTAGACTGGACTTTGAGCTGTTCCAGGTGGTTATTATACATATTTATATATCCTTTAGATAACCAGGTCAAATACTCATTAAGATCAGAGCCTCTTTTTTTCCAAGCCCCTGGCCAAGAGAGTTGTATAGACGTAGTTACGACAAATAAAGACATAACAAACCAACACCTTTAAAACATTACAAGTAAATAAAATACATTATTTAGTTATATACAATAAAAGAGCAACTTAAATAAAGATTGCAAATGCAAAATTTAGAAGTACATTGACCAAGAGTGTTATTTTCCTGGTCCTTTCTGATTAAATTCTAAATTCTTTTTACTAAATTCTAAGTAAAAATTAATGACTTTTGACAGTTTCAGCTCCCTCTGTAAATCATGCTAGGAAGACGGGCCAGCAAATCGAAAGGCGTTTTTTATACAATGCTGTTCTGACGCTGGGAACCACCAGAGCCATCACCATCCCTCTGTGTATTCATTAGTTGCATTAATCCACACATTTATTTTATAGAGTTGAAGTCCTCACCTTCCACTGTGCCCCATGAGACCTAACTTTGGAAAATATGTCTACAGCGTTCAATGGAGAGACAAGTCATTTTTCATCCAGTTTGATTTGTACCACCATTTACACATATGATATTTGTCAATTTAAAAGATAATCTTACTGGCAAGGTTAATAAGTCAAAAATCACTTCAGTCTGGTGTTGTTGAAGCTACAGAGAAATATTCAGCAACTCTGAACAGATTGTGGACAGAGATGTGACCTCTGCAAATTTTGCGTGTGTAGTCTTTGTATTACTTTAACTTTTACTTACTTACTTTGTGTATATAGCCCTGCGATGAACTGGCGACTTGTCCAGGGTGTACCCCGCCTTCGCCTGAAAGTAGCTGAGATAGATAGATAGCGACCCCTGCGACCCTAGTGAGGATAAAGCGGGTTCAGATGATGAATGAATGAATGAGTCTTTGTATTGTGCATATTTTCACAGTCTGGCAGTTGAACAGTTTTACAATAAACTACAACTTTCTTGACCTGTAAAATTATCTTTTCAATTGATAAATATAATATCTGTAAATGATGGCGTAATTAAAATGGGATTAAAAAATGTGGGTCCCACGGGGCACAACTGGAATTGAATACAGACTACTGAAAAGACAATAATTATTTTAATATATAATATAATGATATACCAGACACCAGATATAATAATAATATGTCCTCTGACACAATTGGGTGCAATACAATAATTTTTCATAATATTACATATTTCATGGTTATTATCTCATCAAAAAATATGTGAGGATAAACTGCAATAAAACTGAAAGAAATAGCATGAAAGCATTCTGCTTGTGCTGGTGCCAAGTCTGAAGGCGATAATCATATGCAGAAACAGGATTAGGCCATTTGACAGTGGGATTAGAGCTGTGGATAGGATTACAGTCTCTGAGATCAGATTAGCATAATATATGCCTGATAAATCTGTTAGCACTGCAAAGCAAACTAATCATCTGCCCCGTGGACGTTACTTGGCCAGTGATGGAGAAGACATTTTTGTTTGTGGGTTTCTGTAATCCAGGTGTCACTGAACCCTGGAGGAACTGAGCAGTGTGCAGATGGTAATGTTGTGGTAAGGATTTGGAAGAGAGAACAGTAAACCAGGATCAAAGATGGATATATACAAGAAAAAAATAAGCAGTTACATGCCTTCAAACTTTTCTTTTGAAGTGTGAGGAATCACTGAAGAGCTGCCACAGAAACAGCACAAACAGTGGCGCAGTCTGTATAAAAGGGAAGGAAATAGATTTGTGGCATACAGTACATATTCTTCTCTTGTCAAAGGATATTTTTTCATATGGGCACCTTTATTACTCCTCTTGTTCACCCTTAATACTACTTATCTGTCTGTGACAAAGTTCATCGGATTTCTGCCGTTTTTCAAGACTGTTACATCATTAAATACTCACTTTAAGTATGTGTCATAAAGCTGTAATGAATGTGACCTATTTATCATCTCTATTATAACTGAACTACAAGTAAAATCAAGCATCTGTGTTTTGTGTGTCTAGTTTGAGCATCTTCTAGTGTTTAATAAGGCCAATTAAGATAAAAAATCAGGCTTTAATCTTAAGAATGCAAGGCCTACAGTCACTGAGAGAAGAGCCCACCTCAGTCATTTCAGAAACAACGGTGCCGTTATTGACGCCTTGCTGCTGCCGAGACCTTGTGATTTCTGTGCAGTGACTCGTCTTTCTTGTTCCTACTGGGAAGCGGAGCTCAGAGATGATTAAATGAACATTCCCAGCCTGCCCCATGTACTCACACTGCGAGTACTGGATGGCTTTCATAAAGCGCTGCTTTTCGAATCAATACCTGTGTGATCGCTCTGTTATTACTGGTAATGAAAAGTTCAGAACTAACCTTGTTAGCCTCTGCAGGAGTAGAAGCCCCCGCCTCTCTGAGCAGAGGGTGTAGAGTAAAATTGGTGTAGATAAAGTCACATGAAAATGTGTTTGTGTGAAAAGAGATAGCAAGAGAGGTTGGGGGAGGGGGGGTGTCAGGGAAAAAACAGAGAGGTCTAAGTTTGGATGCAGGGCTCCTGTGTACGTGACATCTGACCTGAGGCATTTCTGAGAACCAACACCCTCTCAAGTGTGAATAACTCATTGCAGCGTATGCATGTGTGTGTTTGTGTCCACCTAGATAGCTAGTTCTGGCTGTAACTGTTAAAAACATAATTGGGTTTATTAGTAGTTTGCTGTTATTTTCATCTTTTTTCCCATTTAGAGTGTTATCAGACTTACCTTATCGCTGTGTGTGTGGTCTGTGTTGTAGCTCCACTTCAGCCTATAATTCTTTTCTCTCTCCTTTGTTGTTTAGTAGAGGGTGGCAATGCGTCACCGGGGGCATATTGTAACTATTATCATAGATTAACACTCCCTCCCTCCTCCATATCTCTGTAAGCCCCGTGGTCACATCCACTCCCTGACCACTAAGCTGCACTGCATGGATTACTGTGTACATTGAGTCCCAGAAGGGAGATATAGACATAATCACATGGGTTTGAATGTTTGCTCGTGGTTAGATATAGAAATGCAAGCCACAGAAATAACAAGTCACAACAATATCTCCTTCACCACATGTAAAACTCCCACTTCCATATTCAACAAAACCTAGTATTTGACTTACTTAGTTCATTTTAACTGCATAACAAGGGTATTACTGATTAGGAGGTGCTGAATATTTGATCTGTTTTGTATGGCTTTTCTCCAGTCTTGGTTAATCTGCCAGTTATTGTTCTGGTCAATAAATTGTCATTAAATGTTGAAAATATTGATAAGTGTTTACCAAAGCCCAAGATGATATCCTTAAATGCCTGGTTTAGTCTGAAACCCAAAGATACCCTATACTTTTTATACAAATAAAAGTATAACATTAAGGTGTGACAGAAACAAAATGATAATGAAACATGTCATTATTTTACTTTGTGATAAATATCATTGCGGAGTTTATTTTGATTACATTGTCATCTACACTTACAAAAAAGCTTCAGTTTTTACTTGATATTGAATTTTTTTATCATTATAATTAAAAAAAAAAAAAAGTTCTACCTCTTAATTTCTGAAATACATGTCACATTCTGACCATAAATAATCATTCTAAACCACAAATAACCATCTGGTTTCTTCAACTCTCACTCAGAAAGGAAACTCAGAAAACAGAAATATGGATTTGACATTTACCGTGACAATTATTGACAAATAACATGGACGTTTTATATCATGATAGTATTTCAAGTCAGCAGGGATGTGATGTGATGTGTTCCGGTATCCATATAGAGTATTCAGTTACAGAACTGGAAAGAAAGAAAATAGTCACTTTTTTTTGGTTGAAGCAATTATTCACATCAATGAGTTGATTGTTTGTGATTAATTTGGAACTTCATCAATTCATCAAATCATCAGTGATTTATTGCAGCTCTACAGTATTGACAAAAGCCCTGAAATAGCACTTTACCAACATGTTTAGATATTCTATTTGGCTGCCAATAATTGACATGCTACTTCACCGGCTACCAGGATTTCCTGTTAACATTCCGTGTAAAATGATCTGCACACAGTCGATATTGTGGCTTAGCAGATATGTCTTATATGTCTTGCTATATTTGTATGCACAGTAGACAAAGAGACCCACCACTGGGTCTGGTCCTTTGAGTCTTTGCGGGTCTCCTGCAGAACAAAGCTTTATTCACAGTGTGTGTGAGCAGAGAGGGCTTTCATCTCTGTGTATGTTTAGACAGAAGTCACTGGAACACAGGGCAGAGAACAGTGTAGCTTCACACCAAAACCCAGCTCACACCATAACATCACACCACACCACAACGCTGCTGCACCGATCCAAAGAAGGATAAAGGCTCACTGTGATTTCAGAGCTCTTTAAAAATGATATAATATACACTTTGCAACAATATATACGTTCCTATAACTATAATTGACTCATACCAAACCTAATTACTACTGTCCTGATCAATTTTTGTATCATTCAAGCTATAAAACATTAGAAAAGAATGAATAAGAAATGGCCAAGCATTTGTACCAGAGTTTTTCATTTTATTTTTTTTGTCTGATTCTTGGTTTCTTTGTTAAATTTTTCTGTCTAAAATTTTTTTTTTTGTTTATTCCCCTGTGAGGAGAACAAAGACTATAAAAAAAATTTAATTTTGTAGTTTATATGAAGGCTTTGATTAAAATAGGGTTTATGAGGCCAAACAAAATAATACAATACAGTACATGAAGTAAAAAGAGTCGCAGTAAATAGAACTTAAAAATAAATACAGATAACTTGCGGACTTGACACAACTTGGCTTCAATAGTGGCAAGTGTCAGGCTTCTCATCTGGAACTAGACTGCACTAAATAGAGATACTGATCCACCTCTGGTACCTCTTTAGATTATCTAACTCAATTTCCCTTTATTTGAGATTTTTTACTGTATACATTAAAGACATAATGTACATTTTTATCCATATAAACTGAAACATGCACTAAAATTTAAATGAACACGTGAATGTGAATTTTACATGAACTGCTTTTTTACCCTTGTGACCTTGACCTTTTCATCTCAAAATTTATAGGGGACCAGGGTAGATCTTGATCAACATTGCTACCAAGTTTAATCATCTTAGCTCTGTTTGTTATTGAGTAATGTTGAAAAGATATTCATCACCAAACAAACTAAAAAAAACATGCAGACAGCACCACACACCCTACCCACATCAGCCCGACTCCATCGCCTTGGGTAATGACTGACATTGACACAAAATAATGGCTCAGACTGAGAAAAACACTATATTTAAAATTATTACATTGAGTTTCAGCCCCAGATTTACTGATACAATGAAATTGTTATACAGTGATTCAGTTATTCATCGAATTTATATCATGTTGGTATTTATTAATCTGACTTACAGTCACAGAAAAAGTTATCAGACCATCAAAAGTCATCAAAAACAATGGTTATGCAATCAAGTACTAACTCCTGTGTGTATCATGTGACTAA
>JAPQRP010000011.1:15142799-15166249 GCA_037367295.1 Apogon hyalosoma | reverse complement strand
TATCTATCTATCTATCTATCTATCTATCTATCTATCTATCTATCTATCTATCTATCTATCTATCTATCTATCTCTGTGTCTGTCTGTCTCTCTGTCTGTCTATCTGTCTATCTCCCTCATCTCTTTCAATGCACATGAATGATCAGGGGATGCTTGTGTCTTACAGCGAGGGGTGGGTTGGGTAAAAGGCAGTACTCCCTCTTGTTGGCCTACACAGGAGTCCAACATGCAGTCATGTGTACACATATTACAACTTTTGAGACATTTTATATCAACTCTTTGATATATCCACAATACTGTAGTTTTCTATATTTCTTAGCCTCTATCTGTCTTTCTGGAGAAAACTGTGTTGCATTTAATGTGTGTCCTCATTGTAACCTCGATTTTTGTCCTTTCCCATTTTGAGGACTCTTCCTTATCAAAGTTGACTACCAACGAATACATGCAATTGGTATGTATGAGGTAGTTTTTTTTCCCATTTTTTAGAGCCATCTGCACCGCTTGTGCAAAAGTTGCTATCTGTGCCCTTTGGTGCTTGGCTTTTTTTTTTTTTTTCGCTGCTGCTTCCAGCACGTAAAGCAAAGCTTTACCATGTTTCTCATGTTTAAAGCTAAACACATATCAAAAACACATTTTGATTTCAGTTGTGGAAGGTATTTTGTAAGCAGCTAGCTATATTGCTCAATTTTATATTACCAGTGAAAAGAGTTATGACAGGCCTGGATGACTCATCATGTTGAAATTCCTGACCCAGGGCCAGTTTTCTGCATTTCATTGAGGTGTGCAGGTCAACAACATGGAGGACTTTTGCATGGGGAGCCACCTCACTGACAGTTTCCTTCGTTCCCTCTCATCTCTCACTTCCCTTCACCGGTCTTCTTTCTTTCCTTGCTGTCCAGAAGTGTCTGCTGCCTCTTATTGACATGTCACAACAGAATGAACTGTGCCATAACTGTAGCCAAATTGCTTTTCTATCCTGTTTTTTTTTTTTTTTTTTTTCAGCAATGAACTCATCTTAATGTGAAAGGATGTGGTTAAAATGTGTTGATCCACGCTCGCGTTATCAGCCAACGCCCATTTGTTGTTGAGAGGTTTTGGTTGAGGAAGCTTCGTTTGATGTGTGTCTGTTTTTTTACCCACAGATTCCAATAATATCTGCAGATCATCTGAGTAGTCACAAGTACTTGACTCAAATGTAGTTCCTCTCAAGAACAGTAAGTTTCTATTTCAGTCCCCGAATTGTTTGTGTTCATTAGAAACTGTTTATTTGCCCTGGTTAGCAGTTAGAATACAGCTTTCACATTTCTTAATGTGTTTTTCTAATTACTAGAACGACTATTCTGAGTGAGTGGGGTTTTTTTTTTGTCATGTCTTACAGATCAAATGAATGTGTGCTGGCACCGTCCAAGCCAAAAGAGTTCAGCCTTTATGTACATAACCTTCAGAATGTCAAGCAATGGGACGAGGAGGGTCTGCCATCTCTTAGCCGGTCCACAACGATGGTCTCATCACACGTGTAAACATCAAGAGTGCAACACATGATCTGTGCCATCAGCCCACATATCAACGTCAAGAAGACTTTGTTGTCAAATTCAGCGTCCAGCCGAGAGAGGAGAATATCTTGGTGCCAGGGTCAGTGTGCCTCTCCCTCTGTGAGAAAGGTTCACATTACACCTCTGTGTCTGACTAAACCATAGCAGTCTATTCGTTCTAATTCTTACCATTACTACACACACAGAAGGTCAAGAGTGTGTTGTACAAAGTAACACTCAGTGCTGGTACGTTAGTAGACCAAGACTTTTCTTTCCTTTTATATTTTTTCTGCTTTATTTTTTTTAATTAATAGCCATATTTCATAGTTTACAAGTGAAATGCGAACATGCACCTTGAATTTGAATTTAAATCTGAAAGGCACAATAATTTTAACAGGAATTTTATTCGCCAAAATAATTAGGCATGTACAGTATTGTGTTTTTACGGCTACTAGTGAAACTAGATGTTGAAATGAGGGTCTTGGACATATGAATGTTCTGGGTAAACCAACATACCTGTGTACCTTGAAAGCACAGCCAGGCTAGCTTTTCTCACCTTGTGATGTGCCATCAAGGCCATACAGCTAAAACCAGAGTGTTATCTCAGCAGTGTTATTTGTTTACCGAAGGTAAAAGTTTTGTATGGCTCTTTTTGTATTATTTTATTTTCAGAATCTCCATTGTGTGTTTTATTTTTTACTTTTTTCATTTCTTTAATTAATCAGTTTTAGAAGTGGGGTTCTTGCCAAAATTTTGATGTCTTTACTTTGAAAATGGGTTTTTTTTTCTATAGTTTGTCATAAATCTTTTTCATTGCCTAGAGTAAGTGTTGTTTTTTTGTCCAAAGGAATAATTTGTTGCTCTAGTCCATTGACTCTAAAGCCTGATGAAGTAGAGGGTGTTGCTTCAGTTGACATTGTGTTACAATGTTCCCCCTTTTCTAAAGAGGTGTAACTTAAACTGTGTCTGTAAGAAGCACTGTTGAGCCATGTGTTGATGGAAATCACAAACAATGGACCTGAAGGTCTACTAGGTCATTCTAACCACATGTGCACTTGTTGGTCTGGTCCCTTTTTTCTAATTTCACAACCACCCTATGTGAACTTTCACTCTTGAGGAAGTAACAACAGATTAGATTTTTGTTCCCCAGCAAACCATGTAGGTCGACATTCACGTGTAGATCTGACCGTAGAAACCAAAGCACAGTTTTTCTGTCAATCGTATTTGCAGAAAGTTACAGAAGCATCTCTCATGAGGCGAAAACAATTAAGGAAACATGTTTTTCATCTTTCATCTTAATTATTTTATCACTTATCTTTTCTGTGTTCACAGAGGTGTGTAGTGCGTCTTTACCGATTGTAATGTACCTAACAAAGCCTTAGATTACTGTTAATGGGTCTCAGCCCAATCAAATGTACTCTCAATCACCGTGCAGGTAAAAAACACCAATGATGTTTTATAGTTCGGTCACATGCCGCTTATGATTTCTTTTTCTTTCTCTTTATGTAAAAGTAACAATTACTCTTAAATTTCATTGAACTTATGTGTTATGTACTACTTAAGGATTTGAATCTATTTGAGGTATGTAGTTGTAGATTTTTTCTTTTTTGCCTTACTATATATTACTTGACAACATTGATATAGCTGTTGTAGATTTTGAGGTAGAATGACATTCATAACTTTTTCAAACCATATAAATGATAATGTGTTGAGTCAGTTTTAAATATTCACTTCATTCATATAGCTGGATGTCTTTTCAGTTGATGTTACATTGTCAGATAATTTTGCTGATGAAAGACGTTTTTGATACAAGGAATGAGATCAATTAATTTGCTGCGTCTGCAGCATCTCTGAGTAGACAAAAAATATAATGCTCTAACCAACTTAATTTTCCTTGTAACATGTCGAGATCATGTTTGAAAATATATTGTATTGAAAATATAGATTGTCCATGTTTTAGAGTAAAAATTATTTTCTACTGTATCCATTTCAAAAAGATATGTACAAGATTATGTTTGTTTGAATATTTCTTAAGTTTGCCCTGATTGTCAGGCCAAAATGAGCAGTGAGATTGACGGATGTTTGGTGGATGGTGAGATTAGGAGAGAGAAAGAAAAGGCTTTTCCACAGTGGTAAAGTCAGTAATGCTGCAGATGATGAGTTCTAACCTAAGGGACGAAGGTTGACTTTTTGCACTTCTGTATATAGTCAAATGAACAGAGAAAAAATGTGTATCATATTGAGATATTATTTTGAATAAAAAAGATCTATAATTATAAGGAATTTTGTTAGATTAATTTAAATTCTTAAATTAGAAGACCAGCTAAAAAAAAATTGCTTGCAAAGAAGGGCACTAGTTTCTTGGCCAATGCATTCAGAGAAAGCTATGCGCTTTTTGTCTTATTTTATCAGTGGCTAGTATTGCCAGGGAATGTTGTTGGGATTAGACATCCCAATGTCATGCTAACTCCACCCTTGTTGTAGGATGACATATCAAATGATGTCCATATTTCATTTGTTGGACTTGGTCATGCAGTATTGCTGCTCCCATGGTACAGTTCATACATGAAACTCTCAAAAGTATGTATTCTTTAATAGTTTGATTTGACTGCATGTAAAAGTACAAACATGTAAACAAAAGAAACTGCTTAGATATGTAAGGAAAGATAACACATTCAGACTACAGAATACACCGTAATGTTTTTTTTTCAAACTATACATACAGTAGATAACATCCACAGTGGGGAGAAATAATACTTCAAATACAAGTCGTCTTACTCTTGTGTGATAAAATATTTTCCAAGTAAACATGTTATTTAAAAAATAATAAAGTATTAGCACTCATCCACCCCAAATACTTTCTCATAGCCATAATGACAGTCGACACTGACTCACAAGAAGTTGTTTCTGCTATCATAGCTGTGCACTCAGCAGGTGAAGGCGCTCCACACCAAATACGTATTTGGCAAATTAGTCATTAAAATGAATGTAACAGTCGCCGGGCAAAGTCAGCATGTTTCTGACTTGAGGCTTCTGTACCGTCGCTAGAACCAAAGCAGTGTTTTCTCCAAACCAGATGTTCAATCTCTTGATTGAAACCAAGGCTTCTCTTCCCTGCTGGGGGCACATGTACGCTTTGACTGCTTTTTCCTTGTAAGTGCAACCACCAGTTATGTATTTGCTAACAAATGCCACACAATAATGTACTATTCTGTCTTCAGATTTGTTTATGCACATTTTATTGTTGCCATAATTGACTCTTGCTGTATGGATGAAAAAAAAAATCTGAATAAAACAATATTTGATTTGCTTATGCGATAAGTCTGTGGTCTGTGCCTCTGTTCAGTCAAATCGATCTAGGACGTTCTGTTATCGGGACAGTATATTCTGGAGCAGCTCCGTAGAGAGTGATGTACAGTATATTAGATGGGGAAAGTTACATGACTTGTGCTCTGGGCAATTTTCCTGAGATCGTGTGCATTATCTAGGTCAGAGCTGATTAGAAAAAAAAAACAATTATAACACACCCCCTATTTAGTAGGAAATTGTGACATTTGGGCAAAATCAAGAGGTTTATAATGATTTGTTTTAACTAAACGGAAAGGCAGCACCTCAGGTCAACAGCTAAGTACATTTTGAAGCTTGGATATTATCACTATCATGATCATTTTACCTTGAATGAGGGTTTTCCCTGTCACCAAAAGTTTTCAATGCGGCAGCCAAGCTATTTTGGGAAATACTTCAGCTAAATGAATGTAATGTGTGGAGAGCATTAACTAACTGGCTTCTACCAAATATAATGTTGTAGGTGGTCCTCATTAACTGAGCTTTCCCATTCCCATGTGAATTTTTGTTGAAAAATATTACATTTTCTTGCTGAAGGGTCCTCCTCATTCATCAGTCTTACACAAACTCATGGAAAATGCTCATATGAATAAAAATACACTGGTGATCATAAGTGAACCGATGTGAAAAAATGTGAAAAAGCAAATTACCTTCTTACAATAATATCAAACTACCACCACTTCCTGCAGCCTACTTCCACAAAATAAAAAAAAAACAAAAATGCTGTAGTGACATTAAAATTACTGCTCATGCGGTAAAGATTACAAGTGCAGAGGAAGTATTCAGATTCTGTACTGAAGTAAAACTATACAGCAATGAAACAAATATATAGACATACTGTATGACAACTTTAGATTATTAATGCTGAAGCATCAATATTTGAGTGGTATGTTACTGCTGGAGCTGGTTTTAACTATTTCAAAAGCAATTTTAGACACACCAGATAAATCTGAGCGCTCAGGAGAAAATTCATGATTAGGAAAAGAAGTAACAACAAAACTGATACAAAAATCTGTTTTCATTTTTTGGAATTTTCTTGGATTTTTTGTTGTAACATTTTACAGATGAGACTGTGGAAAGGTTAAAATGAATAATCGCTGTATACATCAGAATCTGCTTCATTCCAAGATTTTATGTACTATTTTTAATCATATCAGCTATTTGTTCTGTGTCAAGATCAGAAAATTTAATTTCTCATGTTTCTACTGAGAAACATTTAGGCTTTGGAATCTTTGATTTATCACCAAAAAAACAATTGTGTTTTTTAAACTTAAACCTTAAAGACTTACAATTATTTGTGGTGATTTCAAAATGAATTTCCCCCCACATTTTAGCTTTCCTTTCCTAAGTGATGTATAACCATTATTATATCATCCTCTACATTTTGTAGTTTTCAATGAAAATCTGGTAATTTTTTTTCTATATTTAATTTACTAATTATGTAGATGTTCATGAAAGATTATTATACCAAAACAAACGAAACAGAAGTGACCTTTACAGCAAAAATATAATTAACTTAACATAAAAATAAGTATCTACAACCTCTGTTATTTGTTTACATGGGCTTCATTGTTTTGGATTGAATCAATNNNNATAAGTATCTACAACCTCTGTTATTTGTTTACATGGGCTTCATTGGTTTGGATTGAATCAATGTAGATGACGGTGTTTCCATGTTTAATATGAAGCCGCTGAATATCAAAATGGGTCATATCTGACACTGAGAAACTGCATTTTACCTGAATGATGATAATAATAATAATAATAATAATAATAATAATAATTATTATTATTATTATTATTATTATTATTATTATTATTATGCATTGATAGAATTAGCTTCATATTTATGATTATTAATAACAATCCAATGAACTGCTTATATGAATCAAAGTTCATGTTCATATGAAAGGTGTAAGAAGAAAAAAGATGGAAAACCTTGTTTTATTATCCACTGTGTGCAGTCTTCATAGTATGTTACTAAAACTACCAGACAAGGGTAGTGGAGTATAAAATATACAGCATTTTCCACTGAAATGTAGTAATAGAATCATAAAGTACCTGAAAGTACTCAAGTACTAATCCAGTCGTAGTCATGGATGTAGGTTTCACTTCAACATTAGACATGTGGAGCATCAAACACATAGTTTCCTGCATTTCAGTGCCATCTGGCATCAGTTTGTGAAGGGAATCGTTTCATTTATGCAAAGAAATCATTAAATTCAGGCAGTTTAGAATATAATGGGACATAAAGCAGGTATTCTACTGTGTATTGCTTTCAGACATTGTTATATATGATAATACAGCATTATCTACATTATGAATCCAGCGTTTGAGTAAATACACCACTGGACATGAGTAGGTTAAAAGTTGACACCATGACCTCATTAGTTTGTCTTTGTGCTTGTGTTTAACGGTGGTGAGTGTGTCTGTGCAGCTCAGGTAACTCTAGCTGAAATCAGGGATGCCATAAGGGGGAGAAAAGTCATACTAATTCTAAGGGCCCAAGACTGACAGGAGCCCTAGAAAATAGTAGAACATGATTCCATTTTTAGTCAATTATTAATTTATCCCCTCCTATCACCATTTATTTGCAAAAAAAAAGATGTTTTCATGTCATTTCACTTTTTTTCACTAAAACAAAGATACAAAATTTTGAGTTTTCATTATTTATTGGTTATTATGCTATAATTTTACTGGTCCAACCCACTTGAGATCAGACTGGGCTGCAGTACAATGATCAACACCCTTGATTGTTAATATCTTCAGTGTAATTTTTGCATTTCACAAAGTCATCCCACAGGCCGCATTGGACCCTTTGGCAGGATGGTTTTGGCCCACGGGCCATATGTTTGAAAGCCTTGTTTAGAATATAATGGGACACAGCAGGCATTTTGTATTAAGATTGATGTAAGATTGTTATGATACTACTCTTCTGCTTCTTTCATGCTTTAATTCATTATGAATCCAGTGTTTGAGTAAATGCACCACTGGATATGAGTAGATTAAAAGTTGACACCATGACCTCATTAGTTTGTCTTTATGCTTATGTTTAACGGTGGTGAGTGTGTCTGTGCAGCTCAGGTAATTCTAGTTGAAATCAGAGATGCCATAAGGGGAGAAAAGTTATAATGATTCTAAGGGCCCAAGCCTGACAGGAGCCCTAGAAAATAGTAGAACATGATTCCATTTTTAGTCAATTATTAACTTATTACCACCTATCACAGTTTATTTACATTAGTACTGTTGTGTGCAGCTTAGGTAACTGTAGTTGAAATCAGGGATGCATTAAGGGGCAGAAAAGTGATGATGATTCTAAAGGCCTGAGACTGACAGGGGCCCTAAAAAATAGTAGATTATTCAATTTTTAGTCAATTATTAACTTATTACCAGTTATCACAGTTTATTTGCATTAGTACTGTTGTGTGCAGCTCAGATGACTGTAGTTGAAATCCTGTGGTTTTTGTGTGTGTGTGTGTGTGTGCGTGTGCGTGTGTGTGTGTGTGTGTGTGTGTGAGGGCAGGGCAGGGGTCACCCAGATCTGGCCCCAGACATGTTTCCGGTCATCTGACGGCTGTGGCGGAGGTTTCGGGTGAACGGCTCCTTTAAGAAAACGGAACTGAGCCTCGGCTTTTGACGCGCTGAGGATGTGGGCAGGAAACGCCATGCAAGAGGGGAAAAGCGATCACGCTTCCCAGCACCGTTGCACAATACAGCACGATCAAAATGTGCGTTAATTTACGACGCTAATGTCCAGGTGCGGCCTTTTCTCCTCGGATCTGCATCGCTCCGTCGTCAGAGGAGGATTCGCCGGCGCAGGATCCGCGTCCTATCCGAGCCAGAGCGCACCCTTCCCGGCCAGCTCGGGTTGAAAACATCGGGGCTGGTCAGCGGGTGGGAGAGGAGGCTTCATCGCGGAAAAAAAAAAAAAAATAGGAGGTGTCTGCCCTTTTTTTTTTTACCTCCTCAAACAAACCATGAGGGAGTACAAAGTGGTTGTTTTGGGATCGGGCGGAGTGGGCAAATCCGCGCTGACGGTCCAGTTCGTGACGGGCTCCTTCATCGAGAAATACGACCCCACGATAGAGGACTTCTACAGGAAGGAGATCGAGGTGGACTCGTCCCCGTCCGTGTTGGAGATCCTGGACACGGCTGGGACCGAGCAGTTCGCCTCCATGCGAGATCTGTACATCAAAAACGGGCAGGGTTTTATTTTGGTTTACAGCCTGGTGAATCAGCAGAGCTTCCAGGACATCAAGCCCATGAGGGATCAGATCATCCGGGTGAAGAGGTACGAGAGGGTGCCCATGATCCTGGTGGGAAACAAGGTGGACCTGGAAGGGGAGAGAGAGGTGTCTTCCGGGGAAGGCAAGGCGCTGGCCCAGGATTGGAACTGCCCGTTTATGGAAACTTCAGCCAAAAATAAAGGATCAGTCGATGAACTGTTCGCAGAAATCGTGAGACAGATGAACTATTCGACTGTTCCCAGCGGTGGAGATCAATGCTGCTCATGCGTCCTGCTCTAAAACGCACACAGACAAACAGATCATGGGTTCAAAAACAACAACAACAACAACGATATATATATTTAAAAAAAAACAAACAAACAACAACAAAAAGAAACTTGTCCCGCAGGCTTTGTTTTTGCAAAAGTATTCTCTCCTCCTCACACTGTTGTCTTATTGTTGCACACAAAAAACAAAAATCGACCTTGACAACAATCGATTATGTATAATAGTCTGGAAAAGTGTTTACATGACAAAGTACTTGAATGTTTTCGGATTTTTTATAGCTTTGTATATGACACTTCTCTGGAAATGTGCCTCAATGGAAATGTCTTATTGTGAAACCTAAGAGACACGTGTTTTCTTGTTTTTTGTTTTTTTTTTTTTGTTTTTTTTTTGCTCATGGAAAGATGTTAAAGGGTTTATTTGTTTGAGCTGTGATGTTGCATCTTCTGGGCTGGATGCGTCTGCCTCAGAGATGGGTGGTGGTGGTAATGTCAAATCCCCCCCCATTTTTGTTTTATTGCGTTTTATTAGGGCCTTGGACTCTTTGGGCTCAGATCAGAGGCCTGAAAGTACTTTATAGTCTTTCATAAACTTATCAGTCACCACTTAAGCCTTGCATAGGTTGCTCAAATCCAGTCCCGGTGATTTATTTCGTTAAAAGTTCAAGAGGCGCAGACCCACCCGATCTGATAATGTATTAGAAGCTGTGGATTGTGGTGGAGTTGTGTTGCTCCTACACACACACACACACACACACACACACACACATATATATATATATATATTTTCCCCTCTCTGGTGTGGTGAAAGTGGATTTATAATGGAGCTTGCACTTAGCTGGCGGTGTCCCTCCTCAGTGTGCACTAACAAACAAGGACCCTGGTGCATTTCTGTCGCTGCATGGGGAACGCCATGACCCCATGTCAAGTGCCTTCCTCAGAAAATTCCTGTGACTGTGCCAACTGATGAGCCCTACTTCCTCTGCAGTGCGTCTTGATGGCAATCAGAACTTTTTAGCAGTTTTTGCGATACATTGTGGTTTTGTTTGGTGTCAAAGTGAAAGGAGCCTCTTCTTGTTTTACTGTATAACAGACCTGCTGTTTCAGGGTCAGAGTCAGGCCGTTTCTCGAGGTACTAGTCCACCATGAACAACTTAAACCCACTGGGATTTTTGGTTCACTGAATGGCAAGCCATGTCTGACTGTATTGTCTAGATTTATTTCGCTCTCTCTCTTTTTTTTTTCTAATAATGTGACATTTTGACCTACCGTAATTGTAATTCTCCCTTTGGGCAAATCTTCTGCCATCCATCTGTCAGTTTAAAAGACTTGTAATACAAAACACATTTTATGTAAAATGCTGTCTGCTGTGTTTGTTTTTGCTGATACAGTGTGGACATTTTACTTAAGGGTCCCCTGGAAACATAATTTAAGAGATGATTGTTAATCTGTTCATTATTTTATAACCTCTTTGCTCTGCTCTGTCTTATACATTGATAAATGTGTGTTTGTAAAGGAAATATTGAGTCAGTGAGTGTAGCAATACCTGTTTTATCTCCAGTGGCCGCAGTGTTAAGTTGCATTTCTGCCTTTCAGGTTCTTTCTGTTTTTCTTTTTCTTTTTTTTTTTTTTTTTTTAACAAATATGAGTAGTGGAAGCATAGAAAAGACATATTTGATCATCAAAATCATATTTATTTCTCAATACTTCTGCCTTTAAATGTGAAAATAGATATTTGACATTTGTATAGAAGAGTGGCAAAGAGTTTGATGTTTATATGAGGACGAATGGCCTTCAGCACCTTCAGTTAGTCTTACCAAGTAAGTGATCGTGGCCATGGTGGGCCACACGAATAAAAACCCACTCAGTCCAGTTGTTTGGGTAGTGGGTAGGGTTTCCAGTAAGTGTGTTTAGCTGGGGAGAGCTGTTTCCCTCTTCCCGCTGCATGTTTTCTGGGCTGCTGAGTGGAGGACAGAGGGGGCTTTTTGTGTCCACAGCCAAGCTCAATCAGCCTTACATACCGTTGGCTGGTATTTGGCGAGCCATTCCTCAGACCGGCCAATCAGGTGCTGCCTCAAGTGTCCCCCTGACCACAGAGATGCAAAGTCAGATTACCAAATTTAACCAAAAGACATGCTCTATGACTACCATTAAGAATTTACATAAGGGATTGATTCAGTGAGTGTAGCAAAGCCTGTTTTATTGTGTATCTCCAGTAGCGTCAACTGTCTATAATATTTAAGTAAATCATGAAAGTCTCTAATGTTTCTGAAACTTTTCAAATTAACATTGATTAACATTATTTGAACTACTTTTTGGATCCATTATTTCAAAACCAACATTTTTACTTAAAGTAACAGCAGAATATCTTGCTCCACAAAATAGTTTGGATCTGGTTTCAATGAGGAAAAATGTATTTCATACATATTAACACACCCTAGCCAAAAAGTCAGTCACTCATTCGTTAGTACCTTTACCTTTAGCTTTGATTATTGGACTTTTGCTGCAGCGTCATGTATGTCATGCTTAAAAATGCACGATACATGTAAAAGCATTTATTTGTGCAAAATTGCATTGACTTTTCACCAATTTCTTGTATTGATGACAGGAGTCAGATCACTGCACTGAATGTTCCCCACTACATCCCAGTGGGGTTCAGGTCTGGACTCTGTAGTGCCCAGTCCATATGTGAAAATGACATCTGGTGCTCCTTGAACCACTCTTTCACAATCTGAGCCTGATTATTCTTGGTATTGTCATCTTGTAATATATCTGCATCAGGGGAAAAACAGTCCATTCAAGCTCAGACCTGGTCATTCAGTACAATCAGGTAGTCGCTGACTTCAGTTTTTGGACACATAATGTTGCTGAACCTAGACATTACAAACTGAACCAACCCCAGATCATAACACTGACCCCACACGCTTGTACTATAGGCATGATGGGTAATTACTTTTCACCCTGATGCACCCATCACTCTAGAACAGGGTCAATCTGGACTCCTTAGATCACATGACGTTTTTCCATTGAAACAGTCTAACCTTTATGCGTTTTGTAAGGAGGAAGTTACTCACTGTTTCAGTTTTAACCCATCACTTTTTCATCTTTTTTTTATAGTTTAACCCATGAAGACCCAGTGCTACTTTTGTGGCAATTCTCAAATTCATTTTTCTCTATATTCAACCTTTCTTAAGTGATTTATCATCGTTTAGTATAATATTATGCTCAGTGTTTTGCATTTTTAAGTGAAAACGAGGTATTTTCCTATATTTAATGTGCTGTGATCATGTAGATGTTCATAAAAGCTCAAATTAACATTGAGCATTCTTATATCAAAAACAGAAAACTGAAGAAAAAGTGACTTTTACAGGAAAATCTGCATTAACTGAACATAAACCAAGCATCTCTATCCACTGTCATTGATCCAACTCCATGGGTTTTACTGGTGAATCAATGTTGTAAAAGATGATGGTGTTTCCATGGTAACTACAGAGCCTCTGAATGTCCAAATGGGTCATATCTGATGACCATGCAAAAATGACAAACTGCATTTTACACTAATTATTTGCATGGATTGATAGGATTAATGGATCAATAGGTATGAAACAGTTTAAATCAGGAGTTGATTTTGGTCACCGGTGGATGTTTTTCATCTTTATGGGTTAAGAATGCATTGTTACTAAAACATATCAATCACTGCAGTAAATGTCCAATGGAGGGCTACTTCCTCTGTACTTAGGTTATGACTTTTTTGTGTCCAGGCTGTGTTTACATATGGAAGAGCTACCTCAGTCATCACACATGAAAAGAAAAGAGGAAAAAGTGTCACAGTGTCATATCTTCAAATAAAATTACATATTCAGAAGTCAAGTCAAGAATCACTCAAATAAAGCAGTTTCAAAGAAAAATGCAAAAAAAAAAAAGTCATAAAAAAGTTAAATAGCCAAGAGCACACAAATAAAATCTTTACAAGGAAATAGTAGACGGGGAAACTGTGATTTAACTTAAGGGAAAAAAATTACTAAAGAATTATGGACAAACAAAGAGAAGAACATTTGCTTCCCAATTATTTTATGTGGGCGGAAGGTGCTGGCAGTTTAACCGAGTGTGATTATCGCATGACTGTGACCATCATCATTATTTTTCTCTGTGTGTTCAGAAACTTAATACCAAGAAGTGCGCAGAGCAGAAGTGAAGAAATGACAGACTAAATAATATAAATAAAACACAGACCAACAGGATTAGGAGTGTATTCCACCATTTTTCAGAAAGGAGCTTCCACTTATCTCCTGCTGTTTTTTTTTTTTTTTTACTTAGCAGATGGTTGCATTTCTCGACTGCTCTGCAACTGTAAAGTATTACCTAACTTAATGGCAAGGACATTGAGCTGGCAGGGCTGAATGTCCTGAGGAGAACTGCTGTTGCAAGTACAATTAGTCCTGTATTTGTCTGGTTTATCAGATTATTTCAGCAATCCATGAACAAGAACAAGGCTTCACATGAAGATACCAAAGAAGATCCTGATGGAGTCACGTCTAAACCATTAGCAGAGCTGCACACATACAGGTTTATATGAGTACACATACGATAGTTTAGCAAATTCAGTGAGGTTTTAAATCTCACACTGGTTTCACGCCTTCAGTCATATGATCTAAAAGTTGCATCAGCACATGAGGTGAATCGAATACATGGAGTGAACCTCACATTCTTCTAGATGCTTAATGGTAAGCGATGACGTAAAAACCCATGTATTTCTTTCTTTACGTCCACAAATATCAAATTACCGGATGTCTCTGTAGTTACAGTATTGGAAATGTCAAATGTTAACCCATAAAGACCCAAACAGCCACTGGCAACTGAAAAAATCTACTGGTCTAAATAGTTTAATACCTGTTGATCTACTAATCCTATCAATCCATGTAAATAATTGGTGTAAAATGCAGTTCGTCATCTTTTCATGGTCATCACATATGACCCATTTGGATGTTCAGAGGCTCCGTAGTGAACATGAAAACACCGTCATCTTCTACAACATTTATTCACCAGTAAAACCCACGCAGTTTAATAAATGACAGTGGATGGACACACTGGGTTTATGTTCAGTTGTTGGTATCTTTGCTGAAAAAGTCACTTATTCTTAAGTTTTCTCTGTTTCTGATTCAATAACCATCAACTTTAATCTGAGCATCAATGAACATTTACATGAACAATGAATTAAATATGGGAAAATACATGATTTCCACTGAAATAAATGCAAAATAAGCAGGAAAATATTACAGTCAATGGTGAGAAATCACTTAAGAAAGGTTAAATATAGACTTAGACTTAGGCATACTTTATTTGTCATTAAGATTTGCACCAAAATGAAATTACGATGCAATGGCTCAGTGCACAACAGGAACAATGACAGTCTTTATACAGAAGGATAAATATACATATTAAAAATAAAAATAAAAAAAAAAACCTTTTGAATAGAAGATAAATAAGGATAAATATCTAAACAGAGAGAAATTCATTTGGGAACTGACACAAAAGTAGCACTGGGTCTTTATGGGTTAAGTATAAAGCTGAGCAGTATTAAACAGGAAAATAATAATGTCACTCTACTGTAGTTAATTGCTGCTTTCCATTTAGCTGTTGACTGACACAGTAATAAACACAGTCATCTGCTCGTTTTAATGCAAGGAAAAACTACCAGTTCTCATACACGGTACAATTCTCCTCCTGTTTGATCCTGTAAAACAGCTAACCTGCTTCTTTGCTCGTAACCTGTACAAATGAGTGTTTCTTTGAAGGAGAACTTGTAGCAACCTTTGGCTGCTGTAATGTACTGCAGTGAAAGGGAGTGGATGATAGTGCACTTCCTGTGTTCTCATCAGAATGTTAAAATGTTGAAACCGAAGCACAGTTCCTCTTAATCATGTGGCAATAACTGGTTTACACTGTCATCATCGGCACCCTTCAGTGTCCATGAAATGACCCCATTACTGTAATATTCTTGAAAAAAAAAAAAAAGTGCCCTTTTAATTTTTTCAACTTTAGCAAATGCCAACATACTTAAAAATTACATTGCTGATGTCGGAACGAAAGGTTTAGACGGAAAACAAAGGCAAGGTTGTGGCTGGGAAAGGATGAGTACATTTCATCTGTGTTCTCCATGTGATTTGATTTGAGCAAAGAAGCCAGAAGGATCATATGACACTAACTCAGTTGCCACAGCTGTTTATCCATGAGCTGTATGGACAAACAGCCTGAAATAGACGTCTGAAGAGATCATTGAATTTGGTTCCAAAGCCAGATATACCTGCGCACATCTACAGCCACACACATTTACAAATCACTTTCCCTAAAAAAACCACTCACTTGACATGTTTGGGAGGCATCTGTGTCTTTGTTATTGTTGAAGCAGAAAACCACATGAAGTCAAAGTGGTGTGACAGCTGACAACACACAGCCTGACCCCAGCAGTGAGAATGGTTTTACCATGTGAGAAACAGTGGAAGCAAGAAAGACAGCTTTCATCTGTGTAAGGGTTAATCAATGTTGTGTAATGAGCATCAGTGACTGAAGAGGATGTGGAAGATGAACAACTTCTCAGAGACTTGAGTTTAGACCAAAATTTCATCAGATATTCAGAAGTCAAGAATAAAAATCATCTAAATAATCAGTTAACACAATTATAAAACAAGGTGTGGGTAAATACACGTATTCAGAAGAAATGCAAAACTAGCACTACAAAACGTTAAAGGAAAATAAATGAAAATAAGAGCAGACAAGCAAATTAAATTAAATATAATGATCATCTGTGACTGAAGAGGATGTGGGTCTGTATGGAAGATGAACATCTTCACAGTGATTTGAGTTTAAACCAAAATCTCAAATTTAGATCTATCAAAATCACATTAGATATTCAGAAGTCTAGAATAAAATCACCCAAATAATCAATTAACACAATTATAAAATAAGGTGTGGGTAAATACATGTACAGTCACGGAAAACATTATTAGACCACCCTTGTTTTCTTCAGTTTATTGTTCATTTTAATGCCTGGTACAACTAAAGGTACATTTTTTTAGACAAATATAATGATAACAACAAAAATAGCTCAGAGTAGTTTAATTTCAGAGCTGATATCTATCCATTTACCATGTTTTCTTGATAATAACCAAAATCACTTCAGTTCTTACATCAATATCTATGGCATTGTACTGACAAAAACAGTGCTTTTAGGCATTCCATGTTTTCTTTTCTGTCTGTTTTAGTCACATGGTACACACAGGAGTTAGTACTTGATTGCATAACCATTGTTTTTAATGATTTTTGATGGTCTAATCATTTTTTTTCCGCGACTGTATTTAGAAGAAATACTAAACTAGTTAAAGAAGTTAAAGGAAAATAAATGAAAATAACAAGAACACACAAGCAAATCAAATCAAATATAATGATCATCTGTGACTGAAGAGGATGTGGTCTGTGTAGAAGAAGGCTTCACATACGTAAATACATACACATACATGCAATCACCCAAATAATCAGTCAGTACAGTTAGAAAGTTAGGTGTAGATTTATACACATGTTTAGAAACAGTGCAAAAATAGTTATATAAAAAGCTAAACAATAGGCAAAAATGTAAAAAAAAAATTTAACAAGAACACACAAGTAAATCAAATAAAAATAGCAAGAATACACAGTAAATGGTTGTGTAATGATCATCTGTGACTGAAGAGGATGTGAGTCTGTGTGGAAGAAGACTTCACAGAGGTCTGAGACGCTATTCTGCAGATGAAGACGTGATCCTGTTGTCATGGTAATCTTACTATTTCTCTCATTCACAATGAACCGAGCAGCCTTTTGCATCTAAATTTTAAAGAAATAGTAATATTTGTGCTGTATGTATCCTTTAAAGCAGGGATATCAAAGTCATTGTAGTGCAGGGGTCACATACAGCCCAATCTGATCTCAAGTGGCTCAGACCAGTAAAATACTATCATAATATCCTATAGATACTTTGAATTGAAAAAAGTAAAATTACATGATGAACATATTTACATCTACAAAGTATGGTAGCAGTATGGTAAATAGTAGACAGTAGTAGTATGATAGTATGTTGATTTGTATATTTATATATTTTATATTGTCTTACTGTGTGTCTGTTTTGAAGGGAGTTTGCACTGTAATGTCATATTTTAAGTAGAATGAAAATAAAACTTTCAATTCTATTCTATTCTGAGAAAAAGAGAAAAAAAAACAATAAAAAGTGAAAAATAAGACAAAAAAATAAAAGGAAAAATAACAGAATAATATAAATAACATAAAGTACCTCCCACCTCCCACTAGTTTGTCTATTTGAGTTTATTTAACAGGTGCAAAAAACCCAAAAAATGAAAAGATGTGTTGCACCAGATTTCCATCTGTGTTCTCTGGGCAGGTGAGTCATAGAAACTATATTAAAAGGCCTGTGTAGTGCAGTGTTATTACAAAGCTATGAAATTAAGTCTGTTGTATGTATGGTGGAGAGGTCAAACAAAAAAAGAAAAAAGATTGCAGTTCATCTGGATCACATTCAGGAGGTAACACAAACTATTAAAACATTAAATGAAAGGTTGTCACTTCTTAATAAACCAATCATTGCCTTCATTTAGTGTTTTGTTTTTTTTTCCAGGCTCACAAAGTGCATTACATATTTTCTCCAGACAGTCTTAGATGCTTAAGGTATCCGTTCCCATTATCAGTCAGCATGATCAACTATGTACAAATGAGTTATTAACAATTAGGATACGGACCAAGTTGAGGTGATAATAGTAAAAACAACCAAAGTAGTCATCCCTTCATTTTTCTTTTTTTTTTTTTTTCTCTCTTTTTACCTTGTTTTGTCCGGCACCCTAACAGCAGAATGGTAGTCTGGCTGCCTTTTGGTGCTGAACAAATGTGCTTTGCCAAGGGAAACTTTATAAAGTATGAGGCTCCCCTTGATATTCTACAGTCTTTATTATGAGTTTTGTTGACACATTTCAATGCCGGACCTGACATGGAAGAACGGAGGGGGGGGGGGCCGGGAAGAAGAATGTGGCGAAGACCCTCACAAGAAAATATCAACAATACAAACAATAACAATCATGGTGATAATTATAATGGTAACAATAACTGGAGCAAGAATTGAGTAAACTGGGCAGAAAGACAGAAAAAAAAAACAAATAGATAAACAAAAAAAAAGTTAAATAAAGACCTGTTAAATGAGGAATATAAGAAAAGAAAACATAAACAGAATATCATAAACAGTGACAGCCCAGATAATACCAGCAACAAATCCACACATCAGTTGTTCACATTAATCTGCTGCGACAGAGTGACTGCATCAGAGTAAAGCAAAGAGAACAAGGCAAAGTGTGTGTGATACACATACATCCAAGAAACAAAGGAAATCACAAACGTATCTAACATAATAAACCACCTCACCCACCCAGCCACCTAAAAAAAAAAGGTACAGACCATGAAGGTGAACACAGTAGAGTGTTACATAAGAACAAAGAGTTGTATAAAAACAACTACAAAATAGTTTGGGTCTAACATTAATGCAACAGTTTAACCATTGGTTTTGGTACGAGCAGTAGAAGCATAACTTTAGGAATTAGGAGTCTGTCCTCATTGGCAGGGGTTTTCACGCTTTAGTTAGCTTAGCTTAGTTTAGTTTATCTTAGCTTAGCATAGCAATTCACATAGATGGGATTTATACCTGAGAGATGATATTTGATATTTCAGTGAGTATTGAATAATGCAAGTCCAGCAATATGGAAGGTGAAAGTCCTTAGACCAGGGGTCTCAAACATGCAACCCGGGGGCCAAAACCAGCCCGCCAAAGGGTCCAGTCTGGCCCACGAGATGAATTAGTGAAATACAAAAATTACACTGAAGATATTAACAATCAAATAAGTTAAAATAATTTTAGGTCAATGCAATCTAAAGTGGGTCAGACCAAAAACTAAAATTCTATCGTAATAAACTAGAATTAATGAAAACCACAAATTTTTCTCTTTGTTTTTGTTTAAAAAAGTAAAATTACACAAAGATTTTTACATTTACAGACTAGCCTTTTACAAAAAAAAATGTGAACAACCTGAACAAATATGAACACCCTGAAATGTCTCAAGAGAATTAAGAGTAACTGAACCAATATTCTGCCTGTCATTAAGTGTTTTGTGTATTTGTAGATCCACTGTAAATTGTAATGAACATGTGAAAATGAGAAAGTGAGGCCAAATAATGGCATAAATTGTTAAAATTGCACTTTTTTGAAAAAAGTAAATTTCATTTTGTTCATGGCTGTTCATGTTTTGCACATTTTTTTAAAGGATAGTTTGTAGATGGAAACATTTTGATAATATAATTTTACTTTTTTCACTCTAAAACATAGAAGTTAGACATACAAATTTTGGAACTGATATTATTTATATATTATTCTCTTATTATTTGAATGATCCGGCACTCTTCAGGTCATATTGGGCTGTATATTGCCCCTGAACTAACAGGAGTTTGACACCCCTGCCTTAGAGTGTCTTGTGGATTTATCAGATTAATCTTGCAGTGTGTCCTTTTTATTCTAGCCCCATATAATATTTGTGATCCACAGTGTCTAAGATAGTGGGGTGGTGTCTTTCCATTTCAGTGGGATTATACAATGGGGAATGCTACGAGTTAACGCTGGAGTTTGTTCAAAGAGTGGGTATCAAGGGGAAATCTAAAAACAGCCATAATCATTGTTAGGCTTACATCAACTTTATTTAGTTTCCAGAGGGAATAACAAAAAGCCAGTGAATGTGCTTTGGTTATCAGTGTTATCAAAAATCCAGGTGTAGGTGGAAAACCTCATCATGTACACCCGGTCTCCCTTTTCAAGTGTTAGAGTCATGCCATTGGTGGCTGTCTCGAAATGACTCCCAGAGGCATGGTTGCCCACAGTAACCACATGGTATCCATTCTTCATCAGCTGTAGCACTATTTGTTTAGTTGAAAAATTATGACCAGAGAAGCTGAAGTAATAGATTCCTTTGACTGGAGCTGTGAACATACCTGCGGTTTATTCAGAGAGAGTATGGATATTATAAGGATTAACCACAGCATTTGCAGCAGTTTTTAAACATGCATACTATAATATACATAATAATTATTGTCTTTTTAAAGCAGGTTTAGCAGTTTCAGGGTTGTATGCACCAGTGTTTGCAAAGACATTCCTGTAGCACAAAGTGGTGTGAGTTTTCACCAGACCGAAGTTTCCCTTAGTCCCAAGAGATGCTCCAAAAGCCACATAGTAACCTAGAGTGATATTGAAATACACATAGAGATTATCTCTTTGTGTTGAACACTATTGATAGCTTGTTGTCATTGTCCCAAAAATCTTAAGATAATCAAAGTAAACACTTAAATAATCTGCAAGTTTAAAATCTCCCTAAAGTGGGTTTGACATGTCATTCTACCACTGCACTGAGTTTGAGACTTTTAGTGTTCTCATATTTGTGGAGTAGTGGACAGAGATTTGTGATACCATGAATATTTTGAAGCTAGATGTGATGCAGCTTTAACATTTGTAATGTGTAAATCATTAGTGGAAAGTCCTTGAAATCAATAGCACGTAGCATAGGTATACAAAATGTTAAAATGGCTGATATTTCTGAAACTTCTGAATGTTTTCCATCTTCCGTCATGTTACATACAAAAGAAAAACACTCTTTAAATTAAATTTTTTTTTTACCATGAACTAATGATGGTGATGGTATAAGATGTAAACATTGCATTCGTGAAACCTGTATCACACCTGTATTGCACAATCTATAATCAGTCAGTTATGTTCTTACCTTGGTTCTGTATCTTCTGATCCTCAAACTGTTTTTCAATTTTTTTGCAGTTTCTCCTCCAGTTGTTCAAGCCTCGTAACTACGTGTCTAAAACTTATGAATTGTGCACCACACAGCCATACACAGAGGGATAAAGTCAGCAGAGTCCCAGAAGACTTCATCTTTCTCTCACTTTGCTTTGATTTGACTACACTCTCACCCGCACTGTTGTTAATGTACTCCACCACAAAAATAAGTACATTCCAGACAGTGTACCAGCCACAATCCACTCATGACTTTTTGTGTGATTTCCTGATGACAGTGAACACAGACCTTTCTAGATCAAAGGACAAAGAAGGGGGGGAAAAACTGCAAAATTTTATAGATTTTTGATATAAAAAAAAAAATCTCAACCTCAGTCAATACACATCCTATTTAATTTTAATTTAGGGCATGCATTTATGTACATGTATAGTCAAATATGTCAAATAAGATGTTTTTCTTTGAACCTTTGCCCTAAAATCTAGCAGAAATTGGATGGGGGAGGTGTATGGATGGAGATTTACTTTCTGAGCACTTTATGTTTGTTGTTGATCTTCTCCTTCTTCTACTTCTTTGTCAGAATAATACTAAGAATAATAAGAAGAATCGTCTATTATTATTTAGTCAATAACAACATCCTGCTGTCTGCAGGAGTCAGATTGTGTGTAAGAGTGGATGCGTCACTCTGGGAGCAGTGAAGAACTGAAATAGACTAAATGCTCAGTGTCTGCCTCTCACACTGCACACTGTGGGTGGAAGTGGGAGGACATGGCAGACACACAGAGGTGCTCTCAGCTCCCACACATTCATCAGGATATTAAGACGTGCGGCTAAATTTGTTTGGATCTGGTTACAATCCCCTCTGTCCACAAGAGGGCAGCAGGTACAACTGAGAAAGCATGAAGAGGCTGAGGCTAAGAATAGGTGCTATTTCACTAAATATTGTCATTTGAGGATAAAGGATGTATAGGATGGTAAAAATCACCATGTATTGCACAGTTTCTTTTCTCCGTTTTTGAGTACACCGCGCAAACTGAACATCCAATTTTTATGTAGTACTGTGTTATATGATATTTAACACATTGGACCTGTATTAATCTGTGGTGTTTGATAAATAATGTACTGTACTTACATGCAGCTCTCTGTATGCTCACCCATAATTGTATCCTACAGTTTATTTATTAAAATGGCTCCTAATGTACGAAGTTAGTCTTACACAAAATGTACAGATCAGATACACAAGTTGAAATGAGCAGATAAACTGAATAATCCGATATGAGAGAGAGAGAGAGAGAGAGAGAGAGAGAGAGAGAGAAAATTCTGTTTGATTATTATAGCAGATGCAGCTATACAATTTTAACTGAAGACTCAAAAGTACAGCAACAGCAGTTAGTGTACAGTATGAATAACAAGGATGACAAGATACATCTACAGGATCACCCCAGGGATGTGTCTTTATTTATTTATTTATTTATTTATTTGGGACAGTGCATATTAATGAACATCTACAGCAATTGCAGCTGTAAATATGCCAGCTTGTAAAAACAGTGCTAATTTCCATCTGTAGTCCCTTGGCAGGTGACAAGAAAGATGACTGACAAAAGACAAAACATCTTAAGAACAGACAAAACAACACTAAGGACAATCTACTGATGGTCACAGGCTTGGTTTTCCTTCATCTAAAGTTTAAGTTGTGATTTAAAGAAGGTATTACCCTTTTTTTTCATACTGTACACTGACTGCTGTCGTAGTACATTCGAGTCTTCAGTCAGTAATCCTCAGTCTCCCGCAGGACCAGGAGTTAGGCAAGGGTCCAGTATTGACCAGTTTTATAAAGTGCTGTGAGGAGTCGTTCGTACAACTTAATGTCACTAGGACCAAAGACATGCAGTTTGACTTTCATAAGAATCCACCTCCCATGACACCAAGTATTATTAATGGTTCACCGATACAGTCAAGTACAGGGGGACTATTCCAGATGACAAGCTGATCTGATGGTTTGACACTCTCAGCCAAGTTAACCCATAAAGACCCAAACATCCATCACCAACCAAAAGCATCTACTGATATAGACTGTTTAATACCTGCTGATCCACTAATCCTATCAATACATGTCAATAACTGGTGTAAAATACAGTTTGTCATCTTTTCATGGTCATCAGATATGACCCATTTGGATGTTCAGAGGCTCTG
>JAPQRP010000011.1:15104985-15128144 GCA_037367295.1 Apogon hyalosoma | reverse complement strand
TTCAGAGGCTCCATAGTTACCGTGGAAACACCGTCATCTTCTACAACACTGATTCACCAGTAAAACCCATGGAGTTGTATCAATGACAGTGGATGGACACACTTGGTTTACGTTCAGTTAATTATAGATTTGACTGAAAAAGTCAGTTTTTCTTCAGTTTTGTCTGTTTTGACACAATAACCTTTGAATTTACTCTGAGCTTATATGAACAGCTACATGATCAGTGAATTATATTTAGGAAAATACATGATTTACACTGAAAAGAATGCAAAACACAGAGGATAGTATTAGAATAAATTAATTCTACAGAGAAATTCATTTGGTAGCTGCCACAAAAGTAGAACTGGGTCTTTATGGGTTAATAACTGATATGTCAGTGCTTTAACTAGAAGCAAGAATTATGGAAACTTTAATCAAGAAAACCTGCCATTGGGATTTTTTTTAATATATATACATATATCATGACTCATATGACCTGACTGTGGTCAAGTTCTACAACTCTATGGACAATAAAAGGAACACTTGTGATTATTTTGGATGAAAATTAAACAAATTATAGTTTGATGGAGGATTTCATTGAAAGGAAGGTCATATACTACAGAGTCCTTGTCATGGAGAAGAACCAAAAAGAATGTTTGACTTTTACATTTGAGCAGATGCTACGCAGCATTATATAGCTCCTCAACACTTACAAAAATAGCAGCTATGGTGAGTAGCACCACACTCCCAGCTGCCTCTATTGGCCTGAAAGGTCTCCTATAAGAAGAAAAAAAAACGATGATAGGGGTCTGCCGATGATTCTTACAACTGTCTACCATTATTAGATGTGATCACAAGGTTATAAATAAAACTCTTTTGGCCTCAAGGTTTGTAGAGGTTCAATGAACCGTGAAATCCTGCATTGTCACATCACTGCTCAGTGGGGGAGGAAAGTGAGACTCTGCATTGCCTCAACACTGCCTGGTTTCTGCTTTATTTCACTGTGCCACTTGAACTGGTCTGTGCTTCACATCTGCTCGGAGATGTCCGTGCCACTGTTCGACTTTTTTACTTTTACTGTGATGAGCTCCTGTGATGATCTGTAATTCCTCACACTATTTCTTCAATGAACATAACAGTGGACAAACAGAAGGTCAGAAGCAAGTAACACTTACTACATAATTTCCAAGGTAACTGCAGTACAGCGAGCACATGCAGGGATCCTCATAAGTCTGATAAGTGAAGCGTACATGTAATGCTCTACTGTAATCAGCCACAATATGCCACCTTCACACTGAGCTGGAGGCATTTTCTTTAAATAAATGAATGTGCACACACATACACACACTAACTCAGCTCTAGATTTCCATTCAGAATACACCTCTTTCTCTCTTCCTCTTTCTGAGCGTGTGGCGCCATAATGAAAAACACTGCAGTTCTTTCAGCCAGTCAGTCAGAGCCAGTAGCCTATACACACTGTCTCTCTCCCTCATTCAGTGCCTGGCTCGCTCTCTACACTCCAAACGCGCTGCTCCTCGCCTCCTCACTGCATCTGTCCTCTTCTCCCTGAACTGAGGTACCATGCATCCTCCTCTCTCATCCTCCTCCTCTCTGCTTGTCCATTATTATTCCAGGCGTCCTCTGCCAAACAGAGCATTCTTACTGCAAAGCCGGGGACCATAAACCCTGTGTTACTTGCTTGAGGACTTTGGAGACGGGACAAGGGGTTGTTGCCAGATTTGAGGACAGAACAGCTGCTGCTTCCTTTCGGGATGTGAATCTTTGCTGGGACTTCTGCTTGCTGCTGTGTAACACCGCTCTCATTCTTCTCAAAGTTGCAGGAGGGCAAGCATCAATCAAGAATCTTTCCTCGCCATTGTTTTGGAGAGCGCTCTGACAACTAATTGTTTTGTAAGAATACTTGTATCAGTAATGATTTGGTCTGTGTGTGTGTGTGTGTGTGTGCATGTAAGTCAATGCAAATGCAGCTTGAAAGAGAAGATTTGTTATTTGCAAGTGTGTGCTTATCTCTGAAAGCTTGACCTTATTATTCAGATGTGTGACAGCTGTGAAATGGTGTCTGTTTTTACGTGTGTGTGCAGTTTTTTGATGCGGTATTAGTCTCCTCACTCAGGTGTTTGACTAAAAGGCTTAGCTGCGGTTGCAGGGCAAGAAAGACTCCCCAGATACCCACAACTTCTGGCAGCCTGACAAAACCACTTAGACACCCTAAAGAGAAAAAGATTTAGGAATGCATTAGAGGATTTGTAAACTGAAAGAGACAGATCAGAAATGAGCAAGAGACAGCATTTGTGTTAGAAAAGTATAGTATAAGACACTGAAAACAGAACAGATCGAAAGAGAGAAAGATAAAAATGAGAAAGAAACTAGGGCAGAATTGCTCTCATTTTTTACATTGCCACGTTGCAGGATCTTAGGGATTTGAGAGAAGGCGTTAAACTGGAGAAAACAGCGCGGAAAAAGAACATACAAGGATTCACAGCTTTTTTTCCAAGTCAGACTTCTGTAGTTAGTGGGACTTTTTTTCTCTCTAATCCTCTCTGCACTAACCCTCCATTTCAAGTGCATCCCCTCTTCTGAATTGGGTGACTCTTCAAGCGACTCATACAGTGCTTCTTCTCCTTCATCCATCTCCCTCCATCTCCATCCTCTGTCATATTTTCAGGTGGAGTCCAACCAGTGCAGGATCCCGGTTTCAACTCTGCATACACGGACCAGCGCTGCTCTGCTGTTATGACGAATCTTGACATAACATTAGCTTGAGATTCTCTACCCGAAGCAAAAAAAAATTGAACAATCTCATGCTCCATCAGTCCCGCCTGTGACTTCCATATGAAATTCAGCCATTGCGTTCAGAGCTGGCCGGGACTACAGACTTTCAACTTCACATAAAAACAGATAAGACTAAATCTGTGTCTTCCAGGGACAGAAAACAAGACTGTTTAATACTTTGAGTGCACAAACAGAGCCTTGTTTGTCTTACCACTGCTCTAGTGGCCTTCCAATCTGGCTGCTGCCATGCAGGTGTCTTTTGCATGTACAGACCATGGGCTAAAAGCCCCACGAAATGGCGAGCACAGCAAACAGAACGCCACCAGCCCCAACACAGCCAGCCAGGCCCGGGCCCGCTTCCGCACCGTGGCCCTGATCGCCCGCAGTCTGGGCTCCTTCACCCACCGCTACCACCACAACCTCAAGGAGTCCACGGCCAAGCTCACGGGCATGAAGTACCGGTACGTACATGTAGTGTAAAATAGAAGGTGTGTTTAGTGCATTGCCATTTAGTTTACTTATATTAATTCCTCTTCCTGGTTCCCACATGGGAAAAAAAATTCATTAACTAATATCAGTGGGAACTAAAAGCAATGTGGAGCAAACAAATAAGCCACATAAAAATGATGATTTGTTGAAGAGCTTCGATGGACAGTGACAGGTGATGAGTGGGATGGTGTGTTTGTGTGTCTTGTGTATGTGTGTGTCCATGTATTAGATCCATCATGGGGACGTATCTTTGTTTATATTAGTCACTTGTAGGGACTCAGCTGCCTTATGGGCTTAAAGTGCAGGGCTTGGGGGGGTTAAGACTGTTGAAGGACTGTTGAAGGCATGTCTTGAGGAATTTAAAGTAAGTCAGGGTTTACGCAATGACATTGTGAGGGCATAAAGCTGTTTGTGACATTGTCGATCCTTAAGGTTATAGGCTTAAATGTCCAATGTGTATGATTTAGGAGCTTCTAATCGTAAAAACTGAATATGATATTTATTACCACCCCCACCCCCGAAGGGGAGGCAAGGGGTATTGTTTTTGGTTTGGTTTGTTTGTTTGTTAACACTCTAGCAGCAAAGCTATTGGTTCAATTCATGCCAGATTGAGTTTATAGATTACCGGTGACCCAGAATAGATCTCATTACATTTTGGGAACAGTAGGTCAAAGTTAACATTTTTAATGAATTTTTAAAATCATTTTTTTCCCCCATTCACTTAGAATGGGCAAAATTTCAAACGTCTGTAGCAGCAAAACTATAGGTTGAAGTCATACCAAATTGGGTTTATACATTGCCAGTGACCCAGAATAGATTAAATAAAATTTTGGAAAATGTAAGTCAAAGTTAAAAATTGTGATGATTTTTTTCAAATCTTTTTTTTCCCATTGACTTAGAATGGGCAAAATTTCAAATGTCTGTAGCAGCAAAACTACTAATTGAATTCATATCATATTAGGTTTATAGATTACCAGTGACCCAGAATAGATGTGGTTGCATTTTTGGAAAAGTTGGTCAAAGTTCAAATTTTTTTATACATTTTTAAAATATTTTTTCTCCTCCCATTTGTTTATATATAATGGACAAAATTTCAAATGTCTATAAAAACATCAATTTTGTTTCAATTTACTTCAAACTTGCCATATATATAGAGACAATTGATATGCTGACATCAGCACATGCATAGACATGATGACATCAGCTGGATCGATGCCAAAACAAGCTACAATACATGCGAAGGGCGGGGTTTGTTGTGCCGGAACCACATGTTAGATATTTGTTATCATAGGAAAATAAGTGTTATTGCTACCTTAGAAACAGCTGTTTATACTTATATAGAGGAAGTGGGTTGCTGTTCATGGAATCTGCCATAGGTCAGAGCACACTTCTGCTTCGGCTTTTTCCATTTTAAAGCAGGTGGCATCCAGCATTAAGATGCATTACCATCACCTACTATGACTGTGGACCAGACTTATTATGCCTAATAGACATTAGCTCAAACAAGAAACATCAGAGTTTTCCTGCAGGAATGTTCAAGTGGATGAATGTCACACACTGAAACTTTAAAGCTCATCTTATTTTGAAGGTTAAGTAAAGAGTAAGGTAAGATTTAGACATGTTGTGGTTAAGGTTAGGGAATGCACCACAAAATTAATGTAAGTGATTAACGTAAGATCAGAACTCGCACATGTGAAATTTTTTGCATGTGCCAATGGAGTTTGATGAGAAAAATTTATTTTCTATGAAGATTGTGTGTGTTTTAGGAAAATATCAGTAAATAATGGCACAGAAAAAGAACATTTCATTGTGATTATTAGAGGAAGTATTAAGTAGTTGCATTAATCTAGTGTGATATGAAGGCATAAAACAAATATAACCAGAGGAAATAACTTGTATGTACATGTGTAGTGGCTGTTCTTTACTGTATCAGAGCTGACTTTTTTCTTAAACGCTGGTTCACTGCCACCATTTTCATTTTGGCGCTCTGACCTAGCCACACGCAGTTTTCAATAACTGGCTGGGACCATACAGTACACTGTGGAAAGGGTGACAGAACCGTGCAGTAGAGCCTCTCCATGTGCATCTGCGTGGGAGTTGTAACAAGGCTGGGCCAAGTAAACAATGCTCTCTTATCTCAGTGAGTGGGCTCTTAACCCAGATCGCAGGAGTAAAATAGTATCTTTCACCTCACACTGTTAACTCACACGAGAGGTGACATCATCGCGCCAGGATCAGGGGAGAGAGAAAGATAGAAACTGAGAGAGAGAAAGAAAGAATGGCGGGGAGGAATGGAGTTAAAATATGAAATAAAAGAAAGAAGGAAAAATGCTGTTTGAATAGAAAATGGGGCACGGGGGTCAGTCGACAGAAAAAAGGTATTTAACAGAATCAGTGCGGACTGGATGCAGAGCAGTTAAGTGATGAGTATCTGCTTGTCACACAATCTCATCTCGTTTCCATAACAACATTGAAATGGCCATCTTCAGCCTGTTCCCAGCACTAAACAACCCTTTTGTGCTAACTGGTTGAGCATTCAAAGATTTTCCCATCAAATAATAATTCATTGTGAAATTCTAACTTACTTCTGAACTCGCTCATTTCATCTGTCAGAATTGTTACAGCCTTAATTTTCTACACTTTCCATGTCTGCTACCCAAACAAGTCAAAAAAAGGAATGTGTAAAACATGGTGAATGTTTATTCATTTTATTAACATAAGGATTTGTTCTTTTTCGCAGCTCCATCTGAAAACAGGTGGAGAATGTTAACAGTAAAGCCCCTCGAAGCCCTTAACAAATCCCCCACATTCACCACAAAGCACATATTGGAAGAAAGATCTTGCCTGTCGTGTCCCTTCTCTTCTTCCTGTTAAACTGATTCTTAATGTTCTTCACTCTCCTTCCTTTTGCAAACCTTTGATTTGAAGCTGTGCAGTCTAAAGTAGATATTCATATCGCTTTAGACGCCATCTGAAAGGGAATCTCTTCTTTTTGAAGCACAGCCAAGTCTACAAACACCGGTAAATCTGTTATATAAACTATTTGAAGTTTTCTCTGTGTGATGCCATATGAAACGATTTTTTTCTCGGACAAAGGCAATATTTGGTTTGTGGATGGAAGCACTGCCATATTTCAATGGTACATGTTTATAGCTGCAACAATCGGTGACATAATCAGTCAACTGAAGGAAAAGCAATAGGAATCTATATTGTTATCTTAGTGTTTTTGACAGTTATATATTCAGCACATTTGCTCAGTTTGGTGAAAAAGTAATATTGTGTTTATAGAAGATAATGCATTTGGAATCTCTTTTCTTGCTCAATGCACAGATTACTGAGAAGTTTGAAATGTGTATTTTTTCCAAGCCAAATTTGAAGTAGTATTAAAATATACATATATATATATACAGTTAATCCAAAATAGCACCATAGGCACACTGGCCTTTTAAATTGAAAATTTTGCAAATAATTGCACAGACTTACATTGTGATATAATTTGCAATTGTGATTGCAATCAATCGCAAATCTCTAATAATCAGTTGTTTTCATGCAAATATGACGAACCTTTACTTGGAAAATATACAAATATACAATTGGATACATTTCTCATTTTCAACAGCAAATAGACTGGAAACTGGACCGATTTGTTAAATTTTTGTTTATTATTTTTCTTTCTTTTCTTTTCTTGATGAATTTCCCCTGGGAATCAGGAAAGTTTATCTTAGCCGTAAATAAGTGAATAAATAATCAAACCAGGAATTTGTATACATTGTTGTTGACTGTGGGATTCTGAAACAGGCATTTATTTATTTAGTTTTGTATTTTGTGATTTTGTGTATTTTGTATTTTTATCAATGAAACATGAACACACGCTCAGATCACTATAGTGTAAGTCCTCTTTCTTAACAGCCCTTTGGTAATATACAGTGTCAACAGGGTTAATCGAAGCAGGAGATACAGTGTGCACATCGAACGCAATAATAAACAAATAATAAATAGGAATTTGCATACGTTCAGTTTGGTTGTGGAACACCAGTGCAGGCATTTTACATGATATTGTGATAATTGTGTGCAGTATGTACTGTAGAGACTGAAGACAACAATACACAATTAATTTAGATGCATAATTTTTGGCTATGCATTGGATTTAACCCATAAAGACCCAGCGTTACTTTTGTGTCAGTTTCCAAGCAAATTCTTAAGCAATATCATCACCATTTATTATAAAATTATCCTCTATATTTTGTATTTTTCACTGTGAATCATATATTTTCCTATATTCGGTTTCATATATCTGATTTAGATGTTCATGAAAAGCAAAAAGCAAATTCAAAGATTATATCAAAACATAGAACACTAAAGAAATGGTGAATTTTTCAGCAAAAATATCAATAATTGAACAAAAATAAGTGTCCCCATCCAGTGTCACTGATCAAACTCCATGTGTTTTACTGGTGAATCAATGCTGTAGAAGATGACAGTGTTGCCTCTGAACGTCCAAATGGGTCATATCTGATGGCCATGAAAAGAGGACAAACTGCATTTTACGCCAATTATTTACATGTATTGATAGGATTAATGGATCAACAGGTATGAAACAGTTTAGATCAGTAGATGGTTTAGGTCGCCAGTGGAGGTTTGGGTCTTTATGGGTTAAACTTGCATTTAAATAATTTATTTTGCATTTTTTGTAGACAAAACAAGCATGTCAAAACTGTTAGATCATCACTAATGAATGTAATCTTTCTCAGCAGCCGTCTTCATAAATGATATATAGTATGTATAGTTCACACTAATGCATTTTCATTCGTCATAGTGATTTAAAAATAGCGTATTTGTAATTGTGGAACCCCCTGCTCGCATCCCTCCAATGCTGCTTGACCTCTTCTTCATATCAAAAATAATTAAACACACCAATAAACACACACACACACGTCGTCAAACAACCAAAATATTCTGCTGTGCACCCATTGATGTGATGATGTAACAAAACAAAAAAAAAAGATGTTTGCCTCAGAAGTTGTGGAGATTATTTTTGGTTCGTGATAGGGAGGGAACGCCTGGTTGCTTGGATTGAAGTCCATAATGGTCATTAGGCAGCAGAAGGCCTTTTGACAGTCCATGAGGTTTGGGGAAGATTCCGCTTGGTTTGTTCAGAGCTGCGCTGCAGATGGGTATGCAAAAATCCCGTCTGTTGGTTTCTGTCTGGACGCAGGCTTAATACTGGCCAGTAAAGAGAGAGGCGTCATCTGCTATGGGTGCATATACATGTTAAGACTTAGCAAGCGATGTAGAAATGCAATTTTGGAGGGAAAGAGCCTAAGTAAGTGGCTGGTAGCAGTCATAATAAAGTATTTTATAGTTATAAATCTCATGTGAACTCAATAATTTAGAAGGAAACTGCTTTTTCCCATTTGTTTGTTGGAAACTGCCTCAGAGAACATGTCATTCTCACACTCATGGATGACTCCACTGGGCCTCCAGCTTGATTCTTTTAATTAAAAATCTTTTTTCTGTTTTGAATCCCTCTATTTAATAAACCAGTGGGCTATCAAACCTTTGAGCAAAATGCTGGTGTGAGTTTTCTCCAAACACTTCTTCATCCTGAGTCATCCAGTTGTTAACAGACAAAATACTTCAAAGTCTGTAAATCTGAGATGCTTGAAAATTAATATTACTGATGATATATCCTACGTGTAAATGCGCTTTTCATCTCAGTGAAGGGTATTTCAATTCTAACAAAAAAAAAAAAAGAATAAATTGCAATTCTACTTTTTTAACAGCAAGTCAGCACGTTCCTTTACCACAGAGCATTCAGTGGGTTTGAACAAGGTGTATGCAGCTTTTAACAGCTGCAGTGCAAGTTGTTCTCTTGTCTGCAAAAAGATGGCAGTAGGTATACTCCAGCTTTAACACTTGTTTGCATAGGAGATAAATCATTTTAGCATTCCAAAGACTTATATGTGTGTGTTTATATGTGTGCAGGGGACTTCATGCGTGTATGCACTCAAAGAGCCCATCATGCAGCTTTTGCAGAGACAGCGTTGTAGATTTACTTTTGTTCACGTCTCAGTCGTTCAACTGTGATATGCAGTTGTAATAATAAGAACCAGGGTGTTGCACAATAAACCTCATGTAGCTTTTAACTTTGCCTAAAACCCAAACAAGCCCCTAAGGATGCAAACCACCCAACCTCTCAGCTACACTAAGGAAGTCTGCCCACTCTTTGCATTTTAATTAAAGGTTACAATTAACATGATTTTTTTTTTTTGTATGTGTAATGGTTTTATACTAGCACTGCCTTGCAAATGCAGTTTTGGTGTTTTCTCCCTAAGTGGCCACAGTAAACCAAGTATAAACACAAACATAATATGATAATACGGAAACAAATCTTGCTTGAACTTCAAAAAATGTGCTTGATCTCTTTCTGTTTCATAAAAACACAGACAATACTGTAAAAACATATAGTGACTTACTGTCTTGTCAATTCTATATTTGCGTTTTCTAGTTAGCATGTGATTTTTTGCGCACTGCCAAGCTCTTTCAACTTCTCTGTGCTGAATCAACCACTTCTGATCTGCCCACATGTTTTTCAATACAAAACCAGCCCACAGATGAGCATCTTCAGTCATGCGTCTGCTTAAAATACAACCCTGTGTGTGAGAGAATCCTATGTTTTCTCATACAATTGTCAAAGTTTGAAAAGGGGGTCAAGCACAGTATGATAAAAATAAGTGTGTACGTGCAGTAGAGGATGTGCAAAAATGAAAAGAGCTGGAATATTGTCTACTTCAGCCCTGATGAAAAACAAAGCAGAAAGTTGAGTCCAGACTCTGGCATTTTATTACACATACACTATACAAACATGCACATTGTGCAAACCCTGTAGGGAACTGCCTGTCATTTCACATTTCCCATTCTCTGTCATATAGAATACTTTATCTGTAGAGGGCGTTTGATCTACTTAGACTCCGGGCTTGGACTTGCAACTCTGCATGCCTCCGTCTGTTACCACTGTTTCTTGGTTTCTGTCTGCATGAAGTCTTTTTGCCTCTATACCCCTCTTTTTCTTCTCCACTGTCATTGGTGAAGATTCAACCATAAGGGCTGTAGGCTTTGTCATTCTTTTTTCCTCCCCAGCAACTCTTTTGCAGCTTTTCTTTCAGAGTTAATCTGCTCATTTTCCCTCAAAGTGCTTGATTTCACATCCCTACTTTCTCCCACCCACACAGACCATGGCTTTCATATATTTAGAATATAACCCGCCTTTCTCCCTTGTACAGAATTATTTTGATAACAACATTAAGGTTGCCATCAGGAGAGCAGCAGGAAGTGAAGAGGTGGGTGTTGTCTAATCCATCCGCCCATCAAGGTTGGCATGTGTGGGTTTGCTTAGTCTACATTAATCCCCAGCGAGAGGAGTTTCATCCGTTTACTTACAACCTTGACAAAGGTGTTTGCTGACAAATATTGATTTGAACAACACAATATCAGGATGTAAAATATAAAGAATCACTCCAGTGTGACTTTAAAGTCATGTAACTGCTTTCCACAAAGAAAAAAGACCAATTCCTCCCACAGTAAGAGGTCATTCCTCTTTAGATTTTTGCTCCATAAATCAGCCAGATGTTTATGTGATGCTCTTTATTTCTGTTGGTTCTACTAAGAATAGCACAAGTTACATACAGTATAGCAGCTCACAGGATGTTTATAAGTGGTGACAGGTTTGTGTGAGGGGGCGTCTTCAAATGACTCATTTGTCATTTTACTTCAAGGCTTCTTTTGGGCACCATCCAAGCATGAGGGACCAAGCCACACTGACTGGCTTACAAAGTACGTTATGTGCAAGTTTATCCAGACAAGTGTCCTTTCCTTAGTTATTTTACCATTTAGAATATTATATGGTATATTACCAATCTTCTGTTTTGCACTGCCACACACCAAGGATACTCACAACTGAATTTTCTCATCCTATTTTCACAAAACCTCCCATTGTCCTTCAAGCATGAGGCTAATCTCTATCTTTTTCTCCTTTAGCAAATGATACACTCGAATCTCCCTAGCTTCTTCAGCAACATATCTTTATCTACACCCACTTCCCGACCTGAGCAGGGCTAACAATGTGCTAAAGCAGGTGGTGTGGTTAATAATCAGGTATGGCCAACGCTGCTGCTTCCTGATTTGCTGGAAAACACAAGGGACGAGATAACAGAGGCGAGATAACTACAGTAGCAGCTGAGCATTGGCATAGTTTTACATCTATTAATATTGTGTGCACTTAAAACAGCACAATGTACATTTGCTTTGTAAAGGATCTATAAAATAAAGTTATCAGTTTCTCAGTGGCAGCTGGCTTTAATTTACATCCTCTCTCAACTAAAGTTTAGGCTTATAACTGTAAGCTCAAGATGCATGTATTAGACTTTAGAACATCGTCTAATTTCTGTGTCTAGCATCTGGCTTCCAGATCAGGTCACCTACTTCCTGTTAGAGTACATGTAGCTAAAGCACAACCTGAGTACATCTGTTCAAACATGGTTGAAAATGTCACCATAACTTCAACCTGTAAGTGGGTCGCCAATGAACTGGTGGATTTAAAAAGGTTGGAAATGGAACAAGCTTGTTTATTGTGGATATTGTCTGCATGAATAAGCCAATGTAAACACCACAACAGTCAATCCTGAGGCAGTGAATTGAAACTGCATATCAATTTCACTGTGGCTGTATGCAGTAAATGTATGTGCAAATGTAGCAGAGTGAATTTCACAAACATCAAGCGTTTTTGTCCTTGATACCCTCTGACCAAATCCATATGCACTCACATTCAGTCGGTATCACACTTCTAACCTACGGTACAGCCCCTCCTCCACACTTTAAAGGATCAGAGCTCCCACTCTATAATACATCAGAGACGGAGGATACAATATCCAAACTCCTCCACCACTTCGGAGACAAGAACTCGTCCTACTTTGGTGACTGAATCTCTCCTTGTCTTAATTGCACAAAGAATCCATGTTTGAGAAATTAACCCATCACTCAAACATCTACAAACAACCCCTGTAAATGCTGTTCCATTTTGTATAGGCAGTTGTGCTGAACTACTGACTCAATCACTGCTCTATTCGTATGTTGGACACCTAATTGAATTGGCCGAGGGGAACTTTTAGATAGCACAGGCTTGGATTAGACTTCCTTCATTTTGACGGGCCATTATTTGTCAGGCTCGAGAAATCGACTGCTGGCAATATTTTACAGCCTCATTTGTTGTAATGAGTAAATGACTGTGAAAGCGAGCAGGCGGTGCAGTACTCAGACCATAATTGGAGGTTGTTCTGTGTAAGGTTAAGCATTTAGACATGTTTTCCTCTCAGGGTGAAGTGAACGCTGCTTTACGTGTGTTCATGTGGCCTTGATTGTTTTGTGAGACGAGTGCTTCCTCAGTTTCACAGCATCCGGTGCCTCCGATCGCTCCCTTTATCAGGTGACTGTGGCTGTCTTTGCAGAATTCCTTGGAGGCCTAATGAATTCTGGTACAAGGCTGTTGATCCACCCGTTACAGTTTTCTTCCACCTACAGCTGACATACATCACAATGTGGGAAGACACCTGTGGCGGCTGGAGAGAGAACAATCTGCTCTTGCTGTTTGCTTCGTGTTAGTCATTAAACGCTTGCTCCACACGAGTTCCCCTCCCAGTTGGACTTGATGTAGCACAGATTGTAAAACTAGATGTGAAGAGGAGATCTGCGACTCTCAGCTGAGAAAAGCAAGAACTCTGATGTCTCTTTCGTGGCGTTAATGAGTTTTGGAAGTGCCATATGACATTGCTGCAGATCAGCTTGATGTAAATGAAGCTATCAGGAAAGGATTGGTTTTTCAGGAGATGCACATGTATTAAGACAAGGAAAGTATAGAATAGACAGAACGAGTGTATATTTGCAAGAGCTTGCTATTATGAGGAATGCTGATATGACACAATGGCTGTCACACTGCTTGAGAGCAGAGCAGGAGGGTTTGTTTGCATTTTATGGGGAGACAATAACAGTGAAAAGCCTGTGGACTTTAGTGCTCCCCGCTGTAAGGGATGGCTGATGGCTCCAAGTGTAAAAAGTGGTAACTGACTGAGGAGTTATGGGGGGAAACAAAGGCCATCACTTGACAAGAAGTACACCAGACTTCCCACGGCAGCTGCAAAACCAACAATAATAATTGGATGTGTGTCGTCAGTTATGAGTGGAATATTTCCATGGTCTTCAGGGGGCGTCTCTCCTCTTTCAGACAGGGTGGGATTACGTCAGTGGAATAAATCAACTGTCCTACGCTCTGTAATCTCTTATTTGTAATTCATGTTTGCAGGTGTGATAAAAGGTGACCCGCACATTCGATTAAACATGAGACTCCTCCAGCCGCTGCCATTAAAACCTGCATACTGCAATTAGAATTGATTTTTGCAGCCAAATTGTTCATGTTGTTCTTGATATTTTATTTCATTTTGTTGAGTAATGGCTCACAAGATGTGTAAACAACATAGATTTCAGCTTTGTTCAGTCTGAAAACCTCTGCGTGCCCAGAGCAAAATACTGGAGCAGGGTAATTCAAATTTGACTGATGACATCTTGAGCCTAAATAACACTGGTTTTGCTAATCGCACTCTGTTTTGCCTCACAGGAACCTGGGGAAATCTGGCTTGCGTGTCTCTTGTCTTGGGCTCGGTGAGTACATTTAATTAACATTAGAGGCAAAATGTCTAATGATTTCATAAGCATCCAAGTGTGAACTCAACTCAGCTGTATGTGCGCGTGTGTAGAGAGATTTTATCAAGCAAACAGACATGAATAGTCTGGTAATTTTCATAATATCATTCTAAACCTCATGCATCTTTTATACATATGGAAAGTCATATGAGACTACACAAAGCTGTTTGTACAGTGTTAATATTTCTGTGTTAATATTTAATAAGTAGCACCGGTTTCGCCAAACAAGTTGCTCAGTTATCACAGATATGCAACGCACACCAGAGGGTAAACACTCTCATTCATCTTGATAGGTCACATTCATTTAGTAAATCTCTCGCGTGTGCATGTGTTTACGGGTCTTGTTCTTACACATGCAAATCTGTGGGGATATACTGCAATGCACCGCATCTGTCTCCAAAGAGGGAGAAGAAAAACATGTCAAAGCAAAGAATGATGCAGTGCCTCCCAGGTACAGAGAATATCTGACAATAGAACACCTGCTGAATGAATTTGGTAATCATCTCTGTAGTGATTTTAGAACAACGACACATAATTGATCACCAAGAATAATGACAAAGGAGCCCACACTCAACTTAAAGACTTTGTTTCAAGCTTTGATATTGGCAAGTCTCAGTTGTGGAGTGGTGCCCTTGAGCAAAACATTGATTTCTTCCTGTGCCAGTGTTCTGCAAATAGAAGTAAGGAATGAATTTCAATGTAGAGATTAACACAATGTTCGTTTGATTCTATGTAATTCTACCACCAAATAATAACTATTTAATAGAAAGTCTTGTTTTGCTTCTTTTTTTTTTTTTTTTTTTTTGTCGTCGCCAGCTTTGAACAATGAGAATGAGCTTACGCCGATCTGCCGCGTCGTCTGCTGCAGTCGGCAACAGATTTAACACCAGCTTCTGCATTATTTCTTATTAGTGGGAGATGAAAACAGGCTCCATGTGACAGGACCAGGCACTGGAAGATTGGCTGAAAAACATAAAACCTTTAAGAAAATCTGTGTTCAGCCTATGCTGTTTGAGATTCTGCAACTCCTCTTTTAGATGCAAGAGCATAGTCTGTGTTGCAGTTTACACTTGTGTGGGTGCAGCAACTGTTGGAGGACCTTACATGACCCGAGACTATATTTAACCCCCGATGCATGGGTGTTTATTGATAGCCTTTAATATACACCACCATTTCTAATCAAGACTGTTTTATCCAGATGACACAGATGACAGGTGCTGTGTAAATGAAATACATTGTTTGAGGCTAGAGGGAAATAATGAGGTAAAGAATAAATGGGGGAGTGACAGAAGCAAAAAAAGAATAAAATATTATTATCCTCCCCAACTGTCACCAGAGAGGGCAATACTCTCATTTGTTTTGCTCTATAGCACACATATAGATACCGATGCCTGTTATCTCTGAACAGGAGCAAAGAAAAGGACAAATTTACTGTTGGGATTAGAATCTGTATATGATGCTGTTTACTGCTGAATTCCAGAGTCTCATTATTTTTATGATAAATGTTCTGAATTAGACAGCAGATTATAACTGACTTTATATTTTTTATTTATATTTTTACCAGTCATTTTTGAGAAATTCTGCCATCACTCACACTGGTCACTGCTTACTTTGCAGATTTAACTCCAAGCTTCTGCATTATTTCTTATCAGTGAACAACAGAGCTCTGCATGTGGAGAACAAGGCAACAGAAGCTTAGAAGGAGATGAAAAACAAAACTTCTTTTTTTTTATGTCCAGGCTGTTTGAAGCCAGAAAATGGATTTATAAGGCTACATTTCACTTCTTGTCTATAGTCATGTATCAAAAAAGCAGTGGCAGGTCTAGAAATTTTTACATGGGGCGGCAAAGGGGAGGATAGTATCTAGGAATCCCTATTTTGATGGGAATGGATTCAACAAAAGATCCACAAAAGCACTTTTAAACTCCTTGTTGTATCATGCCTTGTATCAAAAAAGTCAGAATTCTAGTAAAATAAAGCTGTGCAGCTTAAAAGTAAAAGCATTAAATCAAAATAAGAATATTCTATTACAAAGATAAGTCTGTTCTGTGCAAAAAAAATACAATAAATGCCTCTAAGGCTACCTTCAGACTGCAGGCAAACGTGGCCCAAATCAGATTTTTTTGCCTGTATGTGACCTGTACCCGATTAGTTAAAGAAAGTTTGAACGGCACAAATCCGATTTTTTCAAATCCGACCCAGACCACTTTCTCATGTGGTCCTAAATCCCATACGTGTCTGATGTTTTGCAATGTGACTTCAGTCTGAACGACCAGGTCACATTTATCCAACTGTTACGTCATTGAAATGTGACAAATATCACAATTCTGTGTCCCAGGAGTGTCACTTTCAAAAACACAGTGCATGCCTGCATGGTCACATATCGCATCAGGACCTCTTTTGGCGGGTCATTTCAGGGTCGTATTCAGTTCATACTCAAAACTGATAGAAGTTGCATTTAATGTGTAATATTAATTCAATTTAATTTAATTTAATTTAAATTTTTATACATGTATTAAATTATTTAAAAAGAAATTAAATTTAAAAAAAATTACATTTAAACATTTAATTTAATTTAATTTAATTCAATGTGCACACACAAAAAAATGTGATCTCACTAAAAAAATCCAAATTGTGCATCAAGACCTACTATCTGAACGTAGCTTAAGTTGTAGTGAGGTGGAAGAGTAAAAACAATTTTTACATAACTTTTGCTCAATTTAATGTTTGTTTCAGTGCTTTAAGAAGCTTGTGGACACACAGGTGGTTTGTTTTTACAAGTAAAGTTTTAAGGCCTTTACACTGGAGTAATGGTGAAAAAATCAAAACACATTAAAACTATTCACCCCACTGGCAATACAAGCTTGAAACAGCTGCAACACTTGTTCAGTAAAAGATTTATATATATATATCATCATAATGTTTGACAGAAATGGCGGTGATGTGTGGTTGAAAAACATGCAAATTTTATATAAAGCAACTCCTCACTATCCTAGTAGTCTAGATGTTGACTAATTCTCCACCACACGTTGTGCTTAACTTCATTATCTGGATCATGTGAGTGTTTCGTACAAAACAATACGGCAGGAAATCAACAGATCTATGGCCATCATTATTGCTGTCACATGACTTTCATTTCACACAAATTATTGACTTGTGCTTTTATTTATCCCATGAAAAAACAGAAAAAATTAACTTGGTATCATGGTGAAATATTTGCATCCTGTGCGCAAGTAATTACATAAACAGCGGATGAAAAAAGTGTGGAAAAAATGATAAAAGTGAAAGAGGACAGATGGGGGAGGACTTTACTGTCAGTTACAGCTGCCCCTGCTTGCCCCCTTGTTGATCTGCCCCTGTCAAAAAGGCACCCAATGAGTAGAGTAAAACAACATCTATAAGAAACTACTGTCATTTTATATTTGTAGATGATAACACTTGGTCGAAATAAGAAAAAGTGCAGTGTTTTCAGGCCTCAGCTGATGCAATAAAAATAACTTCTTATTCATTTTTCATAAACAACACAAAATGATACTTTAATTAAGGAAGAGGTCTAGAATGAATGTTTACCAGGATAAAACTGGCATGCTCTCAAATGGTCTTTCACGTCACTGTTTCACAGTTTCTTTGTCAGTCCTGGTGTAAAAACAGCTCAGCTTTGTTTAATAGCTAATGACCATCTGTCTTATACTTATATGTATGTGTTTTTGGGATATTTATGCTTTTTATACAAAGGGTCAAAGAAATAAAACCTCTCCACCACTCATGCACCCCATCCATCCATCCATCCATCCATCCATCCATCCATCCATCCATCCATCCATCCATCATTTTCAGTGCTCTGCCACTGTGCACCATGTTAGACAGCATGTGAATTGTTGCATCATGACACCACATATACAGTATTCGCAAATGTTTCACTTGTCAAACAAATCAAAATTTGTCAAGTCAAACATAAATCCAGGATCTAGTGTCGATCTGGTATTGCTACATCAGGAGACAGAGTAAGCAGGTCCAAATATAGCAGCTTTGAGCACAGAAAACGAATATGTCAGTGAGTCTTTTCTTATCAGGAATCAACCTTGACATTTACCTGTGATGGTTTAGGATGGGGGTGTTGTTGTCCAAAATGTCAGAGTAATAATGAACGCATGACTGACTAATGTCCAAGCTGTTGGTAGCCTGGTTTGACATGCAAAGTGTCTTTTATGTTTTGGTATATTCCAAAATGTTGACTTTGACATTTCCATCAACAGGAACATGGGTGACATTTGGAGGTCAAATCTCTGATGAGGTAAGGAGTCCCAAACATCGCAGCAGTCACTGTTCATGTGTAGATATTGAATTTCATTACTGACATCTTTTGCGACAAGCTGTGACGCCTAATTTGAAGCTCCCATGGGTGCCGTTTAGTTCAACTGCATGAAAAATTGTGTGAGTGTGAGCAGAGCACAGTAATAGCATAGTATCAGTTTCCCAATGTCACAGCAGGCGGTTAGGTCCCTGCAGGCTCTATCAAGGCCAAGCGGTCAGGTCCGATTCCTCACTGTCACAAGTTATTAGGCGGAAAAACCTCCTTCAGACAGATATTACTGCCTTGATCTGGCCTTGAAAGGAGGGAAACACTGAATTGAGGGCAGCTCAACCCTGTCTCTTGAACACTGGGACTAAATGACAGAGCCACAGACAGTAACAAGTAAACAAACTAAAAAACACAGGAGTGGGGTACAGAAAGAGACAAGCACGATGATGAAATTGGCCTTTCCTCATGCAGCTCTGCATAAACTGCTGGCACGAGAACTAGGTCAAAATAAACTTGGAAATATATTGAGCCATAAACAACTACAACTAAATCAACAAAGCGACTTATGAATTCCTGGTGTATTTTGGCAGCGTCCCTGATCTTCTGGGAATTTGTAGGCCCTTTGTTTTTGATGTGTAATCGTAGTTGTAAATATAGACGTTTATTACAACACCTTGATGTTTATGACAGGAAACTTTTCTGGTGTGTGTGTGTGTGTGTGTGTGTGTGTGGGTGTGTGTGTGTGTGTGTGTGTGTGTGTTAGGTGGCAGAACAGCTGATGACTATCGCCTACGAGAGCGGGGTCAACCTGTTCGACACGGCCGAGGTCTACTCCGGAGGGAAGTGAGTGATGTTTCTGAATTCTAATCCATCTTGCCTACGCTTGTCAGTTCGTTTCATGTAGGTCACGAGGTGTTAACGAGGTGTATCCCCGGAGCAGAAAATATTCACCTGAGGATGCTGAAAATGAGAGGTAGCCATGACTCTGAGGTGATTTACATAATCTTATTCATCGCCCTGAGGCCCCATTATGTTCATAGCTCAATCTACCTTTATACTCCTGGACACTGTCGCTGTGAATAATGCAGGACACGCTGTAGCTGTGTGGGGATGAATAATAATATCAAGGTTGCAGCTTAAATTCATGCGTACAGTTCGATACAAGAGGTTTACTATCCTGAGCTTCTGGGTTTTATTCAGGTATTCATGCTGCAGATGTTTGACAGATAACAGTCACGCTTTTATGCTTTCACAGTTATGGCAGCCTAAGATCTAATCTCCTCATTTTCCTCTTTTTTCTTTTTTTTTGTTTTTTTTGCTTCACAGAGCAGAGATAATCCTGGGCAACATCATCAAGAAAAAGTGCTGGAGGTAAAATACAGTTTCTTAAGAAGTCAAAGAATTCTAATTATGCTCTAAGATTACATTTTAGATTGTGTTTATGAATAGCTCACCCTCACTTAACACTTTTACGTGCTCCAATTTGTTGCTACATTAGTGTTCACTCTTTACTCCCGAGTTCAGGTACATAAAGACATGCCATTACTTACAATACGCGTCATCCCAAAGGTGTTAAATGCAGTTGAGGTTTTTGCTGGGCAGCCCACACACACAAAAAAAATTACATGTCTTTACTTTCTGCATGGGAGGAAAAACATGTTAAAACAGGAAGGGTCTAGAAATATCTTCTGTTCCCTTGGGTTCTCAACATATGTTAATGTTTTCCTCCTTTCAAGCGTCGTCTTCTAAATTGAGATAAATATATATATAAGGTACAGAATGTGCTCTCATGTCTCCTCATATTTGCTGGAAATGTGTAAGTGAGTACTAATCCACTGGAAACCTCCTACATTATCCAGAAATGTAATCATGCAAAAGCAGAAAGCCGACTTATCTATAGCTTACAACAGGTATGTTATCTGCACCACTGAACATATCATTTGTCTACATCTATAGTGTATCCACTGCCACCGCATTGCAATGATAAGATGTGTAGCACTCCGCTCAGAAACTCCTGCCAACTTGCTGCCTGGCTTCACCTCATCTCTGGATCCTTTTAAATTATTGATCATTCAAGCATGGGAGATTTTATAGAGGGAGCTATTCTGTTATAGTTCAGAGGAAAGTCCTTCTGTTATGTTTCATACTAGATAAGTTACTTTTTCTTTTTTTTAAAAGAATGTAGTGTCTCTGTCTCTTCACAGAAATAGACTAATGCAGGGACAGCATTTTTCTGAAGGTTAACCCATAAGTCAGCGTCGCCTAGATTTCTCAGACTAAAAGTTTTTTTTTTCCATTGGCTCTCGGATCATTTCAGAAAATTTGCAAATGTTTATGATACATGTTTTGCTCAGTTGGATCTATTGTAATTTAAGAAAACTTTGTCTATAATCTTTGTAGTGTAAATGCAGTGCAATGAATTAAAAGTTAATCACCAATATTAGATTGTAAGCAAATTAAACCATGCTCAGGTAATACCAACGTCATCATCGCTGAACTAAATTTTGTGTAACACAGTTATTCTGTAAAGATGGAGTGGTGAACAGATGACATTTTGTGTTCAGTATCTTATTTGACCACTTGCTGGTAAATACCCTTTTTAAAGCAATACCACAGAACTTTTGCTGGCGAGGTCCCCCTAAAGTAACAGTATTGTCTGTAACAACTGTTGTAAAATCTCTATCTCAGTAATACTTGCACATTTGATGTCAAGCCATTGATGCTGGCAAACTTCCTGAGGCAAGACAGGAGACATACTGATTGAAAGACATGATTAAAATCACCCAATATAAAGGTCGGAGCCTTTGGTGAGATAGTCTGCAATTTCTGTACAACATCAAATACAGTGTGGGAGGCAGAATCAACATGAAAGTGAAAGTGAAACTTAAGATGTGTTACTAATTCCTCTAAGTCTCCCGCTGTTGTGAAGCTCACTTACCTTTTCCCTACCTCCTGAAACTTCGCAGACTTTAATTTGAGGGGGCAGGACATTTTTGTTTTTTTAAACATTTGTTTTTTTATGGTTCAGCCCCCCCCCGGCCTCAGCGGGAACTCCCAGGGCAGGTAAAATGGGTGTGACGACACCGGCAAAAGTTCATTGTCTGGTGTCCACATTTGTTCTCTAAGAATAACAGAGCTGCAGTATCGTTCATTATTATACAGACATACCCCACCTCCCTGTGTTTTACCCCTTACTTCAGTATTGTGGTTCAGTTGAAAGGGGGTCCTGAAGCCATCAACTGCAAGATCGGAGTTTTGGTCCTGTTTGGTGAGCCATGTCTCAGTGAAAGCCATGACACAACAATCCTTAAAATCCTTTTGGAAGGCAACATTCCCCTTGTCTCCTTTGTTCCTTAAAAACGAACATAAAAGCTCAAAAGCTGGGATGCCAAACTCCTCGCGCCCATCAATTATGTGACATATCAGTGACGTATGCCATAAAGCAGTCAAATTTTTTAGTTCTATTTATGTAGGGTCCCGACCTGAACCTAGAAGTTGCATAGTGCCGGTGCAAGACAGATGCTCCGGAGTGATAACTTTTGTGAGGTATTGTACCACAAAATGACCTTGAAAATATAGTTTAAAGCCTGAAAAAGTCTGTTGTGTTGCTTTAAGATACATGAAAGAGTGAAGAAGGGGGTACATATTTGCATATTTTATTTCACAGAACCAAATGTGAACATTTCTTTGAGGTTGCATTAACTGGAGACCTTATTTCAGTCATCAATCCTCAAACAAAAAACAATTTGACTTTACGATGAGAGAACCAAGAAGATCAAAATACTAACTCATTCCACAGACTGTGCTTAAATAGTGCATAGAGGAACTGTGACATCACATGGTTTCTGAACTGCAGTTGCTGTTAGCAATTTAGTCATCACCAGGTTGGCTTTCTGGAGCCAAAAGTGACCATATTTGGACACATGTGAGTTAATGCTATGTTTGTTTACTAACTCAATAAAACGTCAACTTTATCAAGCATTGTGCAATAAATTTTACTTGTCAGTGGAACCTATCAACCACAGCTACAGACGAGCGGTCTGTCGGCAAAAAAACAAGTTCTATTAAATAAGCTAATACTCCAAAAGTCCAGCTCAACAGGTGATCAAGCTATTATACAGATCTGTCAATCAAAGACCAATATGGGCGGCACCAAAGCCTTGTATTTGACATAAGATCTAATTAAAAGAGGAAAATTTTAAGATGAACCACAAGACCACTCATTAGATATTTTAAATAAAACTAATGAGACCAGAATGACTCCTGGAAAAAACTCACTTAAGCCCTGTTTGCACTGGACTAAAATAAATTGTGAACCACAGGTAGTTTTGCTAAATTGCAAATGCAAATCTACCATGACTGTAATTTGTAAAGTGAAAATTCCATCATAAATGACCTTATTCCAACGAAACACAGAGGTCCTCTGATAATACAGTATTAGTCCTGTGCGAATGGACATCTCTATAATTTGGTGGGATTGCAACATCTTTTTTTGTGCCCTCAGTGCATTTTTGCAGCCTATTTCCTGGTTAATGATGATGGAGGATGCACCAGTGATGATAAATGACAATTTTGAAAGTGTTCCGGATGAAAATTCAGGAGGCTCATGTTGCGATATATAGATATTCACTGAAAGGGCAAACTTAAACCCTTCAGAAGAGCGGCATCTCATTAGATAATAAGCTGCAGCAAGGAACATTTTTACTCTGCCCCCCAAAGGGAAGGCAAGGGGTGCTGTTTTTGGTTTGGTTTGTTTCTTTGTTTTGTTGTTTGTTAACACTCCAGTAGCAAAACTATTGGTCAAATTCATATCAAATTTTTTATAATTAAAAAAAAATAATAA
>JAPQRP010000011.1:15077575-15104885 GCA_037367295.1 Apogon hyalosoma | reverse complement strand
CCCTTTACTTACAATGGGAGAAATTTCAAATGTCTGTAGCAGCAAAACTATTGGTTGAATTCATACCAAATTGTGTTTATAGATTGCTAGTGACCCAGAATAGATCTGGTTACATTTTGGGAACAGTTGGTCAAAGTTAAAATCTTTTATGAATTTTTAAATTCTTTTTTTTCCTCATTTACTTACAATGGACGAAATTTCAAATGTCTATAAAAATATCTATTTTGTTTGTTACTTCAAACTTGGCACAAATATAGAGGCAACTGATATGCTGACATGACCATACATGTAGACATGATGGCATCAGCAGGATCGATGCCAAAATAAGATACAATACGTGCGAAGGGCAGGGTTTGTTATGCCAGGCACCACTTGTACAAATCTGTTATCTGTTAAACCTGCTCTTGATAACCTGCTAATAAAGTAAAATATGTAAAAACAGACTTTGCTTATCTTGTGCAAATGTGAAAGTTAATTTCCAAATCACCACAGGCTATAGTAGTCCCATGTGAATTAAGCTTTAGTATTTTTTGAAAGAAGTCCAATGTAAATCGATGTGAGCAGGGGTTTTGTAGTCCTGGCTCCCATAGTGGTCATCAGTGGTATTAAAACTTTACGATACTTCAGAATTGGCTCAGCTGAGGTCTTTACCCCTGGCTCATTTCCCAGTTTAAAGGCTTATTTCTGCAGTACTCTATACCTATTAGTCAAGGTCACTGGATTAATGTGATGTTTAAATTACGAACACATTCAATAAAAGAGATACACTAAGATACACACACATACAGGCATCTTTTTGAGGGTGACTGAAGTACTTTTTATTAGCTTTTGATGTGTCTCTGTTGTCCCTCAGGAGATCCAGTCTGGTGATCACCACAAAGCTCTACTGGGGAGGAAAGTAAGTGTGTGAGTCTGATAAAAAAAAAAAAAAAAAAAAAAAAGGTACAACTGTGAGAGTGTGTGTGTGTGTGTGTGTGTGTGTGTGTGTGTGTGTGTGTGTGTGTGTGTGTGTGAATGTGTCCAGCACATGCTGATGTTTGAGCCCACCACCAAAAGGCATCACATGAAAACCTTTGCATCTAGCTACAGACCGTGGCATGGGATTGAACATTTTGAGAAGCCCATAGGCAAACGCATGGGAGGACACACACACAAACATAACACCACAGCCATGATCTCACCCTCTTCTCCTTCTATTCATGCCCTTCTTCAGCCTTCTCGCCAATACTGCTGAGAGTCATATCTGCCTGTTCAGTCATGCTGGAGTATTCTGCACTCTGTCTGCATTAGTCACATTTCCTCTGTTTCTTAAATTGTTGAAGCTCACACTGAGAAGAGTCAAAACTTCACCAGTGTATGATTCTACCAGTGCAGAATCTTAAGCATGTAATGAGGACCAGTGGTGTATTTGATCTCATCCTCTCAAATTATCGTCAAGGTACCAAATCTCCACATCGAATGGATTAATTGAACAACTGCTTAACCTCTAGCCTAGGAAGCTGTGAGAGCGCCTGAGAGGCTTATGAAGCATTTCATCACTTAAACATAGATATTTGCACACTTTACTCTCACTTGCACTTTCTTACACAGAAGGCATGGTAATATGGAGGAGGTGCAGCAAACCATTAGCCTAAACAAGCTGAAACACTGCAGGAGGGAGGCACAGAGAAAGACAGAGAGAGGGAGAGAATGTGAAATGAAGCAAGTAGAGGACGAAAGCCACATAACAGGAAAACGCTAGAGCAGAACAAAAGAACGGAATTAAAGTGGAAAAGGGAAATCAGGGAGTGACGGAGTGAATACAGGTGAGGATACTAAGGAATCACTGGAGCAGAATGACCAGGAGATGGAGATTTACTGTTGAAAGTGAGACAATGTGTGTGCAGAGAAATATTTGCATTCCTTACACCATACAGAAACAGCCCCTTATTCTCAAATATAACCAAACTGCCTGGTAATAAGCAACACATTTGCCAGCGGGGAAAGTCAATTTTGCTTAGGTAGGTTTCCTAAAACAATAATAAAATCCAGCTACTTAAAAAATATCTTTAAAAAACTAAGTGCATATAAAAATAGCGAGAAGAAAGTTACTTAAGTCATATCATTACTCATTATATTCTTATATCAAGAAGAAGAAAATGGCCTCAGGAACACAATTTTGCTTTTCTGATGAGATATGCAAACCATTGTTTAGATCTTTACAGCTTAAAGATTAGGGTCATGAAGATAACATTTCAAGAAGCAAGTCAGTATAATGCCACAAGAACAGAAGTCTGAGTTAAAACAAAAAAAAAAAAGAAAGAGAAAAGCCAACATTACTTGAACCCAGGAAGTTGAATCTGTGGATGTCTGAAACACTCAGTATTTTGTTATTTATGAAACCTATGATGCCCTACATTAATTATTTTAATGCAAGTGACACACTGTTCCTCTATTATTTCCCCTTTTTCTTGAAAAATTACATCATTCTTGTCACATTTTGACTTTTTCTCAAAATATTAGTAGTTTATTCTTGAAATGTACTTTTTTCTTTTCAATTGTCATTTATAATATTACTTTTTACTAATAGAAATCTGACTTTATTCTCATAAGGTTGTGGCTTTTTTTCCATTAAAAATTACTTCTTTATTCCCAAAATATCTTATTTTTTGTGCATTTAGTGTGTCATTTATTCTTCATAGATAAAGTGTAACTGGAACTCAGTATGTAATCATTGTACCTGGTCGAAGGTAATTACTGATGTGTATAAATAAGAATAAAAAGAGGAATGTGTCTGAAAACAAAATTAATGCAACTTTAAAGTCTACAGTGTGTATCTTCCTGATATTAGAATACTGTTTTTCTTTTTTGGGCATTAATTTTTGCTGTGTAAAAGTAACATACAGATACTCGCTGCATCTGTTTATGCTCCAACAGGGAAACTTTGGAAAATCTTACAGACATCTCACTTTCTACCAAGAGATGTTTTCCCTTGGTATAATTTCACCTGCAGATGACTTGTGAACAGGACAGAGACTGACAATAAGTGTTGCCCAGTGCACACAAAGCCTGTGTTATAGCTGCAGGCACACTGCGGATGGTCGAGTGGGTGTATTTGTCTTCTGTGATTTGCGGGTAGTTTGTTATGCAGCCACTTGTTTGGCATGTTTAATGATTCATTTCACGTCAGCTGTGTGTATGTGTTTGTGTTGGCACCCTTGACATGCATTTCTCTTCCTCCTGTTTCAGAGCAGAGACAGAGAGAGGGCTCAACAGAAAACACATCATTGAAGGTAACAAGTCGATTCCCTCTCCTCTGCTCTGTCCCTCCTTTCACCTCTGCACTCGGAGGCCTGTTGCACTCCTCTAATCTCCTTTTTATCTCTTTTCCTTCTTCTGTTTCTTCCTGTCTGTGCCCCCTTTCCCATCTTCGATTATTCTCAGCATGTGCACCCAGATGAATTTAGAGGATGTATTAGCCAGTGATACATCAAACCTTGACAGATGTTTTGTCTCTTGGCTTGTAATAGTGTGCACATGTCTTCTTTAAGTACTTTTGCTTTATCAGGTTCCTCTCCTCTTGTTTCCTCTATTCTCCTTTTTTTCCACTGATGATTCCTTCCCTTTCCTCTTCTCTCATTTCTTCTGCTCATTTCCTCACCACTTGAATCCTCTTGTTTCCTTTTGTTTCTTCTCATTTTCTCTTCTTTCATTTCCTCTCCTCATTTCCTTTCCTCTCCTCTTGTTTCTCCTCATCTCCTCTTACTTCCTCTCCACTCATTTCCTCTCTCCTCTTGTTTCCTCTCCTCTTGTTGCACCTCCTGTCATTTCTCCTCCTCTCGTTTCCTCTTGTTTCTTCTCTCCTCTCTTTTCTTATTGTCTAGTTTCCTGTCCTCTCATTTCCTCTACTGTCATTTCCTCTCCTCTCCTCTCCTCTCCTCTCCTCTCCTCTCCTCATTTAGAAGACTTATGGCTGTAGTCAAGCTAACAATGAAACACCTTTCACATACCCTTGGTCCGATCCATCCCACCTCGTATCCGACTCACCCTCTGGTCCACAGCGCAATGCACCTCCAGCAGTGACTCAGCTCTCTCCCACATTATTAACATTCACCGCAGCCTCTGCAATACTTTCCCCCAAATTAAGGGAAGGCCAGAGAATGGCGAGGACAAACTAGGGGTGAGTGGAGGAAAATGATGAGAAAAGAAAGGTGGCAACGGTAATTAGCTGAACCCTCTTTTCCTGTGCATATTATTGTTAGCATCACTAAGTGATAGGTGCACTGTCCCTGTCACCATTGGTGTGGCACATGTCACCACAGGCCAGTAAATTGGCTGAGTGAAACATCTGTTGACACCCTCTTCCTTACCACAGGCCTGTCACTGATTCATTTGATTGGTTAAGTGACACTTACTGGCTGTGATGGGGTGTCAAAACTTAATGATCAAGCATGGATGAAGTCTGGGGTGACAGTGTAAGAAAATGCCAAAGCCTTTCTAGCAACCAGCAAACATGTTTACAGTGTTCCTGCAGCAAAAAAAAAAATTTCTTGACAGTTTCTGCATTTCAAACAGGCTTTTGTAGAAAACACACACAATTAATTGCATTATTCATCACAGATGCCGGTAGAAAACATCTTTTCTCAGTTCCAAAAATAGCCCGTCTTCACACTGAAGCAGTAAACTTGAGCTAATCACGAGACAGCATGCAGTGACGGTGAAGGCTCAGATTAGGATGCCTGTAATGGGTGTTTCTGAGATTGTGGGAGTGCAGATGACAGAGGAAGGAATAAGTGGTTTGAATGGTGGTGGGGAGAGCATAACTCTCTACTGGGATTAGCGCAGATGACGAAGCCTCTGGCATTAATCTGCCACACTCACTCACACACAAGAAAGAGCGTCTCTTTCCTTGTCTCTCTATTACTCTGCTGTCCTCCTTTGCGACGGCTTCCTGTGTTCGCTTTTCATCTCTCACCGGGTCTTCTATGTGTTTCAATGGGGAATGCTATACTGATGGTACTTTGTTGCCATCTTTTATCCTCAACGTACAGTGGTTGACTTCCCACAAATACTTAAAGCTGAATGAGAAACAGAAAGAAAAGAGCACAGCTGTTTCCTGATCCTCTCATCTTTTTCATCGTTCTCTCTGCTTTCAGTTTTTTTAATTCTCGACTTTCTGCCAAAAAGCATTCATTTTATGCAATAAGGATTATGGTTTGCTCAGGTGCAGGGTTCTTCCCACGTACACCTACATATTAAAAGATAGTGGGATGAACTCAGTGTGACACTTAAAGCTGAAATTGGTCTAAATACTCTCTTTGACACTTGTACATGTTTTTTTTTTTTTCAATCAGCAGTGTACAGTACAATTTAATCTAATGTTTCAAGAACAAATTCATTTTGTAGACTCTCAAAATTTACTATAGTCACTTGTTGAACCATTTACTAGGTCCTCTACAAAAGACAATAATTCATTTCTTTCCATACAATAATTGCCTAACTGTTCAATATGTAACAAGTGAAGTTTGAAGCACTTACTGCTATGCCATCGCACCACCTCAGGGTGAGCTTTCAGTACCAAACTCCATTCATTTGCTTTAGAGCTGTGTCCAGTGGGGAAACAATAGTAATGCATTTATTTTATATAATTTTGTTACTTTATTGCCTTTTAAAGCTATTATTTACTTGTTCTCACCCTCGGTTTGCCCTCGGAGTTATTTTACTTGCCATTCAAAACTGTTAGCTTAGCTCACTACTCCCTCTAGTGGTCACTTACATTAGTAGCGACACATCGGCCTGTGGCTAATTCAATACACTGATATCTTTGGCATAACATCAAAACTCTAACATTCACAACTGAACAATCCTGAATATTTCAAAGTTACATATAGCTCTTTTAATTGAAACTGAAAGCCCTGTTTCTATTAAAGGGCTAGTATTTTTGCTAAACCCACTTTTATTTGTCTTTGGTTCATTTATTTGTGTATTTGGACCCTAACAGTTCATGAAGTTTGAATTTGAACCCTCCAGGTGCTGTAAAGCTATCTTTATATTCATTTTGGCATAAATCGAGTGGATTTCTACAACCTGTTTTAATTCCTGCATAATTTGTTACGTCTGTAACTAGTTACATCACAACATTTGCACATATAAGGTTAAGACTTCCAATGAACATTTCTCAGAGTACGACATAATTGTTTGTCAGCAGCAGCAGTTGTAGTAAAACCTAAAAATATGTCCAAACTTCAAGTCGATTACCTAAAATGTTCAGTTGATGGTTGAAGGGTGGAGGGGGTGGGGCATGAAATGGCTGATTTGCATTTAAAGGGCCAGTGCTCAAAATGACCTTTAAGGTGTCATTACTCAGAAATAGGGTTGAAGATGGACCTGTGGAGTTGAATTAATGAAGAATTCAGACCCAAACATAGCATTTACAGTTTATGTAGACCACAGGGAAATGTTTTAAAATGCATAATTCCATTTTAAAAAAGCAAAATGTCACTCATTTAATGTAAAAGAGATATTACACACTAAATAACACGGACAACCTGGTATATTTTGTAAATGTGCCTGATGTAGATGCACAGGCTAATTTGCATCTGCTGTTCCTGGCACGCTGATGGTATGTAAAAACAAAAACATATAAAAGCACGTAAAAGCAAGCAATTAGGAAAGCTGTGACATAGCCATATGGCCATATAAATATAGTGAAATATGCTGCCTTGTCAAACACAGAAAACAAGTGTATTTAGGGACATACGAGAAGTAGCGCAGGTGTAATTAATTTTATAAACAACTGCTTCATTCCATTAACGTGTTCACTTCGTGCTTTTATGCTCTGATGACTTATTGTGACATTTTAATTGAGTTAAGCCCATGAACGTATGTGACGCCACAACTGAGGTTATTACTTACACCTGCGCTTTTGCTCTAGTGAGGAGTCCAAGAACATGCTGCTGTGAGAAAGGTCTATTAACCTGCTTCATCTTATTAAACCATGTCACCCAGTTTAATTACAATTCCCCCTTTACTTGGCATGATTATAGTGAAGAAAAGAGAAATGAGAATTTGATTAACCCGGCTAACTCTGAAAATCAATAAATGGTAAGAGTTGCTGAAGTTTTCCTCCTTCTTGGAAACTTAACAATGTTTTAATAACAAATATAGCGCACATTGTTTACCAGCTAATTATGAGACATTTGATTATCACTGAAGGTGACACGCACTGCACTGGATTTTTTTTACTTCAATAACCACAGCCTCTGCAAGGTAAACCTGACTGAATATGACAACCCAAATTCACTTGCGAGCTCAATCAAAAGATGTGGCAGGCCAGATGCAGCTGCAGGCTTTGAGTCACATGTGGTCAACTGTCACTTTGCCATACTTATGAGTATGTTGACTTTAAATCCCCCAGGATTCTGCTCACCCCATTTTCCCCTAACCTGATGCCGTAGTTTAAGAAAAAATTAAAACTTCATCTCTCTATTCAAGTTTGTCCTGTGCAGCTTTCTTAAATTTTATGTGTTTCAGTTGAGCATCCTGTAAACAATCCAATGTTTGAGCAGCTTGTCAACTGTGAAGGATAAATTACAAGAATTGAAGGAGTTTCATACACACACTGATTACAACTCATTCTCTGTGAAATGAGGACAGTCCATGTCCCAAGGTGTTCACAAAGACCATTTCCTATTTGCTCATATGTCTAAATGCTACAATAATACGTATCCTTGTGTTTGACTCCAGAGTTTTTCATTATATCTGCATTGTAATCTTATAATCATATTGGACACTTCATGCATATCTTTGTTTGCTTTAATTTAATTTACATTTTTCTTATATCCTCTTCTGGTCTCTTCATTCTTTAGGCTTAAAGGGCTCCCTCCAGAGGATGCAGCTTGAGTATGTTGATGTGGTTTTTGCCAACCGACCAGACAGCAACACTCCCATGGAGGGTGAGTGATCAGGGACCAGGCCCTGGGGAGAGATGGTGGAAGGTTAGGGCAGGGACAATGCATGTTATTCTGTAACATGAGAAGGTGAGGAATACTGACAGGACCACCGTCCTCACTGGACTGTTGACCTTTGCCTTAGACCAAAGGCATTTGTCTTGTCATGTGTATGCATTGTTCTCTCTCTCATAAACAGACACATATTTCAATCTTTCCTCATCTGTTGTACTCTATTTTCGTCTACTGGTCTTCTTCTCTTTTTCTTTATGCCTCTGTGGGATCGCAACTTTCCACTGGGTTTCTGAGCTGCACCCGCTCCGGGCCCTCCCTGTTCTTCAGAAGCAGGATTATCTGGCCCCCCCAGGGGAAGCTGGTGTATTTTTGGGTTGGTCTCACTAGATACAAGCCCTACTGTGCGCACTATTGCTTCAACACTCAAGTGCAGCCTCCCCCACTCATCTATCTTATGTCACCACTTATTTCTTTTTCAGTTTCTTCCTCAGTGAGTTGTTGCTTGGGAAGTGACCACTCCAAACTATTCGTCTTCCAAACACCTTATCCACAGGTGTCTTTATGGAGTCCCACTGGGTTCCCTAAAAACTGTTTCCAGTCTGTCTTCTTTGTGCCCCCCCATGCTTCCTCCCCTTCAAGCCAGCAGACTGTGGGAGACCAATCTGTCATACTTACAGTTCCTGGGGCCTTGCTGTCACTGGTATCACTGGTGACTGGCAGACAGACTGTGCACTCACTCTGCCAAACCCCATACTAAGTTGTCTCTCTAAATAAAGTTACTTCCCTATTGACAAGTAATGCCAAGAAGTGTAATCTGGTTGATAAACTGACTGATCAAGAACTTGACAGAGTGATAGAAACACCAGATGATGGATTAAAAACACACAGACACATAAATATAAAGACATATAGGCTGAGTGTGAACTGCTTCTGGCAGGTTTATACTCAATCAGTGTAAAACACTGTGCACATTTACTTCATCCTTCATTACAGTGGATCAAGGCTATTGTTATGAATCACTGTGCAAAAGATCAGTCACCTTTTATAACTGGAGAGAAAGAGAGAGAACGTGAGTACACAAAACCGTAGTTTGTATCTCTTACGCATTGGCACTGTTCATGAATATCTCCTTTCACAGACATAGTAGCACTGTTAACGCAGAAAAAGTGGAACTACGTTAAATGTCTGTGGGCATTTGCAGTGCGTGTAACTTGTTATGTGCATGTCTAAGTTATCGATTCACAGACCTACATACTCCTGAAACTTAAAACTGGATTAACAGCATCACTTATTAAATGAGAATATTAAGTGCTATAAGTAGTAATGTTGGTGTGTGTGCAGTGAGTTGTAACTTAAACTGCATCTGACTTTGTGTGAGACAGCACGTGTCCCCTTGGGAAGAAAAAAGTGATGTCATTGCGATAAAGTCTGCTTTAGTTAGCATCACTGGCTTTATTCTTCTGTCCACTAATCCTTCTGTGTGCTTCTCTCTTCTCTCTGCAACTTGTTCTAGCCTTGCTTTGTCTTTTGGCTTGTATTCATGAAAACAGCAGGGACAGGCCCTCTACCAGCGCCACTAATAAAATTCAACTTCCCCTTTTCTTTGCAATATCTGGCTCCCTTTTCATTTCCTCTTCTACTCCTTCTTGTAACAGCTGCCACCTTTACTGATGAGATGAGACTGTATAGTCATTATGCTTTGAGGGATTAAAGGCAAAGCTTTCACTCTATCTAACATGACTCCTAAAATTATAGTTCATGAAAATCTCATATTGTCACAAATATGAAAAGAGGGTGCCTGGAGGACAAAGAAGTAAAGACCAGCCATCTGTGCTATAGTCGATTCATTGTTCTAATAGGCATACTGCAGCCTGTAGAGTAAATGTCCAAGTCTCAGCACAATGATGGTACCCAGTCAGCATCATTTTTTTATTTGACAGAACAATATGCAGCAAATTTAATCCAGTCCCTCAACTAAATATGAAGATACTCCAGATGGATGAATAAATAAATGCAAATGAAAATGGCTGGCTGGCATTGAAAAATAGATGTTACATCAGACCTGCAGGCCACAAATTCAGACAGGACAACTAATAAAATTTTACAGCTAGAGCATTCAGTGAACGAGCACCATCCAGGGCAAGCGTGACATTCCTTCAAATAGCCAGATATCAACCTCTTTCCCATCCAGCAGAAAAGAACAACAAGTAGCATCCTACCACTGCAGACTCAAAGCCCTTTTTCCCACGACATAAGACTAAGGAAGGTCTTCATCAGGCATCGATAATCTCATGTGGTGTGATATATCGATCAGCGTTCTTTTGTGGGAGGAAAAACATTAGCTTCTAAGTAGCATTCTCAAAGACATGTGGACCTCAATCTCAACACCTGCACAGAAAGAAATGCTTATCAGCGTTTTTTGTGGGGTATGTTTTCTTCTTCATTCCTTGCTGCAGTCTGCAGGAGGGCACAGCCTGCTGACAGCTGACCAAATGTTCCCAGGCAAGCAAAATAATGTATTTAACATACAGGCAAACACAGAGAAAATTTTACACATAGAGTATTTGCTTGTGAACAGGCAAGGCATGACACTACCTGTGACCCCAGGCAGTCATAGGGTCCCAAAGGGCTGACTACACAGCAGTGTCTCAAAATGTGGCATTTAACCACAACTTCCTCCCAGGAAAATACCAGATATACACATTTTTTCTGTGGCTCTATCCAAATCAACATACTAAATATGAAGATGGATGATCTAAATGCTGTTTCAAACCTCTATGGAAAACTGCAGCGCTTTTTCCACCCCTCTGCATTGAACCACAAAGTAGGTAATGGAATCTTAACAGCGACCAGCAATTACATCTGTGAATGACATACAGTGTTTAACCCCACTCCTCTAAAAACACTAAGAAGTACAGAAGTTTTGTTTCCTTTCAGACCACTTTACTGGCAATATTTGCAGAGACAGTGGGAAATCTCCCTATGATTACCTGTGTCATTCTAATAAAACAGTGATACATCTTATATTTATTATGTTTCATGCTATGTTTTGCCTTTATTGAAAGTTATTCACAAGGCTTTTTTTTTCCAACATAGTGTAATATTTATTAGAAGAGCACAACAGTCTTTTGACCTGAAGTTTCTCATCGCTGTATTTTCTTTCCTAAAATGTAAATAATATGAGCTTTTGAATGGAAACATATTCACATTTCACAATATTCGTCCTTCTGTGCTGTGCCTCGATCATTTACGACACATTCAAATTTCACGTAACCCTCGTGGGCATTGTCGTACATGTTTTTATACACACATAAGCATGTCCATATTCCCACAAGTTCACCCACGTCACCTCTTCAAACCTGCAGTGGGCCTGTGTAAGTGAACGGTGTATGCTGATTTCACCTGATCATTACTTTCAGTGTGGCCCATTGTTGGAGGTGATGACTCATTGTAGCCTCTTGGAAAGAAACTGTATATTCAAGCCGGCCAGTAGGTATGTGTAAGCATTTCTACAGTATAAATCAAATTGTCATCCAGACCTCCTGGCAGCCAGGTGGATTATTCATAATAATACTTACAAACTCAGATGAAGTGCCTCCAAGGTTCTGACTTTCTGGCAGTTTTTTCCTCAATCCTTATATTCCTCCAAATCCTTCCCTCCCCATTGGACCAGATGCACTGTTATTCCTCTACCCTCCCACTGGCTTCACCCACACACACATACACACACACTCACACGCACACACACACTTGCTCTCTGTCTCTCACTGAGCTGCATTTTAGTCCAAAGAGAGGACTAGTGATGAAAAGGAATTGGTCTTTTTTTAATCACACTCTGCTGTGGTCTTGTCTCTTCACCCTCATTTACAGTCTTCCCATTTCATATTTTCCATCCAGAATTTGCTTTTCACTTATATAACAGACCTTTTTTCTTTTTTTTTTTTTTTTGCATTTTAGGTGCAATTATAGGCTACAGCAATTATAGGCTAAAGCAATCAGAATAAATTATTTTACCTCTTTGTTGTTATTTTCTTAGTAATTAGAGAACTTTTGCACAGAAAACAAGAGACACATTTAAGATAATATTAGTATGGGAAAAGGCAGTAGCTATATTCTGATAAACACTGTTTTGCATATTTACTCTTTCTCTTCCTGTTCCCTGCTGTATCCTTAGTCAAAAATACACAAACCACTTGCAAACCATTGTGGCTGGTCACAGCTATCTTGTCTTGTCTTGTCATTGGGCCCCTGAAGCATGTGTCCACATCAGATACTGTGACCCCAGTAAACAATTTCTGCTTACCCATGAGTTAAAAATTTAATTTTCCACACAGCATTTCACTTGTCTACTTTATTTTGCCACTTATCGAGGTGCCAGTTCTACCAAAGGACTGGCTTGGAGGTCCTTCATTTCTTCTTTAATTATTTTCATTATGCTTATGTTGCATTTTTGCTTATGAAAAATTATTAAATTAAAATATAAGAAATATGAATCTAACTTAAGTACAGTTTAAAATGTTTCCTGCTGATGGTGATATCAATATTGAAGATGTGGCGCCACCCACTGTTCAGTTATTGACAATGTTCATATCTGCTACTGTGATGTTTTATCTTTACAGAAATTGTCAGAGCAATGACACACGTTATTAACCAGGGGATGGCCATGTACTGGGGAACGTCTCGATGGTCTGCCATGGAGATTATGGTGAGACATAGGGGGAAAAAAATGGAATGTAGTCCTTAACTTGAACCTTTTTGGGGTCACTGTGAAGCACATTTTGCTGCCTATAGTACAGAGCAATTTCTGACATCTTTGAGACTCAGCTAAATGTGTTCATATACATAACATTGTACTTTGTAATATGCGTTGACTGTACTGAAGCTATCAGTACTGTAACTAATAACAGTGTTATTATCTGTTGAAAATAGCAGTCAAGTCTTAATTGAAGCAATACATTGAAAAACACTCATTACCAGAACCAGTGACAGTGAGAAATATTCATCCCTTAACATTGCCTCCCCTTTCTTTTCATCTCCTATTTACATTCAATTAGGAGGCATACTCTGTGGCCAGGCAGTTTAATCTAATTCCACCAGTTTGTGAGCAAGCAGAATATCACTTCTTCCAGAGAGACAAAGTGGAGACTCAGCTACCAGAGCTCTATCATAAAATAGGTATGTTCCACTATTGTCCCCCAGAATTTAGTTTTTTAGGAGTAAACTTGCAGGTGAGTTTATATGTTAATGTTTGGATAGATTTTCTATTTTGTTCTGACTGGTCACTGTATAATTACAGGTGTGGGCGTGGTCTCTTGGTCTCCTTTGGCCTGTGGAATTATCACTGGGAAGTATGAGAACGGTGTCCCAGAATCCTCCAGGGCCTCACTGAAGGTGACAGTTGATTTTAAGTATCAGTTAAAAGTCATTTTAACATGGTTTTGAGGGCATCATTTTCTTGTTTTCATATGTACCTGCAGCCATACCAGTGGTTGAGAGACAAGATAACAAGTGAAGATGGGAGAAAACAGCAAGCCAAACTAAAAGAACTGGCTCATATTGCAGAAAAGCTTGGATGCACTTTACCACAGCTAGCCATAGGTAAGAACTAACTGTCTCACTTTTCCATTTCTACAAAAATATCTTCAGATGATTCAATTTCAGCAACAACATTCTAAGTTGTTATTTGCATGTTTACTCTCTGACTTATTCATTATGTTGATACCCCCCCCTTCTTTTTTTTAGCCTGGTGTCTGAGGAATGAGGGAGTGAGCTCAGTACTGCTGGGATCATCCAATCCAACCCAACTAACAGAGAACCTGGGAGCCATTCAGGTGAATACACAATAATGACAAACAATCATTTGAGCTGCTGGTCCTACAGGACAGGATTGTACGATTATGTGCTCTTTCCATTCTATGTGCACCACAGGTAATTCCAAAGATGACAGCAGGCATTGCCACAGAAGTGGATCATATACTGGGCAATCGTCCTCACAGTAAAAGGGACTACCATCATTAGGATGAATCTATGAACTATGCTCGAAAGCTTTTCAAAGCTCACTACTCACAGCCATGGCACGAAAAATCTGTGCCCAACTATGCTCGTGTGTGCGTATGACTGTATGTGTGACTGTGACAAATGTTCTGCTTGGCTCCTTGTGTGTAAGAAGATCGCCCAGTACTCATTATTGTAAAGTGAGCTACTTGACAAAGCATGCATGCTACAGCTATAGCAAACAGCCATTGGACTCAGTCAGACATGAAGATCCAATAAGAGGATTTTTTTTTCCTGCTCAGTCAAACTATGCAGAAGAGGCTGAACCAGAAATTCCTTACATTTATTGAGTAATTAATCTTGTCCACTGAGCCAGGGAGCTCAAGATGACTACCAGTACCATGGGCAAGTTACATAACTCAACAAAAATGGATTTCTGTGAATTGGGGTGTCAATGTACTTTAGAAGCACTTGTTTCCCCTAAAAGCATTACATCTGCTCAGGACAGTGCAGTAAATGCATGACAAAAAGAGCAAGCGCATCAAATTATATTAAAAAAAAATCTAGCTTACTAAATGTTTGTGATGTGTAGAAAAAAATAAAAAATGACATGTAACTGGGCTGGTCTTAGCACAGTGGATGAAAAGCTGATATCTCCCATTGCAGCTGAAGCTGGCCTGTCAACATTATAATTTTAATATTGGATGATCTAAAAATCTGTTGCCGCTAATATCAAGAGCAAGAGAGCTACATTTAACCCCAAAATGTATCAAAACATCTGTACTGACTGTTATATACTGTATTTCCTTAGCCTAATAAGCAATTATGTCAAAATGGGCTTTTTGTCTTGTATTTTTTGTCTTTCTTTTTTTTTTTTGTTCTTTTGTTACCTTTAAATCCCAAAGTATTGTTCAATCATTTCTTTATTATGTGCCCATCATTTCACTTTTATTTTAAACTTTGACAGACTTTCAGGACTAATAATGTCTGGATCATTTACCTGGGTTATATGTTGTGACTAAAACATTTGTGTATTCAAAGTTGGGAGGGATGTTAATTTTACAAAGCCATGTAGCTGATGAAGAATCTCAGTACAAAAATCTACAATAACCCATGGACCCTGCAGTCATTGCACCTGGAACACACTGAACTTTAACTTCTTTCTTTCCAGATGTCACTTTTACATATTAGGAATATCTAAGCTATCTTCAGTCTGTTAAAACATGTATTTTGGTGGTGACCATCAGATTTGTACATACAAAATAAAGAGCTTATTATTCTCATGTTATTCTATGTTTTAACGAACTGTAGTGATTTTCTGTAGTAATAGAGTACTAGATGCCTTCTAATTTTTTAGACCAATATAAATAAAAGAAAATAGTGTAGAAAAATTGTTTTCTCATTTTATAACGAAGCACAAATCGTATTTCGTTTACTTTCATTTACATAGTTTATTGTATTTCTATCCTTTGGATTTTTTTTTTTTTTAATTGGATTTTCCGGTAACCGTGTTACCATGGAAACAAAGGCGGGAGTTTCCGGAGTATGATCCAATGAAAATATCCAGTTTGAAGATCTGCTATTTGATTGGGTCAAGGGACTTCCTGGTTAAGTTTGCTCGGCTGGCGCTCGAAGCCCGCGGATTACAAAACTGGTTAATAGATGGCAAAGTGTAATCGCGAAAAAGCTATATATTAATTAAGGTTCACCTGCAGTTTTGGTGTTGGTGTTGTGCTGAAGGTTACGGCAAGGTCCTGTCGAAATAAAGTTGTTAAGAATCACAGCAAACACATCGGCTATACCAAGGCCAAACAGAAGACAGCTGCGTTTTGTTTGTAGCGGCAGTAGCTAAAAGGCTAACTAGCCGAGCAGAGGACAGGGGAGTTAGCTAACGTTACCTTGTCAACTAGCGTCAACTAACCGCACTGGATATAATTTGTCCTCAAACGTCTTTCCTCCGAGTTAAGGTGAGTATTTTGTCCTGACTGACTAACCTCCATTTCAAATACTATTACTGTAGCATAGGCTTATACCTCAAAAGTTTATTTTGTCAAGTGAGATACTTGGTCGTGTTGTAAAGTCCTGTTGATACTGTCATAATGCTGCAGTCGATTATCTCCCTGCATACATCCTGTGCTTGGTTTTGTGGATTCCAGCTGCAAAATGTCTGTGTCGAGTGAGGGTCGTTTTTGGGTGACCCCAGGCATCAAAAGTAACGTTAGGGGAGCTACAATATGTGTTATCCCCGACATGTCAGCTGATCTCCACGAAGATGAGTTTGATCTGAATAAGTCCTACCCATGTTGTCAGACACCACTGCACAAAAAGAACCTTTTGGCACTGCAACGTCGTTATCGTCCTGGTTCCTTGACAGGTGAGTTAATGTTATGGCACAGATCCCTGGTCAAACTGAATGAGCTGCATATTGGTTTCAGATTTTGAGCAGGGCTGATTGTACTGAATGTAATCGTGAAAATATATTAATCTTTTAACATACGCTCCTTTCAAACAATTTCAGTGGCTTATAACCGCAATATAAGGCCTATAAGTGAGGATTAACTTTCACTTTAGAGGAAACATCCTCTAGGTTTTCTCATTATGACTTGAGACACAACCTAAACTGCATAACTTTAAAAACGACTCAAATATAACCCAAACCCTTAAATGAGTCGCCAGTTATCTGGTGGAAATAAGACCCATAAATAAAATTATTTGCTTATTTATAAAACATGTGCATATTAGTTGCTTGTTTCATAAATGTGTCTTTTGGATTGTAACCTGGCTCAGGGCTGGACAATATATAGATTTCATTTTGGTAACTGATTTGTTTTCAATCAATGTATAAAAATGCCTAAGTAGTAAAACTGAAATTTGAGCTTTATCTGGAGATCTTTCATCATCGAATAAAAAAATCTAACTATCCTGTTTGTGTATTCATTGTGAATATACTTATATTTTTTGTTGTTGTCATTGTGCTATATTTTAGTTAAAATGCTTTGTATATTTTAACTAGCAATGCACACTGATATCCTTGCTTGCAAGATTCATTTTGCTGGCATCACTAAGCCCTAATTTAGATAAAACTAGCTGTTAATTAAAAAAAGGCATGTTGTTTACCCTGATTTTTGTGAATAATCCCAGGAAAGCTGTACATTTTTTCTTTTAACTCTGTGCTTTAAAAAACTGTTGCTTTCAGGGGAACATTTGGATGGTAGTGGTTCTGTAGCAACAAGAAACTATCAAATTTGTAGTTTGCATCCTTCCACATCCTCCCTGCCACACCCATCAACTGTTTCAGAGACAGAGGAATACCTGTTCAATCAACTCATCTCTGGAATTTATGAATTGCCAAGGTGTCCAGCTTCCCTCAGCCCAAACAAAGTCATTCTTACTGCTGACAGTAAAACCAGAGAGGTACTGTATGTGTAGCTTATTTGATTTGAATTACAAATGGAAGTTTGTGAAACTAACATTGCATGATCTATAAATGTCCTTTTTTTCCAGATTTTATCAGTGAGTGAACAGGCCTGCAAACTGTTTGATTGCACCTCTGATCAGCTAATTGGAAAGAAAGTGTCACACATCTTGAAACAAACCAGACAGGTTCTGGAAGAAGTTTTGGAAGAAGAATTTCTGCTTGTGGATGGAACTGTTACAGCTGTGTCAGGAAAAGTGGTATGGAATATGATGACTGAAAAAGCTTCACAGAAAATTACCGTAGATCAGGGGTGTCAAACTCATTTTGACTCTGGGGCCACATTTAGCCCAGTTTAATCTCAAGTGGGCCAGACCTGTAAAGTAATGACATAATAATTTATAAATAATGACAACTCCAAGTTTTTCCTCTTTGTTTTAGTACAAAAAAAACCCACTAAATTATGAAAATATTTACATTTTACAAAAAAGATGTGAATAACCAGAAAAAAATTACATATTACAAAAATGTGTGCAATTTTAACAATATTATACCTCAACATGTTATTTATACATGTATATTACACACAGTGTTGTAAAATTTTGGAATTTGGACCTAAAATTAGAACAATTTCTACAATATTACATCTCAAGTTATTATTAACACAATTCACAGATCACAATGGATCCAGAAATGCACAAAACATTTAGTAACAGGCAGAATATTGTTAAAAGTGCATATTTCAGGTTGTTACCCCACCCCCCAAAGGGGGAGGCAAGGGTCATGGGCTCTATGCACAGCCCCACTACTTCCTGAACTTCAGGCACCTTCTTTATTTCCTGTCTGTCATTATTGGACACACTGATTAATCCAGGTTTGCCTGCTACTTCTTGCTATGACTACTGTGGTCAATCACACCTGGATTAATAGGTGTGTCAAATAATGAAAGACAAGAAATAAAGGAGCTACCTTAAGTTCAGGAAGTAGTGGAGCTGTGCATAGAGCCCATTGTTTTTGGTTTGTTTGTTTCTTTGTTAACACTTTAGCTGCAAAACTATTGGTTCAGTTCATACCAAACTGGGTTTATAGATTGCCAGCAACCCAGAATAGATGTCATTACATTTTGGGAAAGGTAGGTCAAAGTTCAAATTTTTTATGATTTTAAAAATATCTTCCCATTTACTTATATTGGACAAAATATGTGCAAGGGGTGGGGTTCATTGTATTTAGCCCCACTTGTTCTTATTTTTTTTTAATGAATGTATTTATTTGCATTTCATTGTGAAAGGATAGTTTGTAAATGTAAATATTTCCATTGTGTAATGTTATGTTTCACTTAAATTTTTTTTCACATAATTTTTTTAAAAAGACAATTTGTAGTTGTCATTATTTATAGATTATTATATTATTATTTTACTCGAGGTCACACTGGTCTGTATGTGGAACCTGAACTAAAATAATTTGAACAACCTTGATTGTTAATATGTTCAGTGTAATTTTCACACTTTCATCCCGCAGGCCTGATTGGAACCTTTGGTGGGCCGGATTTGGCCTGCTGGCCGCATGTTTGACACTTGTGCTGTAGATACTTTGAATACTTATACCACAGAACTGGATACTGCTCAATCAAACGTTTGTTTTATAGAGCAGCAGTGGCATGAATGTAGCTTTGTACAATGTGTTTCATACATTTGATATACTATTCTTCCTGCAGGTGGATATTGTGACACTGTCTGGAGAAATGCCTGTGTCTGTGTGTACCTACAGACAGTCACAGAATGATACCTTGTTTGTCCTAATAGAGAATCTAGAAAGGATGTCAGCCTTTCTGTCATTTGCTCAAGATGTAAGTATATCATGATTAGTGCAATGTTTCTTTTTAAGCAATATTTAAAACGAGAAATCCTGCTCCTTGATCATATTAAGTAATTAGAGATCTCCTCAAGGTTTCTGCTGGTCTATATAATATCTAATATACCATAATGATACACCTTTTCTAATTGTCTTAAACACAATCATGGAAGGTCTTTTGTTGTTAAATTTTTGATTTTATGGTAAAGGTTTAATTTGGTAAAGATGCGTTAACTGCAGTTCCAGTTTGGTTAGAAATTGGATGTCTTAAATTAACAATGTTGAAACCTGTAGAAACACTAATATCATATTACAGTAATTCAACCTATAAATTATATGCTACTAGGTGAAACATTTCTTATTGCATCTTTGTCATTATAGGGCAGCATCCTAAGCTGTGACTTGGCATTTGCCCATCTCTTTGGATACAACCATCCTGATGAGTTAAATGGGGTGTATGTGAAGGATCTAATCCCCTCTTTACAAATCCATCTCCACAGTCATGCATTGCCCAAAGTAAGCACACCTCAGAATTAAAACTGTCCCTCTAAGCAAAAGGAGCTGTCTTTGAAATATTCTGTTTACCACTGTGATTCTCCAACAGAAAAGAGATTACATCCTATTGCATTTGACGAATGAATATAATCTGCAGGTCTGTTATATCTGACGTTTTGGTTTCTTTCCATCCTCCAGATGCTGAGGGTTCAAAGAGTGTGCGGTAAAAGCAGAGGGGGTGTATCTATCCCACTGTGTATTAAACTTCAGGGGGCAGTGTTATGTGGTAAACCTCAAGTACAGGATGATGGAGCTAGTTGCACGTCCTCAGCAGGTAGTCCTGACTCTGAGTTACAGAATGGAAAAGAGCCATTCTCTGGTAAAGTTATTTTTATTATTTTATTTATTAGTATTTGTTTTAGTCAGGTTTTCACCATGTTCTTTTACTCAGGTGCTCTCTGATTTCTAACATTTTCCCTAAGTTTACAGAAGACTTCCTACAATGTTTGTATTTTTGAATGAAAAACATCAAGACACTTTCACAAATTTGGATCATAATTGTTATATGAATGCTGGATAATCGGCAACATCCAAAAAGCCATAAAACTTTTTTTTTTTTCTTTTTTTTTATTGCTTTCAATTTGTGCCTTATAATTGGAGAGAAAATCCTAGTAATGCTTTGGTAACCTCAGTGCTGATTGTTGGTGGTTTTTAATGAGCTGTAGGTTTTAGATTCTTGTGTTTTTTTGTTGTTTTTTTTTACCCATTGTTCTATATCCTGTATGTAGAGAAATCTACATAAGATTGAACTATTAAAAATTGAGACTCTTGGTAACTGGTGCCCTCTACTGTCATTTGGCTGATTGTTAAAGGATTTAATTATTAGAACTGATTTGTGTTTTTCTTCTACATTTGGACTCTTAGAAGTCAAATTGGATAGTTCTGCCATCTCCACCAGCCCTTCACTGGAGTACACTGGAACAGTTTGGGCCTTTGCTCCTCTGACTGATCTCGTCCTCCTCCACCCTGATGGTTCAGTCTTCAACATCCACAACCACCTGGCTCTGAGTCTGTTTGGCTACAGCAAGGATGAGCTGTTGGGAAAGGTTAGCCAAAATGACTAGCGAAACAAGGCTGTTTGGACTTAAGTCTTTGCCAAAGCTCACTTCTGTCACTGCTGCTTTTTTATCAACAGAGCATCACTTTTCTGATGCCTGGTTTCTACGGGTGGATGTCGAACACAGACAAAAAGGCCAGTCCCTTTCCTGATTCTGAAAAAGAAGCAGCTATAAGTTCATCATCATCCAAAATATCAAGGAAATCTGGTAGGAATATGTGCACCCAGCTTGCTATCATCCATGTTAACTGCCTGAAATAGAAAAATAAACAGATTTGTCTCATGTTATGTCTGTCTATCCATGTTTTCCTGCTATTTTTTTGGTCGTGTCATACACTAGTCAATAATCTCTGTCTCATTATCATAGACCCTTCCTCACTGGTAGCAGGTGACATGGCCATGGTTCAACAGGCAGTCCTTGGAAGAACCTCAACAGGAAGAGGCAGGATCTTCACTGGAACGAACACCAGGCTGGAACAACAGGGCAGCGCTCTGTCCACTCTCTCTCCTCCTGCTGTTACGTCCACACGTGTGGTTATGTAAGCAGTGACTGTTGTGAGCTATTGTCATACACCGCCTATTCCTGTAGAGTGTTGAAACTCCACCCCTTCTTGTGCCCCATTCTTCCTTTATTGGGGAGAAACTGCATTACATATAATGTTTGTTGAATTAAAAGATAATTTCACACGTCAACAAAATTGCAGTTTGTGGCAAAACTGTTGAATTATGCTGAAAATATGTTTATAGAAAGACAACACACCCAAAAATCTTTCTGACTGTTCCACAGTGACGTATATTTTTGAAACCTCTTTTAATGCTTTTTCACCTCATTCTTTAAAATTGTGCCAGAAAAGGCAGCAGCCACTAAAGTCTATTAAACTCTTAAACACATAAGTAATTTTTAACTGACAAATATTATATGTGTAAATGGGGGCATGATTCCAATGTTGATTCGTCTCATTACTGACCACCTTTCAGATAGGAGCTACAGAATACACCCAAAGGGGTGGGATTTCAGCTCTATATAAGTGCACATTTTTGGAATGTGATGGTATTCAAGTTTACCATCATGGACCAAGATGCTTCTTGCGCCATGATTTATCACATTTTTAGCTTCTTTTTTTTTCTTTTTTTTTTTACCATAGAGTTGTAATTGTTTTTTGTTTTGCTTTTTTACTTTGGTAGTAATATTTTTCACTCTTTACGCACATTTGAAATCCAACTCATTGTGTCCACAGGGCTGATGACACCACAGAGTTGATGAAGGAGGCAGCGCAGGTTGCTCCCTGCATCAGTCACTTATCCAGCGCAGACACCACTCAGGCACTTCTCCAGACATTCGCCCTGGTGGAACCTCCAGACGAGGACACCTACTGCCTCATTTCCACCAAAACGTCACACTACAATGAAAAACAGCAGCAGCTCTGCAATGTGGTTCAGAAAAATAATGATCCTGTCATAAAGGTTATTCCAGGTATGACGTCAACATGTTGTAGTTGGTTCTTGGACATAGATTTACTTTCTCTTTACCCCTCAACAAAAATGTAGTATTTCAGTAAATATTGGAGTACTGCAAAAGATAGAAGTATATTTCTCCACTTATTTCTCAGCATATCCTGTGCATTGTTTCTATTCTGTATAAACAACCTGAAGAGTCTTTTTCCATGTGTAGACACTCCAACAAAGGATAAACATGCCCCTGCCAGCCAGAAAAATGTCACTCCCCCTCTAGTGAGCAAAGACCGCAGCTCATGTCCCTCTGTCCTCCAAGACTCAAGCTTTGAAGTGATTTCTCTGGAAAGCAGGTGAGACGAAATGTTATATTTGTTTGTCTCATGCCACATTTCACTGATTCTGTACCATGAGTGTTTGATTGACATTGTGCCATTGACAGTTCTTATTCATTGTCTGTTCATAAAAATTAAATTTCACAGGTCTTCATCTGGTTTTTGTGAGAAGTTTGCCGGTCATGCAGGATCTGATCCAGGCCAGCCAGAGGACTCGAGTTCAGCATTTGTCGTGGACTCGGCTAGCTGTTTCCTGGACCTGAACAGTAATGGTGAACTTGTGACCCGCGCTCTCGCTGACCTCAATTTGAATGGTAGCGTAGAGCTGTTGAATGGCAGAGAGCACAATGACGATAACCAACGCTCCATGACATCCTGCAATACAGCTGAGCTGCTGCGCACCCCGTCTCCATGTGTGCTCGGATTTGAGGAGGAAGCGCATCCAGTTGAGACCAAAAATGCAGCTGTAGATACAAGAAATACCCCACGTGAAGAGCAGCAGGATCAGTTGGCAGGCCTCTCCTCAGTTAATAAAGGGAAGAGCCAGGAATTCAGCATGCAAATGAATGGGGGGATTCAGCCTCTGACAGACATTCACATCACATCAACACCTAAGAAACAAAAGCTGAATGGACATAGTCCTTCTCCAGATACTACACAGATAGTGGAGGGCCGATACGAAGGAAGTGCCAACCACAGAGATGGCACAAGAGTAGGTTGGTACTAATCTTAGCTATTTGGTTTTGCTAACAAATAACTATACTTTGTATTGTAAAGAGGCTAGGCTTTAATGAGATTTATTTCTCTCCCCAGATGTGCAGTGTGATGTTTGTAGGGCTAATCTACCTGAAGGACGCTTCCTGTTTTGTGTATGGATGAGTAGGCCTGGACACCAGAGGACAATGATGCAGACAGATCAGTCTCTGCATAATGAATCAGGAGCCAGTTTAGGAGAGGTTAGTGGTTGTAAAGATGCAAATGAACAATTAAGAGACCACATTTTACTTTTATTTTTATGTAAGTGTAAAATGAACAGTTTTTGGAAAAAAAAGAACTGGGCAAAATAAAAAATAAAAAATACTATATAAGTCTCAACTGGGGGACACATTGTTCATATTCTCCAGTCTTTCACATTTCTTTGTCACTCCTGCTGGAGAAACCCAGCAGCTTGGCTTTGTTCCAATTTAGTTTTATTATCCCTTGGCCAACTTAAGGCCGAAGGTGTATTGTAATTGTTTTGTCGTCTGTCTGTCCGGCCGTCGGTCTCTGTCCATTCGGGCCAAGGGTATATAGTGCCATCTCAAGGCACTTTATTCAGGTCTTGAACATACTATACAGAGAGGAAACCTAACAAATCCTCCAAGAGCAAGCCCAAGGGAACAGTGGGGAGGAAAAACATATTTAACTGAGGAGAAAAAAAAACTCCAACAGAACCAGCCTCCGGGTATATGGCCGTCTGCCTCGAGTGGTTGGAGTTAGTGAAAGGAGGAGAAAGAAAAGTATAGAGTTTGGTGGCTGGTGGCCTTCCTTATTGCCTTGATCACATCACAGGTTGTCAATGACATTTGGAAATGTAGAGCGCTCTCATAACTGTTACCAGAGCTGAATATAGTCAAATGTGGTGAGAGATTATATATTGTATGTATTATATTGTCATTGTCCAAATATAACAGCAGTTGATTTGTCTACAGCTTATTCATTCTATATTCTTTTCCTTCAGAGGATTGGTGAAGCCAGTCGTGGGGATGCACGACGATCCACTATGGACCTTGAACACTCTCGAGCCTGTGATGGACAGTTTGAAGAAGAGTACCAGACTGTCAAAGATGTGGGTAGAGGAGCCTTTGGCTTTGTCTGGAAGGCAATTAGGCGCTGTGATGGGCAAGAAGTAAGACAATAACTCAAATCTATATTTCACTGTGCTATAAAAATAAGATCTGAAGTATGATATGGATAATGTGCCTCCCCTTTATTACATTGTTGAAATCTGCAGGTGGTGGTGAAGTTCATTTGCAAGGCCAGAGTAGTGAGCGACTGTTGGGTAGATGACCCCATGCTGGGAAGAGTCAGTCAGGAGATTGCCATACTGACTCGAGTACAGCACCACAACATTGTCAAGGTAAGTGGCTTGAACAATTGAGGCAAAAAAGTTGTAGAAGGCTGCGGTCTAAGCGTTGTGTATCTTGTGTATTCCACTAGGTGCTGGAGGTGTTTGAGAATGGGAGTTATTTTCAGATGGTGATGGAGAAACATGGAGATGGTCTGGACCTTTTTGAATTCATAGACATGCAGCCAAGACTGGATGAGCCCCTGGCTAGCTATATATTTAGACAGGTAAGTACATGAGGGAGAAATTACATATGACAAGGGACAGGGCACTGAACCGTGAAGTGAAATGCTGATTTGTTTCTTGTTAAATGAGAATTTCTCTCTTTCTTAGCTGGTGGCAGCTGTGTTTTACCTGAGGACTAAGAACATCCTTCACAGGGACATAAAAGATGAGAACATCATCATTGACAGGTGTTTCCACATTCGACTCATCGACTTTGGCTCTGCTGCCATGATGGCTCCGGGAAAGCTCTTTTACAATTTCTGTGGCACACTTGAGTACTGCTCACCAGAGGTGCTTCAGGGAAATCCGTACGTACATAATATCTGAATGGCAAGAGGTGTTTGCTCCTTTTAGTAACAGATAATACATTTTATCATATCTCAGTTTATTTATTAGTTTATTTTGAAAAGACAAATACCCTACTGTGTTTAAACCAGTCACTCAAAGCATTAAACCTAATGACAGGTTTTAGGTCACAGCTTTAAGTGTAACAATCACAGGAATCATGATCAGTGGAAAAAATGTTCCATTGTGACCTTATCTTTAACTAGTTTTAATGAAACTCTTTACTAGCCTTGATGGGATTGTTTTGTAGGTATGAAGGCCCAGAGCTGGAGATGTGGTCTATTGGGGTTTTGCTCTACACTCTGCTGTTCAGTGAGAACCCTTTCTGTGGCGTGGAGGAGATCTTAAATGCCAAACTGAAGCCTCCATACCCTGTTTCTCCAGGTATATTGCTTTTAGTTGCTGTTTGGAGCTATTAGTTTTATTGCAAACATCCAAAAGATTCTTACGCTTGTAAAAATGTTAATTCAATTTATTGTTATTGTGCTTCTTTTCTATGCCCTCAGAACTGCGTGATGTGTTATCTGGGTTGCTGCATCCTGATGCTACCCAGAGGATGACTCTGGACCAGCTTCTGCTTCAGGCCTGGATCAGCCAGCCAATTTCCCTGTCAGAGTATAGCTGGGTAGAGGTGGTCCCTGCAACCCAGGACGACTGTGAGTACTTCTCAACCAGTCTCAAACAAACAGTGTCAAGTGAGCAACATCAGGTCTAATGAGGATTCTTCTTTTGCTGATTTATTCACTTAACTTTCTAAAAGGTTCACCACAGCACCTAGAAGCAGGTCCTAAAGAATATCTTGGGGAAGGCCTGTTTTCAGATCACGGCGATGAGACTCTTCCTGATGATGAAGAGGAGGATTACGATGAGAGGTTGGCTCTGGAAACTGAGCTTCAGAAGTATCTCCATGATGATTAAGTACTAAATGTAATTGTAGTAGAAGCCGTCCATAAATCCAACAAAAAGGACATGAGGACTGAAATATGAAAAGGAAGCTTGGTTTTGCTGTTTCTCTATGTCTTGTAGAGGAAAGTGTAGGATTTAAGTATACTGAGCTTACCAAGTGTGCTGAATATCATTGCCATGCTGCTGGGTTGGTCAAAATGTGCTGTTGGATTCGATGTTGCTAAAAGCAGCACAAAAGGAAACCTATCATCTTGTACCAGCATTTATAATAGCTGTAGTTTTTTTTTAATCTGTCTTATGTATTTCTTATATATGAAGTTAGGTTAAAGGGTATAAAGCTTTGTTGCCTGAAGAAGTGCCCACAACTATGAATACCTCACAGACCTTTAAACTCGAAGGGAAAATTTATCATCGGATCTTTTTGGGTTTTTTTTTTTTTAATCCAAATTAGTTTTTACTATATACGTGATTTCGATGTAAAATGTAAGTATATTTACAGCATTTTATGTATTTATTTTTACACATAAATAAATATTTTATAAAACGTGTGTTCTTCATTGCAATCAGTAGTGTTGCCTCTTTTATTACAATAAAACATCCAATAGTGCCAAGTTACTGAGTGACATTGTGTGTGTCTATAATTGTTAGTTTACACACTGCAATTTCCATAACATGATGCAGGCTTTGTTAAAGGGGCATCTCTCCAAAAGTGTATTTGTATTTTTCCTATATACCAGGGGTATTCAAATCTGGTTATTGAGGGCCGGTATCCTGCATGATTTAGATATTTCCCTCTTCCGGCACACCTGGTTCAATCAATGATCAGCTCATCATCAAGCTCTGCAGAAGCCCGATAATGATGTAATGGCTTCCAGGTGTGATGGAAGAGGGAAATATCTAAAATATGCTGGATACAGGCCCTCGAGGACCGGGTTTGAATACCCCTGCTATATACGGTTAGTGATTCTATCCAGAGGATTAGGGCCACTGGGAAAAAAGGTTTTATATATGTGTGTGTGTGTATATATATACACACACACACTACCACTCAAAAGTTTGGACTCACCTGGTTTTTCTTTATTTTCATGACTATTTACATTGTAGATTCTCATTGAAGGCATCAAA
>JAPQRP010000011.1:15038452-15077475 GCA_037367295.1 Apogon hyalosoma | reverse complement strand
CTTTTTTTCTCAGAATAATAATTAAAGAAAAAAAAACCCAATGGCTCCTCTACCCGTGAGCTCGGTCCCTAAATATATTTGACCTTTTTTTTTCCCAGTGGCCCTAATCCTCTTCCTTATCCTTTCAGTCAAATCTGTGAGGTAAATGTTTTTGGGGCGTAATGACCAGACTATTCACATTGTTGACCGGAACCTTTCTTCATTTAGAAAGGTTGTAGCGGAAGTATATATATGACGGACAAGCATGGGTGCCTGTGTAGCTGCACGTCAGGTGAATCAAATTAAATTAACTTTACGCTTGTAATTTATTGAAGTTAATTTATTACTGTAATAAGACCTTTTTCCAACCACTCACATATTTAAAATTCTGTACAAACTGTCAAAATTAGCCAGACAACTTCTTAAACTTTATTGCTAACTTAAGCTAGCGACACCAGCAAGAGATACAAATATTGAGCTCCTCGTCGTTTCTGCACAGCTTTGTTACGTTTACTATGTGGTCAATTCATCACAGAAATCCTGTAGTTTATAGCAATAATATCTGTTCCACAGGTTCTTCGGTGGAGTGTGCGAACTGCTACCTCCTCCGCTCTGTTTAGTCCTCCTCGGTTTGGATGCTGCCACCTCCAGCCACTGTGCATCAATCGCAGATCGTTGTGTTCCTCAAGCAGTGATCACATCCTGCTGTCAAATCACCATGAAGTCACTTATTTGTCGGGAAAGCATGCCACAGAGCTGTCTCTACGGTCTTTAGCTGACATGGGATTCACGGACTCCCAGGCAGAACAGATATACGAGACTGTGTCCAAAGCTAAGGGGGCGAGTACTGCCAAACATGCCCTGTCTGCTTTATCAGCTCTGTTCGTCTTGGGGCTCAACGCCTCCACTGTGGTGAAGCTGCTGGAGAAATGCCCTCAACTTTACACCATCAAGGAATCACAGTTTCAGCAGCGTATTGGCAATTTGCGGAGGCAAGGCTTAGTTGAAGGTGAGATCATGATCATTGTCCAATAGAGTCCATTGCTCCACAGCTGAAGTGCTGATTTTAATATTGAAGCATTTTCTGTGATCTTTTTTCTATAGGAAGCCTTCAGAGAGTGGTGTCCCATTACCCACGGATACTCGTGGTGCCTAAGAAGAAAATAAACAATGTGGTCATGTTCCTTAGAGAGAAGTGCCTTTTTACTGTCCAGCAAGTCACAGAGATCCTAAGAGACAGTCCAGCCGTTATAGATGAAGACCTGGGTGAACTGGAGTACAAATTTCAGGTTAGCATTAAACTGAACAAATGAAGAGTGACAATTTTGTTTCATCACAGAGAAGCATGGTTTACACGAGGGGTTTCAAACTTATATTAGTTCAGTGTCCACATACAGCCCAATTTGATATAAAGAAGGCTGGACTAGTAAAATAACAGCATAATAACATATAAATAACTTTTTTTTTCCTTTTTTAGTGCAAAAAAGTTACATTAACCCATAAAGACCCAAACATCCACCTTTAATCAAAACCATCTACAGATGTAAACTGTTTAATACCTGGTGATCCACTAATCCTATCAATCCATGTAAAGAATTGTTGTAAAATACAGTTTGTCAGCTTTTCATGGTCATCAGATATGACTTATTTGTAGTTACCGTGGAAACACCTTCATCTTCTACAACATTGCTTCTCCAGTAAAACCCATGAAGTTTGATAAATGACTGGATGGAGAAATGGGGGTTATGTTTAGTTAATGATAGATTTTACTGAAAAAAGTCAGGTTTTCTGCAGTTTTGTCTGTTTCTAATATAATAACCCTCAACTTTAATGTGAGCTTTTATGAACATCTACATGATCAGTGTATTAAATATAAGAAAATACCTGATTTATATTGATAAAATGCAAAATACAGAGGATAATATTATAAAGGGTGATAAATATCTTAAGAAATGTTAGATATAGAGAAAATTTAATTTGGGAATGGATACAAAAGTTTTGCTGGGTCTTTATGGGTTAAATTATGAAAATGTTTACATGAGTTTGAAAATCTTGACTGTTAATATCTTCAGTGTAAATGGTGAGATTGGACCTTTTGATGGGTTGGGTTTGGCCTGTGGGCAGTATGTTTCACACCCCTAGTTTATATGGTCAGGTAAACTTCCTATATTCAGAATGAGATGAAACATGTATTGTAAAGATGACTAACATGTAACACAGAGTCCTCTAATGATCACATGTGGTAACGAGCTCTCTAATTCAGCAGCAGCTGAGACGGGATTACAGTAGTGTCATCGCTGATCAGCCTTTTCTGCCAGATTCTAGGAATCTTAGAGCCATGGTGCCATCTAGTGTCTGAATTCCCACCAATTTTTTAACCGTTTTATGTCCATCTCCCCTTATTTTGTTAATTTAATCTGGTGTTCAAGCGGAAACAAACAAACAAAAGGCATTAAATGTTTTTAGCAGACTGCATATTCTTTTTCTAACAATTTCTCAGACTTATACCTAGTTGTCTTCTCTATCTTCCATGTTTCATCTGTATTTTACACCCACAATGCTTAGCACTTCAAGGCATGGGAAAATGTACTATTTTTTTGCTAAAATATCCAAAATGAGTTGGGCAAACAGCACCCATTCCTTGTTTGTTAAAAAGGGATATGAGTGTATGACTTGGGGTTTGTTCACTGGAGGTTATGTGCTACCAGGAACCTAAAATATCTGAAGATTTATTTTGTCATGTTAAGTTGGCCTTTACTACCATATTGCAGTCTTTTTTTTTTTCCTTTGTTTCTCATAACAGCATTTGTTCTTCCATCTCTCTACAGTATGTTTACTTTCGAATGGGTATCAAACAGGCAGAGATGGTAAAGTCCAAGTTGTTTCGCTTCACTCTGAATGAAGTGCGCTCTCGACACTGTTTTCTGGAGCGCCGGGGACTGTATCAAACACCTGACAAGAAGGGACAGACACTTATCATGAACCCCAAACTGAACAGCATCCTCACCGTGGATCAGGACACTTTTCTTGCACAGGTTGCCAAGGCATCAGCAGAAGAGTATGATGTTTTTCAGAGACTGATGGCACGAGAATGGCAGGCAGAGGAGCATCAGGACAGTTTTGAAGCTGTTAGTGATGATGATGATGATGATGATGATGAAGAAAAAGATGAACAGAATGAAGGCAAGAAGGCATACAGGAGAAAGAAGAAATGAGATCAAGGATTGAGACCATTTAAAATTGAAAAAGAAATGTGTAAATTATATATCTGCAGGATGAATTAAATGTTTAATTTTATGAGGCTTGTTAATTGAGATGGAGAGAATTGTTATCTAAAACACACAGAAACAAAACGTTGGTTATTGTTACCTGGCTGTTTCATTTATGAATATAGGTCATGGATAAACCTGCTGGTTTGAGGTTGGCTTCTATGTTTATTCAAGTATCGTCACTGAAACGTCACATGCAGTGACGTTGGTGTAGATTTGCAAAATGGTTGCAAAAGGTTTAAAGTGAGAAATACATCCTATGTATTCTGCCAACCGCTCTAAAACATGTTTGACAATCTTTTATTGATATCCCTTTATTTGTAAGTCGTAGCTATTACAGTGGTTTGACATGATGATTTGTGCAGTGAAATTAAAAAGGAAATGTGAAATGTTTGATCTAATTTGTTTTAAAAAGCCACTCCTAAAACTAGATTATATTGAAAAGAATTCAGGGAAATATATAGAAAAGCAGCAGCATGAGAAACAGGAAAGAGGCTGAGACTCCTCCTGTTTCTATGTGACAGTGAAGTGCTACATCACTTTGCCTATCTGTATGAGTCAACAAAGAGCATGTCCGATAAGGCTGGTCTAGGACTCAAGTTGTGCAAATCGCCTATTGATTTATAGAAGCATTAAGCCTGATGGATGCGTAATACAGACAGCGTTCTGTGTTCTGAACATGAGGTAAGAAAACTTACCTTTGGTCAATCAATAATTTGTCAATATGGGTGTCATCCAGAGTTTCAGCAGAAGCAAGTGATTTTCTATTCTCTCAAGATGTTAAGATTATATAAATGTAGTTGTAATGAAGGCTGAGGAAGCTTTTTATTTGTGCTTTAACAGCAGATTTCTACAAACTAATTTTAAATTAGACTGTTCATATTAAGCTGCTAACATGTCGAAAACATGTTAATGTGTTGTTTTTTTTCTTTGGGTTACCTATTTGTAACACGCATTTGCATTGATATATTTATTGAATGTGTTACTGTTGCCAAGGTGGTGGTTGCTTATTTAAATGTATGAGTGGTGTGATATGAAACTCTACTCTGAACTGTAATGTAGTCAAAAACACCTGTAAACTTGTTTCATATTATAGTTTGACAGTAAAAGCTACAAATTTACATAGGACAGATTTGCATATGTTTTTGACCTTTAGCTACAGTGTAAATTCTGTTCATCATAATGATAGCAATAATACTAGGTCAGAGTTGTACCTTAAAGCAGACAAACCACTAATAAGGAAATAAAACTAATAGAATTTGCATTTGATTACTGATTGGCATTGCACTGAAAGGTCTACATTCATATGATGACATTCATGCAATAAAGATTCACAAATTACCTTTTTTTCTTTCTGAGCAATATTGGGAAAAAAAAGTGCACTTTGTATCAATGATGTCTTGTGTAATTTGTGAGACTGTTTTGAATAAAAATTTTAATTTAAAAAAATTGCATTTGAAGGTGATCTGTTCTTGTTTAGTGTTTTTTATATTTGACTGTTTTTTTTATTCACAGAGGGCTGCTGGGGAAAGTAGTTTACACTGTATAACATGTCAATGAGGACATCTGTATTCCCTTAAAGACAAAATGGCATTGTCCGCAGACATTTCCAACATCACACAGCAATGGGCTGCCAGTCTACATAAGTGGCATCTAGAGTTTTTTTGCATCCCTTCCATTGTTGTCACTCTGGCCACCTTGCTCGCCAACCCTGTCCTCCTGACATGTATTCTTTTGTCACGTGCTTTGCGCAAGGAGACACGTTACCTGCTGGTGGTGAACATCCTGACAGCAGACATGCTCTTCCTCATCCTGAACCTGGTCACAGTGCTCTTTAACACAGCAAGAGCCCAGATACCCTGGCTGGTTTGTGAGTTGCTCACAGCTGTCACTGTCACTGCCTACTGCTGTGCCATCCTCACCATCACCCTCATGGTGGCTGATACCTACGCTGCTGTTCGCTGGCCTCTCCGATACCATGAGCTCCTTCCACCAGCCCGTATCTACCGCATACTAGTCATTGTGTGGCTGGTCGCAGCCATTTTTCCTTTCACCCTGGTGATTGTGTTGGAGGTGAATGGGGAACGTCCTAATGAAACAATGTATATGTGTCTGGTCCTCATCTCCCTTGGTTTCATTCAGATCAAAAACATGGGCTGGATCCACATGTATTTCATCATTGCAGCACTTGTCTGTGCTGCACTCATTTTTTACTGCTACATCCGGCTCTACATGGTGACAAGGACACATGGGATCTGGCAGAGTCGCTTCTCTCGGGCCCGAGTCACACTTCTTGCCCATGGAGTTCTGCTCCTGCTCTACTTTGCCCCTGGCTTTGTTTTCTCCTTGGAACTCTATATATTCCAAAATAAAGACATAAGTCAGGATATTCAGGTTTGGATCAGCACAGTCAACATGTCAGTTTTTATGTTGCTCCCCAGGGCTTTTGCTCCCTATTTGTATGGGCTAAGGTACAGGGAGATCTATGATACTTTAATGGAACTGTTTCTCAGAAAAAGGAGACTAAACCAGATCACAGTGTCATAAAAACACTCCAGTATTTTTCAGGTAGAAATCTCAGACACTCAGATGGATGACCAGTTAGGAGGCCTTTAATATTCTTGCATATTCAGTCACAGTACAAAAACATGTCCGGTAGAACCTGAATGGCATATGACTGAACACACATGAAATATGAAGACTTTTTAACTGATTACCCTTCTGAGTGCTTCAGATTTCCTAAAAAAAACATGCCACTAGTAACATCATCAAAGTGAATAGCCACAGAGAGACCTTGACATGGTTTTTACACTCAGAGATGCACTCTATTTCATTATCAGTCTATATTTTTCACTCTTCAGTAATTATATTCCTGCTATGGATTTCCTTAGATTCATATATTTTACATATGCTCCAAGTTGATAGCCAAAACATTATCTGCAAGGATCTGAGCCAAAGACAGTCTCTTTATTTTGTTGTCTTTTAACAATCAAACATACATGTAAGGCTAGGCATCTCATTATTTTCACAACTCTAAAATTTTTGTGTTTGCACTGGCAAATATGCAGTATTTTATTCTTGTGTTTTCACATCCCATCATTGTTATTCTATTCAATTACTGTAGCATCCTCAACAGTTTGTAAATGAAGAATATGGAATACCTGTTTACAGCTGTCTGATGTGTGTATTTATTTTTCTTTTCTAAAGGAACTGTCTTAGTGGTAAACATAACCTTTTATTTTTATATTCTCATTCTTGAGGCCTATTGCTGTGAGGATCAGGATGAAAACATGTTGAACCCTAATGCCTGCCAAGTTTGTGCTTCGTTAATTTTATGACCAAAATAACAAAGGACTTATCGTCTTATGGTTTCAAACCAGTTTGTCCAAAAAGCAGATATCTATGACACTTAAGACAAAGGAGATTGCTTGCTGAGTAAGGTGTGGTGTGTATTGATGATACTGTGACATCTGTGATACAAATGCTGAACAGCAGAGGGACACATTTGTCCTCTTCGTGCTCTTATACTTGCTGGATCCATGTCTGTATTAACATCGAGCCATCCTATCCTTCTGATTCTGCTGCTCACCCTTCACCCACATGGACCTGCATGTGAAGAAGAAACACACACTAATTATAATGTTATTGTTCATGAATTTAGGGACACATATATGTATGGGCAGTAAGGTTTTACATTCTTTCTGTTACATGGTTTTGTTCTAGAGCAGATGTCTGGAGCTGACCAGTCAAGCTGCTCTCATATGCTGTCACATCTGTTCAGTGGTTTAACTTAAAGGTGTCTCTGTTAATGTGTACATATTTATATGGCTCCAAGGACAGAGACCTAATCCATCTGAAGCTTTTATGTGACTGAAATATGAGGCTTTAGCACTGAGTGCATCTACAGTTTCAAAGTTTAAAGTATTTGGTGTATTAATTGTGTTATAGGTAGAACAGATGTTGCAACTTTCAGTTGTGAATATTGAAAGAAACAACTGTTCCCAGCACTTTTGACACACTCAGATATTTCTGCAACGGCGTAAGGAAGTTGTGACATCCTTTGTTTCATGAAGGCTCCTCCTTCCTCTTCACCTGAAAAAAGCAAAGCAACAACACATGCTGCGTTTCATCCTGTTTTCACGTGCCTTCAGGATCATATTACAACTAAGCCTTTTGTTTAGCACACACATGCCCTTTGTTTCGTTTATTCCTCAAAGACCTATATAAAAAAAACACATCTGTTAAAATCTAAAAATAACACAGTGCGTATTTAATGACGTTCGTCTTTTTATTTACAGCTACCACTGTGTCAATATATGCTAAACGCTGATTCAAGATATACAAGACTTATAACACAAGCTGTGACCTACGACTATGACCTACTGTCGTATATTGCCCAATTCCCATTACTTGTCGTCAACTTTTTCTCGACTAAAAGTTGAGTTTGTTTGCAAACAAAGGATAGCCACGTGGAGAACCAGAGGCACTTGGGAAATGCTGTTCCTCACAGAGCACAGCACGGCGCGTTCCTGTCAAATGAACTTCATCACCCATCATGCCTCAGTAAAAGCAGCTGAGTGGGTGCAGAGGGCTGGATTTTTTTTTTTTTGTGACAAGTATAAATTAGATCTCTGTTTACAGTTAGCTAGTTAGAGCTCTTTGTTTTTGTCCTCTATCGAGCAAAAATCAAAATGTCCCGGCTGTGTTACAGCCTACTTAGTTTCCCATAACTACACAACAGTAGATAATACAGATAATTTGTTTAAACTTTCTAGGATACAGATTTACTTACTTAGATATTTTTTTGTTTATTTCTCTGCTTTTAACCGAAGAGGAAGCGTCATCTGGAAACTTCTGTATCAGGTAACAGTTCAAGTTTTTTATTTTAAAGAACATTGTGAGGATTTTTTTGCTGTGTTTCTTATTTTCCAATATGAAGTTGTTAAAAGTAAGGAAACGACACAGCTCCGTTTTCCAGGCTGTTGTCAAAGGCTAACGGTCGGCGCAAGAAAAGGCTCCTTTGTCTGATCAACTGTGGCTCTATTTTTAGTCCAGCCTTTATTAATGAATATATTAGACTTGTCTGCCTAAGTTAATACTCAAGTAATGTAATTGTAATAATTTATAATTACTACTGATGAATGTTAAGCTCTGTTTTTAATAGTACAACATCTGAATTTTATACTAAACACGTGTCCATCCATTAATTTTACCTGAATACCCCTGAGGTTACTGCTTTCCAGGAAGACCCAGAACTATAGACAGCAGTTAGACGTCTCCTATTTGTTTGCTTTAACATTATTGTAGAGTTGTTCCTCTTCCAAAGTAGACTGAACATCCTTACATAGGTACAGTCCTCTGACTCAGTCTGGATGACTTCAGCAAGGTACTACTCCCGCCACAAGTATCATGTGACTAGATTAAACTGCCTCTGATGGTTTAAAATAGTCTTAAACGACATAAATGACCTCATCAGAGCAAAGTTCAGACCTACTGTCAGTTTTATCACAGTTTAAAAGCCCATGAATAAGACTTTAGGTTGTTTTGACTAACATCTTCAATAACCCTGCTGATTGTAAACAAATCCAGTGGTGCAGTCTATTATTTGCTTTTATAGCTTTTTAAAAGAGAAAAAGGTAAAACTACCTCCTCAAGGAACAGAGCAAAGAAAATATGTCTCAAGGTTATCACTATTCCTGACCTACACTTGTACAAACAGTGGCCATGTAGTACCTGGCAGCATCCCTGCCCCCACTCTTTCAAAACAAACCTGATTGACATGGAGGTTGGCTTTCAACCATTGCTCAACATCTTCCCTCACTCCTGCTTGTGTGTCTTTGTCATCCTCTGTGTCATCAGGTTCATTTCGCTGCAGTGTGCAAGTGTTTGACTGTAGTGATTAGTTAGAGGAAGTTTCATGGAGACTAATGTACTACTCACATGTCATTCCTTTAGTTCTCTATAATCTGACGGTAAATGGTTTTCTAGCCCTTGTGTTTTCTTTCATTTCTGTACACATGCTTTGTGGTTTTGCACTGTGAGTGCTTTGTTTGCCTCTGGTAGATGTCCTTAATTTGTACAACAATGATCCAGTTAGAATACTATTTATGATTTCATCATCTTTCCCAGCTATTTCCATATTATCTCTTAGTCACTGTAGAATCTAATATTTCACAGTAATGATCTCTATGTCATAGTGCTCAATGTCACACTAATTGATTTTCAGGTCATTTTAAAGTTTAGAGAAAGTCTACATTGAAGGTGGCAGCCATGGTGTTGATTCTGGGCAGACGGATGAACAGGGAGGACTCTGGGATCAAAGACTCACCAGCTGTCAAACGCAAGGTGTGCATCAAATAAATAGCAGTTTTCTAAGTTTTTGGGGTTAAATCTTTTATCTGAAATTATAACCAGCATGTTTATATGTTTTCCTCTAAGGTGTTTGAGGTTGACTCCAAAACTTTAGCCAGCCAGGATGTTTTGGACTTCTGCTCTGGCTCTTCTCACTCAGAGGGCATTCTGCAGGTGTTCAATGAGTTTCGTGACTGCCGTCTGTTCACTGATGTGGTCATCAGCGTACAAGGTCGTGAGTTCCCTTGCCATCGTGCTGTCCTTTCTGCCTGCTCCTCCTACTTCAGAGCCATGTTCTGCAATGATCACCGTGAAAGCCGTGAGATGCTGGTCGAGATCAATGGCATCCTGGCTGAAGCCATGGACTCCTTCCTAACCTATGTTTACACCGGACGAGCCAAGATCACTACAGAGAATGTACAGTTTCTCTTCGAGACCTCCAGTCTCTTTCAGATCACCACACTGCGTGATGCGTGCGCAAAATTTCTTGAAGACCAGCTGGACCCATGCAACTGCCTCGGCATTCAGCGCTTTGCAGATGCCCATTCCTTGAAGCAGCTCGCCAGTCGCTGCCGCAGTTATGCCCTGGCCAACTTCTCAGAGGTGGCTCAGCATGAGGAGTTTCTTGATCTTCACAAGGAAGAGCTGGAAGAGTATATTGGTAGTGATGAGGTGTCCATTGGTAAAGAAGAGGTGGTGTTTGAGGCAGTGATGCGATGGGTGTACTACAGTGTGGAGCACAGGAGGCCCATGCTCAAGGAACTCCTACACCATGTGCGCCTGCCCCTGCTGCACCCAAACTACTTTGTCCAGACAGTGGAGGGAGACCAGCTGATTCAAAATGCTCCAGAGTGCTACCAGCTTCTCCATGAAGCCAGGCGCTATCATGTGCTGGGAAATGAAATGATGTCACCCAGAACTCGTCCACGCAGGTAACTAAAATGTTGACTGACTAGTTATTCATATTATGCAGGTAAAACAATCACATGACCTCATTAATGCAACAGACACAACAAGCACATGAAGTATAAAATATTTTTGTCTGGTGTTTATGTGACTGTCTGATTTTCTTCTCTTCATTAATCACTTAAATGTTTTCCTGGCTGTGTTGTGAGCCAGTTCTTATCTAAAGGAGACTAGTTGATTGATATCACTTTTTTTTGGCAACATCTCTATTGCTGATTTAAATCACTTGCGTAATAAAGTAAGTTATATAGCTAAAGAGTGCACCCAATGAGCAATCTCATTGCTCCTGGCGGTGTTGTTGTTGCTCAGTAGGAGTAAGAAATTAAGAGTCAGGGAGTGTTATTGTGCTGAACAGACAAGCGTGTCATTGACTTTGTTTTGTGGCCCTGTTTTGCAAAGGAAATGATAATGAAGAAGGCAGGGCATGTTCGTACACAGACAGGTTAGCTTAAACAGAAAAAAATAATGTGATGCAATCAAAAGCAATCATGAAATGTTGAGTCTTGTTATCATACCAGCAGCAGAACTCACCTTGCCTTTTTGCCTACTTGCTCAGTGGTGTTTTTTAATCTCTGGTGTTTCCTTATTGGAGGACTATCTAATGGGGTATAAATATGTAATATCTGATAATTGACAAAGGGTGGTGCTGACTGAAACCTTGAAATACAAAACACACCATATGGTAGACTGTGGCCTGTCAAACAAAAGTGCAGCTGCCCTTGTGTGTTAGACTTGTTGTGAGGGTTTAGTGGGACAGGTTCCAGTTGTCAGTTATTAAGGCTGTGTAATGTGTATTTTAGATGCATTGTGGCTGTATCCAGGCAGATCTGTTCAGAGCAGCACGCCAGGCAAGCAGTTGGTTTCCACACTGTCGTTTACCCCGAGGCCTTATATCCTATCCCGCTCAGAACAGATGCTCAATTCTCCCCTTTCTGTGTCTACACTGGGCCTTTTCTTTTTTTATAAGCCTTTGAAATTCAGTGCTCACATGTGCTGAACTGCTTCTGGGCTTAACTGTCTCACAGATACTAACTTGTGCAACAGCATTTATCTCCTACCTGCGTCTGAACTATGCTTTTTTTATGTACTGAGTAAACAGAATGAATGCTATAGGGGAAGATACAGAGGAAAAGCACATTTGCTCTGAATCAGGTCTCCAGAACTTGTTTGATTTGTTTGTATAGCTTAGACATGTGTAATCTTTATCCAGTAGTATTTCAGAATGTAACAATAATAAAAGAAGGTGCAGGTAATTAGCTCCCTTTAGGAAATGTGGTCATATCCACGGCATGTGTTTGGAACAGCCACATAGGAAATCTTTGTGATGATGGAAATTTAGCTTAAGTCTAGCCCCAAGTGTGTTTTGTTGTTCCTAGATTGATACCTTGACTATAAACTGAACTTTGCCTGGCAGATAAGTGGAGCTATTCCGGTGGAAACCACTAGTCTGTTCCTGTCCTGCCAATAATTAAAGAACCCTCATCGTGTTGACATGTTTATATGTATTCTTTCTCTTTGTACAGACCTACACATGTGCAATTACCAGTCCTTCAGTATGTGGCCTTATTTTCCTGTATGTTTTTATAATAGCTGTGGTTTTATTTTCCATTTCTTCTCTTTATCTTCCCTTCTCGTCTCTCTACAGGTCGACCGGCTACTCCGAGGTGATTGTTGTGGTGGGCGGCTGTGAGAGAGTGGGAGGCTTCAACCTGCCCTACACTGAATGTTATGATCCAGTAACAGGAGAGTGGAAATCACTGGCCAAACTACCCGAGTTCACCAAGTCAGAGTATGCTGTCTGTGCCCTACGCAATGACATTCTGGTGTCAGGTAAGAGAAACATTTTAGTATAGTCACAGCTTGACATAATACAAACCAAGTAAATTTATATTAATGAGAAAGATCATGCTAAATATTATTGCATTATTCTTATGTTTTATTATTCAATGTATATCACCCACCTATAGAACATAAACTACTTTTTTAATTACTCTTCAACTGTTATATCTGAAGTCTGTGTTAAGACTTTATCCTTGTGTTTTTTTGGGTTTTTTTGTTCAAAGTTTAAAGTTGTGTTTCTCTCCCTATTTCTATAAGATTATGTCATATCCTATACACATTTTCAATGTTTCTCTGTGCCTGAATCTGTCTAATCTCCTGGTGGAGTGGCAGGAAAGGCCATGGTGGCTGTTTGCCCTGTGTTATTTTTACAGCCTCAGCCTGTTAGAGTTGAAGGAAAATATGAGCACAACATCTGGATGCACTCTTGAAGCTCAGTGCTGAGAGAACCCTTCATTGGCCAACTCAGTCTTTCTCTCTTCCCATTGGCCAATAGTCAAGGTTGCCACCTTTTTTACATCGGTCAGGCAGCTTTCTAGGATCTCCTTTATGTTACAATCTAGTGTCCCTTTGGAAATAGAGAATATAACACCAGATTATGAAGTGAGTACCATAATGTAAAATCACTCTAAATATGAAACTTTTTTCCCCTCATGGTATCCTGGCAAGACTGCTGCATTTTTAGAATTTAGCATGAGCCAACTATGGTGTAAGCCTAATTTTCTTAACAAAAAAAAAAGAGAGAGACAAGGAGAGCACTAGATCACTAAAGATGGATTGCATCATTTTCCTTGACTCAGTACACTGTGAAGGTAGCTGCCAAAACACTGTTTCAAATGCTGTGTACAGGTTGCAGTTTTGTGTTTTTGGAGTAAGGCATGACATTGAAGAGTTTTTCTTCTTGGAAGTTGTTTCTAGGAAAATGCATTGACAGAACGTCAAATGTGCCCACCAGCCCTGCTCATGCTCAAACCTGCTTTTCAGGAGCTGCAAAACACTTTGAGACAAAAACAGCCGTTGAAAGATATAGAGATGAGGGGAAAAAGAGAGATACAGAGAAAAAAAGAATGTTATTCTGTTAAGCAGAGATTGAGTGGTTTTTAGGTTCTCACTGTGCCAAGTAGTCACATGTGCACTATCAATCTACCCTCAAGCACTGCTTGGAAAAATCAACATACTACACCTCCCCTCACGTTTTTCTATTTTAGACACATACATATGCACTAACTAGTTCTATAGCAACTTATGATCCCCATTTTCCTATTTCCTCTTTCTGATTCCCCATCTGCTTTCCTTATCGAAACCTTTTGCCATTTTGTCGTGGTTACTCTCTTAGAAGCTCCCAAACATGTTCATTCCTCCTGCCTGTCTGCTGTTTGTCTGCTGGTATAAATACCTTATAGGGCCTCGAGCCTTGAGCACAGCTGCAGTTAGTGGATTGGATGCCTCAGATGGGTATATGAAACCACTCATAGCTGCTTTCCAAGTGGAAGGGATCTACCATCACTGACTTTCTCACAAATATAACATTGCAATCATTACTTTTGTTAGATCCAAAGTGAGCTGGATAAAAATCAAAACATTTTCCACAGTTATTAGAGAACTGACTTCAACAACATACTGAGTGTTTTAAATGGACAAATATACATTTATTTCCCAATCCAATAAATGCTTCTGAACTCTGCACTCTGAAATAAACATACTGAATGACTACCGGTACATGAGGTGTATGGTATCTGGTTTATCAGCAAGTAAGCAATTTTACACACGTGCTTGCCTTATAGACACAAGTGGTTGTAAGTGGCCTGACATTTCTTGTTGACTGCTCAGCCAGCTGGACTCCTACAACATGTAGGTGTCATGCAAATCATTTGGGGACTTCCAAAGTCACCACCTCTTTTTCTTTGAGAATAGTGATTATTAGCATCGGTTGTCATCACCTGTACTGGTGCAGTGTGATTAGTTATGTTTTTGGAAGGAAAGAAAGATGCCTTTTTTGAGAGGAAGTTGTTCATTTAATGGGCTTTTAGGTTTTGCATTGCTTTTCTTTGAAGTGTCACATCTTCCATCATGTTTCTTTCATGAGAAGAAGCCTCCAGGGTAGCAGACTGTCTGGTAGACAGTGTGGTTAATTGTGACAGAACATAAATTACTTTTTTATTTTTTTCCTAAGACAAAACAAAAAAGACATAGACACGTATAGTCAATTTATTGAATTAAGTGACATTTGCAGGAAGCAGTATTTTTTATTGTTAGGATTAAAAATTTACAATGTTTATCCCCACCTGTCAGGCCGTTAAGCATATGAATACAGACAGGACTTAGATGTCTTTGTTTACACTGGCATGCCTTTAGTATTGCTCCATATAACCACCCACACGTCTTCTGTATAAAGAAAACACCCTAAAGTAACACGCTAATTTTTAACTCACTGGGAAATGTAGTTGTTTCTGTTTTAGGAGATTATTATACATAAATAAATGTTGAACATAAAAAAGAAAAACTTTGCAAGTAAGACACTCTTTTTCTCAATAGGGCATCAAAAGTGAGATGTGGGTTTCAAAGACAGGACGGTTCTTATTAATTCTTTATAATCTGTGTCCTATTAACGGATATCACCAACATGTGATCAATTTAAGTCCTGGTGTGAAATAACACAGATTGTCACTGTTCTGTTTATTCATCTTGACTCTTGTTGGAATCTATGCTGCACCCGCTCTCAAACATAAATGTCTCCTGAATTTCCTTGTTGGACAAATACTAAAACTGACAAGTATAGGTTCTAGCAGAAGCCCTGTGGAATTTTAATGTACAACAAAATCCCTTTAGTTTTTTAAATGACCCAAATTAATTGATAAATGTTTCTTCACTGACACTGGTGTGTTCTTTGTTACATTTTGATTGGTTAACCTACATTTCATTACGCCTCATGATTCTCCTGTTATCTTATGTTTTTTAAGGGATTATTCTGGATATTTTCCTCGCCTGTGTGAAATCAACAGGCAGGTGGTTCGATAGTGGTGGAAGGGGGAGGGGGCACATGTCAGGGCTTGTTAAAAATGTGTCTCGATCATGCTTTAACCCAGTTGACTGATTGCCAGATGTTATTCTCTGCATCTTCTTACAGTTCGTATTTGTCCAGGTGTGACATATGAGAAGCTGATAAATACTGTGTGGTGAATATCTGTTAAAAGAGTCTGATTATGTGTGTTTGCTTGAAATTGAAACTGATATGAATATATGTTCACCATCTGTGCAGACATGATGAGTGATGATTGTATGTTTGTGTGTGTTCTTGTTAATGTGTAGCGAGGAAACCTTTTATTTGCTTGGTGAACCCGTGGGGTCCAATTTCAGGTCAAAGTTAGATAAGGCATTCCATGTAAGGAGAGAAAACATTACTTTGACATAAATACATTATTCTTTGTTGTTCACAAAGAGGAGCTTTGGTTTAATTTTAAGCTGTTCATCTTTTGAAAGTCTGTTGTTTTAATGGCCTTGCAAATGTTTGGCTTTTGTTGTTTTTAGGTGGTCGTATCAACAGCAGGGATGTGTGGATGTATAACTCACAGCTCAACCTGTGGATCAGAGTGGCTTCTCTTAACAAAGGTCGCTGGCGACACAAGATGGGTGTCCTTCTCGGCAAGGTAAGATGGATTCATGGCTTTAGGTAGCAACACATAAAACAGGCCTTTTTCTCTTTTCTGACATTTTATAGACAAACTGACCAATCAGTTAAGCTCTACTGCAGAGTTACAGTGCAAAACCTTAAACATAAAGTTCACCTTTATTTCAGTAATTGATCTATTTGCCAGCACATACACATTTTACATTTCCAAAAAGCTTTGGTTTTGTAAAGACAGGCTACTGAGCAGCTTCAGGCATATAGGCTAACAGCTTGTTGCATCATCATTGGCTTTAATACCTGTTATTACTACCTGACAAGGAAGACAGTGAAGAAAATTCTCTGCATTTACTTGTTGGAAAAGTATAGGCATGTTCCAAGAAACGTACTGTTTAATTTCACAATCACCTCTCACATTCCACTCTTACATTGTTCTTTACCTGTAGGAAGGAGTCTGTTCTTAAACATTCAAGTATTCACATTTTTACTGATGACTGAAGATGTGTACAGGGTCTTGTTTATTGTGCTTTGTCATTTCTTGTGAGGAAAAAATAAGACCTAACACTGTGGAATCCCATTCACATTTGACTACTTCAGTCTTAATACCTGTTAAGTCTCATACCAGTTAAGTATCTTTTGTTTTGATCTTTGTTTTGAATAAACAATTTTATTGATTTTATTACTCTTGTGTTGAAATATTTCTGGTATCCTAGAGTGTGTAAATGACTCACACTTGTCTCACACATCCTGGATACATATGAGCAAATGCAACAGAGAAAGAAGTCAGTACCAGCATAGCGAAAAGGTGGTTCAACAAATAGAACACTGCTGTTTTGATTCAACCATTATAAACCCCACACATGTCAATGAATACATGTGTCACTTCTAGTTGTAGCTGCAAATATTGCCTTAATTTCTTGGGAAAATTTTCTTGTCATATCAATATAATGTACGCACTCACTAAGTGCTCATAAAGCCACAAATCTGACACTAGTTTAGTTATGAAATTAAATTAAAGTTTATATCTGTCTCTGTTACCCTTAAGCTGGTACTATTTACAGTGTGTACTACAGGGCCAGGTGGACATTCTTGTTTGAGGGCAGTGGGAGGTTAATGGATATGTGCCAATACCTCACAATTCCCAGTTAAGGACGAGCTTATGTCACTTGTTTCATGTGTATCTGCTCAGCTGCACATTGCCCAAAGTGTCCATAGCTCATAGGTCTCCCAACAACCTACTTCAATAATTGTGTAATGTTCTTGATCCATAAAAAGACGCTGTAAAATGCTCTTCAACAAGATTCTCAAGTTTGTCTTCATTGCAGAATTTGAATTTTAACTGTTGACCTGTAAAAATAATTGTAAAGTTGCCATTATATGAAACAGTTTATGACCACTGAAAATACACAGTGTACTATGTGAAATGTTTTAGAACATTCATTACGCATGATTTGCATAAAGTGGAACCACCACTGTGTTGGTCAAAGGCATGTAGGGCATAAACAGAGATGAGTCAGATTAACACACCACTTTCAAACTTAAACAGCATGCCGGTGCCTCAGCCATCCTGTGTACACAGTGCGTATACTTGAGCACATATGTAAATAACATGGATGTAAGATAAAGTGGTGTTGGAAAGTTTTAGTCTAAATCAACACTTAATTTACTTTAGAAAGGATAAGACTGTGGGGGTCATTTGTCATATTGTTTGCATATTTATGTTTGCTTGTAGTCCACATTTTACGTGAGTTCCATACAGCAATTTAAGTGCTTTGTTTTCATGCCTCAGACTCATCAAAATATGTTCACACATTCCAGCTCCACACAGAAGAATTCTACAAAAAAATGAGGTAATCAGCTGGTTGGTCACACTATGGCTGTAATGGTCAGCAGTTTCTTCCAAAGTAAATTATGTATTAAGGTAGAGTGAAAACAAGTAAGACTGAGTCATTCAGTTTGACTCCAATACACAGCTATAGAATCAAACAAAGGATAAACCTGCTAGTCTGTAACTTAACAGCCTTTCATAGATGTCATTACAGTTTTATTATTTATATTGCATTGATATAATGTGTAAAATATTTGTCAGTAACAGCCAAGCATTAGAGTACCATGAGGTATAAACAGCAGTGACACTGTGCTTGAACACTATATATTCACACACAAACACACATGTTTGCACCAGATAATATGAAGGCAATCACTGATCGCCACACCTGAATATATTACCATAAAGTCAACTCTAAATCAAACTCAAAAACCGATTCTTCAGTCTTCACAACATATAAAGGTCTGTCTGAAGATGAGGACTGGTTAGTCTACTTAAGTCAGGTCCTCAGTTCAATGGTTAAAACTGGGTTTCACAATAAGTGCTATATAAAAGTACACACGCTGTATACCATTGCATGGAAAACACATTCCTTAGAGCTGGCAAATCCCAGGAGACTTTCTTGTCTCTGTCCACTTCCTGTATCTGTTTCACACATGTGGTTCAGTTTTCTCTTCTGTTTTTCTCTTGTTTTCCTCTTGATGTGCTTTTCTCTTAGTTTTAACAAGTGCAAAAGATTGAATGTGTGGCCTGTGATTCTTAAATACTATCATTCCCATCTGATTCATGTAGTGTCACTTCTCTACGTCTGTTTATGGCATCTCTACTGTACTGGGTATGAAGAATAGACTGTGTTTACCTTTTTTTTTGTGGTTAATTTCATTGTAAATTGTCTTGTTTTGCAGTATTATATCTGTTTACTTCTGGTCTCTGGCCTGGTTCTTCCTCAGAATTCTGTAATTTGGAGGCGTGGAGTTTTAATTTCTTCATATCATTTTTCCTTTTCTCTGGAAAGGCATTTGTAAGGAATGCTTTATGCAATGTTAAGATGCCAGATTATATCTAAGAAAAAAACATGCAGTATCTCTTTGTAAAGCATCATTGTTGTCATTTCTCCTTGTAATCCAGCTCTCCCTCCTCTTGAGTTTATCATTTCCTCATTCAGTCTGTAATTTCCTCTTTTGATGTGCACCACTGATGCTCCAGTTGCAGGCAAGTTGTCAACAAGCCAGTAATGAATACATGCACATAGTCATGTTTTCGTGCGAAGACCACACTGGCGTTTCCCTTTAGTTCTCTATTAAAGTAATTATCGTAATCAGTGAGGAAATCAAAGCCTTTATCATTTACTACACTAATTTATTTTGAGTTGGAACCTAAAGTATAAACATCTAAATAATGATGGTTTCCACAGTATTAGTACAAGAACACACCTCCCAGTGTCTTGCATTTTGTAATGTCCTGTCAGACGGGTCTTTTTACCATAAAGTACAAGCAAAAATAGGTCACCACTTGTTTCCCTCTCACTGTTATGACTGCACTTGGTGACGGCTGTTCTCATCTATCACAATGTTTTCTTCTTTTTCTATATTCCCTCTCTCTGCCTCTCTTTCTCACTTTCCTCTTCTGTCTCTATTTGCTCTCTTCACATATTGTGTGTGAGAGAGAGAGCGTTACCTTCTCAGGTCAGTCTCGTTTCTCTTGCAGTCACTTTGTCTCATTTCACTGCATGTTACGGAAACAGTTAATCATTCAGCCATTGTCAGTGTTTAAACATAGTCATAAAATAGCCCGTGAATGTGCTTGTTCAGTGGCTAGCAAGTGTGTCGGTGCAGAGTCATGAATCTTGTTTGGGTTAGTGTTTATGTGATAGCCACATAGCTCCAGGTTGGTACTGAGTATGTGCTACCATCATCAAGCTAATGTGGAATGTGCCTATATTGATATACGTACTATTACACCCTGTATCAAAACCTTGTGGGGTGTTTATCAAGTGAGTGCAGACTAGTGATGCTAGCGAAGACGAAAGTGATCGAGTGACCCTTAACCTCCACTTTTCAGCACCATCAACTTCAGACAAATTAGTATCTGAATGCCAACAGTTGAGGTTAAAGTCAAATTACGAGGAAACATATTCTGTCATCTGACTAAAGTGTATGTCATATGTAATTTATATCTGCAGGTAACTCAGAAGCATCATTGTCAGTGTTAAAATGGGGTTGGCTTTTAGTGTCAGATGTTTTAAATAACAACCAGGACATTGTGTCTAGAAACATTATATGCTGTTAAACTGTCTTATTTCACTACTTAATTTCATTTTTGTCTATTGTATTGTGAGAAATTAAGAACTCTTATAGTCTCTGTGGTTTATAATACGTGGTGTAAGTAAAAAACATGTCTTATAATGTGAGTAAACTGACAGTATAAGGTCAAATGGAAAATATAACATCAAAAATGTTCTACAGTGTAAACAGTCTGTACTTATTCATCTTTCATGCATGGCAACAAACAACCCACATTTAACAATCCAATGCACCGTATCCACATCAAACAGTTTTAAGTTGGTCTATGACATGGTATGGTGGATGGTTTGAGTCATTACCATTGAAGACACATGTATGTAGACACGCTACAGAGGACACAGCACCTTATCTGTAAAATTTAAAGTTCATGAAGGTTTTTGTTTTTATGATAAGTATCAGTTTGTCGGTTGAAAAAAGCAGTAGTGCTATCAGATTACTCAGGTGCTGAATGCAAATGTGCACACATCCCAATCACTTCCTTCTTTTTGTTCTGTCTGCTCCTTTTGTGCTTTTTTTTGTTTTGTTTCCGTCTCCATTTCTCTGTACCTGTTTTCCTCTTTCTCGTTCAGTACTTGTTTATGCTCATGGTTTGTATGTAGAGACAGGAACACCCTCAGGGTTTTCAGTTGCATAAGATCAGACTATTGATGAGGAGTGTTTTTCAAGTTGTATAATTCTGCCATGCAATCTTTTCCAGTTATGTATGTTCCCAGTTAAGTATTTCAGTGTGTTATAAGGAAATAAAAGTATTCCGTTATAACTTACCTTTCACCACTTTTTTAATGAATCATGAGGAACCACAAAAAAGCATCTACATTTCCAAAACGTGGCTGTATGCATCTTTGACCAAGGAACAATAAACAAGCAGACTTAGATTAAAACATCAGCTCTGATGTTAGAGGGATGAGCAGTACATGATCCTCAATATTATTTTGAATTGTTAATTGTAATGGGAATTAAAACTGTGGTTCAGGGTCATGTTTTGTTGATCATGTTTTGTTGGTACAGACAATTTGAGAGATTCAGATGAGTTATATAGGTTGAAGGTGGTGGCAGTGATGGAGCAGTGTTTACAGACATGAGCCTCCACTGTGCCTGATAAACTGGTTCTCTGTGCACTGACGTAGAAGCTATTATTCATACTTCTAAGCTGAAAGAAAAACACCTTGCTTATAGTGAGTAATGCTGTTTGTGCTGATGCATTTCTGTTTGTGTATTCAATGCTCCAGGGCCTATACTTCATAATAACCTGATAATTACAGTGCTCTCCCTCCTCTAATCAGCATTTGTGTGTGTGCTTTCAGGTTTACGCTGTTGGTGGCTATGATGGCCAGAACCGCCTGACCAGTGTCGAGTGTTATGACTCCTTCTCTAACCGCTGGACAGAAGTGGCTCCAATGAAAGAGGCAGTCAGCTCTCCAGCTGTGGCCAGTTGTGCTGGAAAGCTCTTTGTGATTGGAGGAGGACCAGATGACAACACCTGTTCAGACAAGGTGAGAAACGGATGTGTTCTCCTGCCAACCACACACTCTAACACATAGTGATGACAACTTATGTGCAGTCTATTTTCAGGTTACCTGTTTTTAGTTATTATACCCCAAGTATAAACTGTGCAAAATCTTTTTTGTCAAATTAGATCAGTAGATCTGGATTTAGGTGACACAATGCAGTGCTTTCTCATATGTATTGACAGTTTCCACTGAACTTTGCCAGGGTGTCTCATTTTCCATTTCTTTCTCTATATTTAATGTTCTGAAAAACATATTCAAGTCTAGCTAATATTCCAAATTGACTGGCTCTGTCAAAGAAAAAAAATAAATTTTTCTACAATAAAACTCACTAAGTTTGCAATGGTTTTCTATAATCTCATTACTAAATACTTTTAAATGAAAACAGAAAAACGGAAACTGCTTTGTTTTCAGTTGATGGCAGTTGGTTAGCGGATGTGATTATGAGCAGTATTCTAGTTGGTCTGGTTGATCAGGATCAGACTAGTTTTGCTGCACTAACTGTATCCTGATCAATACTTCCGTGCCCTGTTTTAATTATACTGTATTTCAGGTTTAGATTTACTTCAAATGACTCACTGATGGAAGTATAACTCCCTCTACTTAGAAGGTTATGTGATTAGGTTTGTTTGTCCTTTAGCTTAATTTAAAAAAAAACAAAAAAAAACAAACAACCAACCAAAAAACAGTGTAGTGAATTTTTAATTCTATTTTCTAGCAGTGCAAGATAAAACATTCAGTTTATTCACAGGACTGTGAGGCTTTTTCAGAGTTCTTTGCTCTTGAAGTGTACTTCTAGTGAGCTGTGACATGTTAATGATGCAAAAAAAGGATTGGTACCAATAAAACAAGACTGCCTTTTAGACTAAGAGAACAAGACTTGCATCAGAAATGCACGAAAATACAGAATTGGTTTGTAAGGGAACAATATTTCTCAGGAATTCAGGTAATAATTATTTATCATGTGTACCAGCAGTGTATTATAAAATACCATGTGGTGAACAGGACATGACAGGTTAACCTGGAACAGTTACAGTACATTTTCAGTGTCAGCTGTATTACAACTAAATAGGAAGACAACAATCTTCACTGCAACCCAGTCTTATGAAAAGCATTTTTCTGCCTCCACGGAATGTCTGGTATTTATGTTTGTGGTGCCAAGCAGAAACGCACTGGCAGGCAGAGGCATAACTCTGATATGGGTTAACAGGACCATCAGTGTTTCTGCAACTGTTTGTTTATTCATACTTGAATCCATGTGAGTAAGGGTCATGCAGGTTTCAGTTCATTACAATCATTCCAAAAGTCCTTGTTTGTTTGATAGAGATCCTATGTATGTATTATTCACATTAGCTGTGGTTAGACACAACAAAGTCAAGTCACGAACCAAGTCCCCCATCCACCCACTCAAAAAAAAAGAAACTTCAGGAAAAACTACAGAGGAGGGATCCCTCTTTCAGGATGGACAGACACTGTTGGAATAGCCGTTAGATGACAGAAAAATATTTACACAGCAACAGTGAATATGGAGTACATGTTGAGGCAGACTTGTTTGAAGGAATGCTGTCTTAAAATCCCGGAGAAAGAGACCACAGAATGAGCTACACATAATTCATTTTTTAACTTCATGATTGATTGTAACTTGATGATTGACTGTATGTCACAGGTTCAGTGCTATGATCCAGAGACAGACACTTGGTTACTACGGGCCAACATCCCCATTGCCAAACGCTGTATCACAGCAGTGTCCCTCAACAACCTCATCTATGTGTGCGGTGGTCTCACCAAGTCCATATTCTGCTATGACCCCAAAGAGGATTACTGGATGCATGTGGTCCACACCTTCAACAAACTGGTAATAAACTTAACAACAACTCTGAAGAGGCTGTTAATGTGGTTTAAATAACACAGACTACATGTAATCTGAAGGAGCTCCCTCCCATTTTCTCTTTTTTTTTCTTATTGCAGGAGAGCTGTGGCATGTCAGTGTGTAACGGCAAGATCTTCATCCTCGGTGGCAGAGAGGAAAATGGTGATGCAACAGACACCATCCTGTGTTACGACCCATCTACTGGCATCATCACAGGAGTGGCAGCCATGCCGCGGCCCATCTCCTACCATGGCTGCGTTACCATACACCGCTACAATGACAAGTACCACAGGCTCTAACCATTAATAAAGACAGAACCACACATATGCACTCTCTCACCTGAAAGTACACACTAAAAAACTGAAACTCTTCCGAAGTCATGGCTGTACTCTTCAAGTTCGGCCATGCACATATACAGTGACACACAGTACACAGTGACTATGGAGCTAATTTATTTTCTCACAGTATCATGTAGCAAAACTAAAGGTGGTGCTGTGAATCTTTTCCTTTCGTGCACCATAAATATAGATCTACCGAAATGCTTAGTGGCTGATAATAGTAATAGCATCTTCAACCTGTATCATGCAAGAGTAATAACTGCACAAGACTGGGAAGTAATAGATCGTACTGTATAAAACTTGATTTCAGAAACTGGTTACGTTCTGCATTCTATCCCTTCTATCCAAATCAAAAGACTAAATATAAAGATGTATGACATGACATTGTATCATACCACTAGAAAAGTGAAGACAAAATATCGCCGTTATGGGAGCTTTCATGGTGATTCTGTGATGTTCCACAGAATAGAGCAGTCGAGTCGCATCTGGTGGAATCTGAACAGTAAATGGTAATCAACATTGTCAGTCACATGTTGAAACCCCCCCCACCTTTCTCTCTGAAAAACATCCTGTGTGATTAGCCAGTTACCCCCAGGTTATAAGAAACCTACCCCGTGATCTTCTGTCACGGGGTAGGTTTTCTATAGCCTGGAAGCAGAGGTGTACAATTTTTTTCCCCTCAGACTGCTTGAATTACAGTATGTTGAAGTGTTATTGTGGTATTTTTACCCAGAGATGCCGAAAAAGGATTGCAACTGAAGCTGTAAAGTAATAACAAGAAATCAGATTATTGGTATTTGGGTGGGAAATGTGATGAACATAAATTAAAAAAAATTCCAGGAGTATAATCATGATTAGTCTCTGATACCAATATCGATCATATTACAGTTCTTTATGTTTTTATATCCCCAATTATGAGCAAGAAATCAGTTACTGATTTACATTCCCAGCACTGTGTTTTTTTTATTGCTGTGCAAAGTAACATTATCCTGTCTTCTGGGTCACTGATGAGTTGAGTGCGATCTGACAAAAACAAAAACGTGCGAGGAAGATACTGAGAAATATACACACAAAGATAGGAGTGACCTACCAGCAGGAGAAAACTGACATGAATTTATTTCTCACTGACAGATGAGTGTCTGGTTAGATTTCTAACCCTCGACCCACTGCGCTTCATGTATAGTATATATACAGTGTAGTAAAGCATATATAGCCTAAAACTGTAAAGAATATCAAAAGAGAATCGTCATCTGTTGTTAGCTTTTTTCTTGATACTAAAACTGACCTTACTGTAATATTGTGCTAAGCAGTTAGCAAGCTGCTCTCCCACATTATCAGTAGTCATAAAACAAGTCAACCTCAGAAAAGAATGAAGAGAAGAGATAAAAATCCAGAGGCGGTACCATAATATTGGAATATAGCCACTATAAGCTCTCCTCTCCTTTTCCACTGTTGTTATCCCCTAGTTACACTTCCTATGTAGGTTTCCCTTTTCTCTCTTCTCGCTGTGTCATCACTTCACACTACACATGAATATCTCCTTTAAGTTTTATTTTTTTACATTACCATTAATGTTTATTACACTTAATACTGATATTTTCTTTTTAATTTTTTTTAAGTTATACTGTTTATGTTTTTTTTTTATAAATGGATGTTTATTGTATTATACATGCAGTAGATTTAGTAAGTGTACCTGTTTCATATTAATGTAAGTTCATCGGTGTGTGGTATTGTGGGTTGTTTTGAGATGTGAGAAGCCTTTGTAGATCAAACCTCGAAGACTGCTCTGAATTAAGTGGTGTACATGTACATGTATGGTATGTTAGTTTGTATGTATGTCTGTGACTTTTATGACTTAGTCTAGATATGTTGGAGCCATGGAGGTTTATCAAAGAGTTCTGCTATAGACGTTGCACAACTGCACTCCGTTAGCAGTCACCTGTCTTCAGTCTTTGCTGCAAGCAGTTACAATGTTAACAGAACTCCCCACAATGATGCTGGCACCTCTCACCTGTACACTTACATGTAAAGATGTAACTCGGGGTAACCATAGATACCTCCAGGTGTGTATGCGTGTGTATGTTTACTGGTCAGCTAAGGTGGCATGTGTGACACAAGAGTGTGTACTAATGACTAGGTTTTACAGTGGACGGTGTGGCTCATGGTCAGTAAAAGTCACCTGTTGTGGTGTTGATAGACTAGGAATATTGCTGTGAATATAACTTTAATATGTTCTTATTTTCTTTGGTTAACCTGTATTTAAATGTTTTTTTTTTCTTGGTTGCATATTGTGTTTTTTTCTGTAACTGAGAGCCCCAATTGTGCACTTTGACAGAATCCTGATTAATGTAGAATAATATGAAAATTATTTCTTTTTGTTTTACTGTATCAGTAAATGTTCTTTGCTTTCATGTGACGTATGAAAAGAGGGCTGTTGACTCCTTCTGTTGGCCTTGGCCCACTGCAGTATTCTGACCACAACAACAAAGACAACAATAAAATCAAAGTCAAGAAAAGTCACTCTAGAGTTCAGAATAATAGATCGGTAACTTGTATGATTGTTATGGTGGACCAAAGTGTCATTTTCGTATCACACAGTGTAAGAATAACAGAGGTTGTGCTTCAGCCTGTCTGTCATACTGATAAAAACAGACGGGGGTGTTTTCTAACAAACCCCCAGGTGTTTTCTTAGAAGTGTGACATCAGCCGTAGTACAGGCTTAAACATTGAAATTCTGTGAACATCTCTCGGGCCCACCCACAATCCTCTGCAGCATGTAAAAATGGGTTTACCCAGGAGGCCAACAAGGGGAGGCCGAAAGGCAAGAAAGTGATGAAGCAACAGAAAGGCTGTTAGATGTTGAGAGAGAATTTGTGAGTGTGTGTGCGTCTGTGATTTCACTGAGTATTTACTCAAATAGGGACACAAATGCTGTCCTTTTATGTTGATTTATTGATTTTCATTTTTAGCTCTGTAGTGGCTTCCATACATTGTTTGCTTTATTAAGATTATTCATTGTTTTGTGCTGGTTGATTTTTTTTTGTATTAAATCTTTTGCTTGTTGTGGTGAAATGTGGGATTGTGTGTAACTGAGATATTTGGACTCCCTCTTACAAATAACACGCCTTAAATTAAACACTGAAGGCATTAGTGTTCAATCTGAAGCATTTGATTTTAATCCAAATACAGACAAAGCCAAAGCAGATTTGATTCAATCCCTAATGGCACTGTAAGAAAATAAAATGACTGTGGGTAACTGTGCTTGGGTGCCTTTTACAAACTGAAAATGTGTGCCTTAATAAAAGAATAACCCAGCTGGGTCATGAAATCAGATCATTTTATATTCACTTTTGTTATCTCATATATGATGTGATATTTTTTATACATCTTTCTCCTCAGATTCTCTTTGTCTAACTATGAGAAAGCTTTTTTTTATGTAAACTGCAAGATGTTGAACTGTTTGCATGTGTATGAGAAAAATAAATAAAGTTTTCTTTACCAAAATGTGTGTCGTGTCTCATCAAATCACAGAACAAACAAACAAACAAAAAAAAATTTCTTGGAGCTTGAAGGTATTTAGAGCCAAGAACATTTGTATATTACAATAAATTTTGTAATTACTGAAATTATTTCACAAGTTGCTTTTTACAGACTCATGTTTGAATATCAGCAATTCTACTGATGTACCACTGAATATTCAGAATTAACTACATGTTATTGAGTTTCAGACCAGGATCTTCACACTTTAGAATTCTATAAGATACAAAATAGGTGATTTACATGTTATATATAATAAGCATAATTGCCAGACAGTTTTTTAATTTAACAACCAACAACAGAACACCATGTGGTCTGATTAAAATGACTAGTCTGCTACAGATGGCAGCTGAATCTTTTATTTCGCCTAGAGAACTATCAATCATTGCAGTGGAATTTCAGCAGATGTTTTAATGAACCACTGTGTTGATCAAGTGTAGACCTCTACATTTGACAAGCCACAGTTGAGCAACTTCACAAGCCCTTTTGGTTGGTGTAATTTATATCCATACATATGGTTATGTGGTTTAACCCAAACCACAGACATTCTTCTCCCAGATTCATTTGCTCACAGTAAACAATGTAGAAAGAGTTCAAGTAAACATGATCTCTCTTTTTTGCACAGTTAATGTCAGGACATAAATATTAATCTTACTCATAAGGCATTTGATACCAGCAGCCTGTACGGTTTAACTTAATTTAATTTAACGCCTCACCCACACTCATCCATATGAATGCCACAGACCGCCATTAATTTATGAGGATGCAAACAGTGTGGCAGAGTGATAGACCTAATTTCATCCTTTTAAAAAATTGAAAAGGCTTATCAAAGTTTGGATGGCCTGGTGCTTTCTAGTTTAATTTTTACAATGATATAGGCCTGTATTCATTTAAATGTAAAAACAAAGCACATTACACTAAACACTGCATAAATGAAAATGTGGATGAACTTCATAATGGTCTAAGACAGGTTTTTACATCATGGGTAGATGTGAAGGAAGGAAAAATACAATGTGTCCTTGTCTGATTGCAGAATTAAGTACTGTATGCTCTCTGCACATCCACTAAAGAATAGTGAGTGAAATAAGAGATTAAGCAGCCTGAGAGTAAATTATAAAGTCATGTTTAGAAACTGGTGGTGTATGGAATTCCTCTGAATCTATCACTCCTGGACATCAACTAGGCCTACTTCAAAGTTAAAATTCTGCTGAACAGGTTCAAATATGTTGCTGCACAACTGATACTCATCATCATCAGTCATCATCATCATCACCCCTGCGATTATGGAAAAAAATCACGAATGGGATATGTGCTCTAATCTTTAATCAGCAGGTTATCACGACTGATTGCATCACTTCAGAGGAAATCCCTTTCCGTGGGCAAGGACTTCGAGTTCATCATCTATAAAAACTTCTCAAGAAGTGAACACACCAGGGATGTCAAAATAAGAAAAAAAGATGCACGAGTACTTTTGACATGTCACTGTTCTAGTTTCACTTGCACAGGAATTTGATGGTAATCTGATAGTATATCCGTTCTCCGCCGTTTCCACTGAATAACACATCCCGATAAGTTTTTGTTCAGACTTCTTGCATTCAGTCTGTGGTTCAAAATGGTTTGTGTTTTGCAGAATAGTGGGCCCTGGTGGCTGCTTCGCTGAACTGCTCGGCTAACTCTGAAATGTTTAGCTAGCTTGCATGTCTCGCTCCAGATTTAGCAATTAACACGCGTCTTTAAGAGGGATATATCATAAGGCAACGGAGATGCTGACATTGAATTAAGACGCGCCATACAAAGTAACATTGGTCTAGAACATAGTGCCCACCAGTAAGTAATTTTGCATCTCAAAATATATTAAATGGGTATCTGAAATACAGGCTAACGTGAGCTAGCTTAGCAAACTATGATAGCGGTTGCTAATGTTGCATAGCTGCCTTTTGCGCGACGGATTTCTCTATCACAGCTCATAACATTACAAAACGACACCGTGATATCAAATACTGTAATGTGATTAGCCTTAAAATGAGCAGTTACATTTCTTTCATTTCCTGCCACTTGTATTTCCCACTGCCATCTAAAAGGCTGTAAGCAAGAGTTCACTCTGCTAGCCCGTATTAGCATAACTAGCCAGCTGCTCCGTTAACATACTATGGACTTTAGCTGCTCCTCTGTTAGCTGGCTAATTCACTGCTAAGAGTCCAGACAACTAGCCATAGGGGCATAGATATGAATGATATGCAGTATTCCTCATATACATATTTCCCCTCAGGGAGCCATGTCAGGAATTAAGCGGAAAATTGAGGGCAATGATCCAGACTACGACGATATATCACTGGTTCATAACAGTAAGAGAAACAAAGCAGCCGAACATAATGGTAAGATCAGACGCTTTTAACCCTGACCCTGTCCACCTATTTTGCATGTTGTTACAGTCAATAACTGTCTGTACTCATTCATCCAGATCTTCACTTTATCTTATTTACCCTCTAACAGCCCGAGAAGCAACAGTACAGAAGATTGAAGCCATCATCAGAGAGCAATTTTCTTTAGAGATGAAGAACAAAGAGCACGAGATAGATGTGATCAGCCAGGTATCTGGATCACTCTTGATTATGAAATCGTAGTAAATTAATGTGCATTTACAAGTCTTCTTTTTATAATGTAATATATTTACTGTCTTCTATGTTCGTAGTGCAGAAAACACAGAACTTGCAATTAAAAACAGAACACTTACATATATGCTTTCTCTGTTTTGCAGCGACTCAATGAAGCAAGGAGAATGATGGACAAGTTGAGGGCTTGCATAGTGGCTAATTACTATGCCAACATTGGGGTGACCAAGCACCCAGAGGTTAATTTGAACATTCTTGTGTTACGCTTTTATTGACATGGTTATGTAAGTACAGTATGGTAACATCTAGTATTTTCTCCATCTATGTCCTAGCTGTCCACAAAGAGTGACCCTGCAGTGCTGAACCACCCAGCCATCAGGCGGTTCCTGGAGTCTCCGTCCAGGTCTTCTTCCCCTCTCAATCAGGGTTCAGAGACCCCATCTCTGGCCCACTCAGAGTCAGAGTCCCTCTCACAACAAGGAGATGGAGGTGACCGAGATGGAGAGGGAATGTGGAGAGATGACAACGGCAGGCAAGAGCGCAGACCAGGCCGCAACACTGGCAAGGTGAGTGGAGCTGATGTAGATGAAGGTGGGTTATTGACTATTTACATCAAATCAAAGTTGGTACTAACATTAGTCATGAATTGTATTTGTGACAGGATACATTTGGTGTACCATCATCTGTTGGAGCAGAACAGAGGGTGACCTATCACACCACGGGAGATGAAGCATCTAGACTCTATGCAAAGAAGACAATCGTGGTGGGGAATGTGTCAAAGTAAGTGGACTCGCAAAACAGAAGGATAAAAAAAAAAAAAATGCATTCAAAGCAAGTCTTGAGTGAGGTATACATGTTCTTGAAGTATTCCATTCTCAGGTTGGCTTCACAGAGGAAATAATTTTATTTACCCACCTAATACAGTATTTCTGTGTTTAGCATCTCATACAAGTTTAGATTAGTCATCAGTTCATTAAGTTAAACTACTATAATCAGCAGTCTTCTTAGTAGTTAGATGTTTTGTTTTTTTAGTTACTGCCCTTCAGATTCATTCACAGCTATACATTTTCATCAGTTTTTCACTTTTTTTTAGTGTCTATTGTCCTGTTCAGAATTGACAAGGTGGAGTTAGAATTTGTCTCCACATGCAACTCAAGAAATCACTCATACTCAGAGCTCATATTCCAAATTTGTGTGGCAATGATCATGTTCGAATAAAAACCTGTAATGCAATTCAAATGAAAAATGTCATTTCCTTGCAGGCATTGTGTATGAAGTATAGGCTGTCAAGTTTAATGGACTGGATTTTTTTTCCCCCTTACTCAGTGTTTGAGTTGATCAGTCAGGCTATTTTTGACAGGGTTCCCATGGGGTCTTAAAAAGTCTTGCATTTACAAATCTGCATTTAATACCTTAAAAAAGTCTTTAAAAGGTATTAAATTTGATATGCTAGATTTTAAGTTATGTTACCATAAACTGACTTAAATGCGTTTAAATGTGTCTGTCAAATGTCCAAGCTGCAAAGAAAGTAACGTTAGTCAACTCAGTTCCACTCGTTTCAACCCAACAATTTATTTTGAAATTGGGAACCAGTTAAAGCACTGTAAAGCACTTTGAATTACCTTGTGTATGAATGGTGCTGTACAAATAAATTTGCCTTGCCTTGCCAATTATCGCTAGCTTTCTAGCCCCCAGTAAGAAATGACTCAGAACAGTGGGAATCATGGCATTGGAGTAAATAAATAAATTTTCCTTAATTCTAGGAGTCATGAATTTTGCCAGTATGGCTGTGAAATAGGCATTAAATCCCATTCTAAGTCATCTTAAAAAGGTCTTGAAAGTCTTAAATTGAACTTATAGAAACCTGTAGGAACCCTGTTTTGAGCACTCGCTTTGCTTTTACTGACTCTTTATGATATATACTTCAGTGATGTTTGGATCTGCATGTGTTGAACAAAACGCATCAGCATTTCAAGTGGATTAAGTGCATATTCCATATCCTCACTTGTAGAGGAAAAATGGTAGAACAGAGAATATCAGCTGAATAAATGTAGTCCAGGACATGCCTTTGCTAAATCGACGACCAATTCTGAATGTTGTTTGAGCAATTGGATCTCCGTGCATCTTGGGGCATTTACACCTGACATTAAAGCTGCCAGTTGTGACAAGATCTTGAACGACATATCTTGATATCTAGTCTCAACAGGGCCTTTCATACATAGACCCTCAGTTGAGTTCGTCTTGTTTTTGCAATACTATACAGTGAAGAACTGCTACAAGTTCAGTCTTGATACATGTTGCTTCAGTTTTTACCCAATTTACTTTCCCCGAGGCCTCAGTTGATTTGGATAGCTGACAGATCTGTGAGACTACAAAACATGTTATGTTTACAATATTTTTGGTGCAGTTTCAAATATATAAAACCCCTTTGACACTTAGATTAAACTCTGCACATTATCAGGGCTTTGTGGGGGGTGATCGTATATGTGAGTGCACATATGTGAACGTTGTCCAAAGATGTTGACAGACGTTACCTAGCCCACACCAAGTACTTAAGAAGTTATGTATGAATTGTTGCAAGTAATCATCCAAACTATCCCTTGTATTTTGATGGCTTATAACATGGAAATGGTTGGAGATACCAGTATAGCTACTATTGAGCACTGATAGGAAGTCATATACGGACTTTCATTTAATTTGTTGAGTTATGCTCTAGTGAAAGTATCACCCACCTCTATTGGGAGATTGATCTCCTGCATAAAGATCACAGGACTCTAACATAGCAGCAGAACCTGACAACCACACAAATTCAACTTGTTTTTGATTCTTGATAAAACATGCCAGTGAGCTACAGGGCATTTGGTCCTATTTTTATGTTAAACGTGATGTAGCTTGTGTATTAGCTGTAGCGCAGTGTAAATTCTGTGACTCGACTCTACACTGTTTATTTGTATTTTCTCTTACCAGAGTGAGTCCATTTTCAGTGGTTTCTACTACCATCATACTATGTCAAAGAATGTGTTGCTCAACTCCAAATACCTTTGAAGGCTTAGTGAAGTGCGCTATAATTACATATTTATTATACTTCACAAAAATGAGAATAAACAAAATCACAAGGGTAGCCAGATAAATATTGTCATATAAAAAAAGCAACCGGAGAGATGATAAGATCAGGGAACTGCCGTCTATGAGGGGAGGAAAAATTCAGCAGATTGCAAGCATAATCTGTCAGTCAAACTGAGGTACTATTTATCACCGAAACAGTTCTTGTCAGTATCATGTCTCTATTTGTTGCTTATTATCATTAGTTGTATGAACTGCCCAGGTAATGTTTAGGTGTTCTGTCCTTTGCTACACATCTGAAACAGTAACTCCAGGCTTACTCTGGAGCGTGTTCTTCAGAAATTCCCTGGAGTTCATGTTTGAAAGGGGCTTAAGTGGGCTTAGTTGTTATTTCCCTTGAAATACAATGCATTATAGAGTGTTAATAAAAGACAAGTAGGATTAGATATGTCCAAGCTGACCTAGACTACCCATTATGGCTTTTGATTTCCACCACAGGTTGTTTGAAAGCACGTTTGAAATGCTTGTACCTAATAATCTACATATTTGTAAATTCAAGTTTCCCCCCCTACATTCTCATTCTTTCCACTTAAATGAAACCTTAAGTCAAATATAAAAATAAACTACCAGTGCCTTCAAATCTTGCTGTTTTTCAAACCTGTTTTTGGTATCCAGTGTTGTATTTAAAAAGCTAGTTTTCATGTGTTGACTCATCTCATTTGTTTCAGGTATATTCCCCCAGATAAGCGGGAAGAGAATGACCAGTCAACTCATAAGTGGATGGTTTATGTCAGAGGATCCAGGAGGGAGCCAAGTATTGACCACTTTGTAAAGAAAGTCTGGTTCTTTTTGCATCCCAGCTACAAGCCCAATGACCTTGTAGAAGTCAGGTATGTTTTTCTGCAATTAAAAAATAGTGTTTGTAGGCCCAGTCACACACATTTACAGATGTAGGTAGAGTTCTGCTCTTATAAAATATTACTTGGGCTCTGCTTTATGTGGTTACCTCAGAAATCAGAGAAACAAATTGGCATTAGTAATATTTGATCTCATGGTGTTGTGTTGCCCTTAGACACAATGTTTACTTCTAACCTCTGATTATTATTCTGCCAGTAGTTTACCCCGCCCTTTTTCCATGCATGACTTGTCAAACCAAAGGGGGTTGGGAAGTTCTTTTGGATAAGAGCACCTTGATGTATGAGAAACAGACTTGCTGGCTAGTACAAAGCCGTCTTCTCTCATTCATATCGTCTAATGCATACAGTCTCTTGGCAGTAAACACACTGCTCTAAAAAGCCTTCTTTAAAAACCTTGTGGTGCCACCTTGTGGATATATTAGGATACAGTTCCCAAGCACTTAGAGTTGAAAAACTTGTTTGTGTCCTTGATCGATATTTAATCAGTTAAACTTGCCAGTGGCAAGTACGTAGGGAAGTCCATAGTCGTCATGCACATACAATCATTAGGTGGGGTCTGTAACATTTCAGTGCGTAATGAGTCAGAGTAGAAATCAACATTAGCATGACTAATAGTAGGCACACCTACATGCGTCTTCAATGACTTGCCTTTGCCCAAAGCACTTGTCCATTTAGAAATTGTCAAAAGAATGAACAGAACTTTTGTAGCCTCAAGGCTCTGTGGTTAAAAAGTTTGACTTTAGTTTTTATGCCCCAAAAGTGGCAAAAGATTTGAGTTTGACCTAGCTTTGAATAAGTGATCACTTCAATCAGTCAGCAATGCATATTCTGAGCTGTAGCCCCCTGGCTGTTTCAGCTGACAACGTGCTCACTTGGCATAGCAGCTACACATGAGCATGCCCTGACCGACTTAAGTCTTCATTCCCAATAAACCCCACACAGGCCCTGCTGACTCTGCACAGTCAGAATGTAAATGTAAGACTGAATAGACCTAACACTTGCACATACACATGGTGTTCTAAAAGTAGGCAGTTAGGTCACTGTTTGTTATGTGGGATGCAAACGTCAGGCTTCAAAGGAGAAGATGAGAGAGGAAGCTTAAAGCCATTGATTTTAACAGATTAACTCAGACTGAGTCAGAAACCATGGTGAGGGCTTAGCTGATATATTTACAAAGTCATTGTGTTGTGTCTTCTGTAGAGTTTTTTCCTCTGAGATTTGTATTTTAATGAGGTTACGTGACTCTTTTTGAATGTCTGTTTTCAGTGAGCCTCCCTTTCATTTAACTCGTCGTGGTTGGGGTGAATTTCCTGTGAGGATCCAGATCCACTTCAAAGACCTTCGCAACAAACGTATTGACATCATTCATCAGTTAAAGGTCAGAGGAAGTCACAGAACACACCACACTCCTGTCACCATCACTGGACTCTTCCTCTTCAGATCACGACAGTATTTTTCCACACATAGTTTTAATTAAGCCTCTCAAAAACCTCTTAATGTGTTTGAGGAGTTTTGTTTTTGTAATGACTGTGGTTGTGCCACTGGTAATGCTGCAGACAGATAGTTTTTGTTTGAATTGGACTGAGCACTGTGGGCTCAGAAAGACTTCGTGAGAGAGATCACAGTACCATTAAGTTGAGCAATACTGGTTAAAGATTATAGGATAATAAAGGACAATAGTAAATAATTATGTGTCTTATGACAAGAAACCACATGTGTAAGTTGAGGCACACTGCCTTCATTAAAAGCTACTTTGTTAGGGTTAAACTACGCAATACAGATAAAATGGAAATCCTAAGGGGGGATTGTAATGACTTGATTGAGGCATTGTTATGATTTAGTAATTGACATGGACAACCATCAAAGTATAACTCACTATGTCTGTTTACTGTGTCTGCCTTTCACAAATTTTAATATTAAGCTGTATTATATCTCTCAACAGCTGGACAGAACATACACTGGACTGCAGACACTGGGGGCAGAAACAGTACGTTTTAAATGTTTGTATTTTTTTTTTTTTTTTTGGTTTTCTGATTATTCTCAGAGCTTTACTCTGACAACGAACTGTGTTTGTTTCAGGTTGTCGATGTGGAGCTTCACAGGAACTCTCTTGGGGATGATTATATCCCTCAGCCATGCTCATCCAAAGTGGCCCACAGAGTGTCCAGCCCCACATCAAGCACCTCACTGGTCCACGCTCATGGACACTCCACTTCCCCCATTTCACATGATTCAACTGGCGACAAAGGTACACAGATTGTTGTCTTCTCAAATATGTTTGGGAATTAGAGCATGCTGACTGTTTATAGGAGTTTATTTCCCCATTTCTCAGTTTTTTTCACTTTTTCTACCAGTAGACACTGTACCAGATATTGACAATGATTGGATAATAAGTTGGATGCTACATAGCAAAAACAGTCACAATGTCATCATAATGTCACAATACTATTTGTTAACTGAATAATTCAATAATTTCTTGGTTTTTATGTTTTTCTTGATGTAGCCTGTTTATCAGCTATAGCACAAAGTAAATTATGTGACTCGACTCTTCTAGACTGTTTATTTTTCTTTTCAGTGGTTTATACTATGTCAAAGAATGTGCATCTCAACTCCAGATATCTTTGAAGGGGAATAACCAAGAAATATATGATCCCATCCATTTCCAGGTCTTATCCAAGAAGAGACGGGGAGGTCTGCAGGGGGTCATAACTCAGGCCTCGCCACTGGGGAACGCACTCCAACCCGACCCAAAGCCAGTGAAAGAATCACTCTGGGTTCCCATGGCAACTCTGCTTTCCAGCCTATCACATCAAGCTGTAAGATTGTCCCCCAAGGGCAGCCACCTAGTCCTGCAGAATCTCCTGGAAAATTATTCCAACCAATCACAATGAGCTGTAAAATTGTATCAGGTTAGTGTCTCCACCCAGTGGTCATTTTAAAGTCAGTTTCACTTTTGCACTTTGGTGAAACTTAAACCAATTTCTGTAAGTCTAAATGGTTTTCTCATAATGTGCTGTGGTTGAAGGAGATATTTGATTTATTTGATGTTTAGTAGCATTTTCGCACCTATAGATTCTTCGTTTGTAGTTTGTAAATACAAGTTGCTTCTCCTTAGTTGGATAACTTTTCACACAAAGAAAAGTCCAAGTGAACCAAAGTGTGGAAGCAACATTATAAATGTAAGAAGGTGTTCTGTGCTCTGGATTAATGCATAAGAGAAACATCTCTGCTCTGCTGCATTTCAAAATGCAAAGCACACACTTTACTCAAACTTATGGAGTTTACCTTATAGTTGGGTCAGATTTTGTTCTCACCACAAATGAACTGCAGCAGTTTTTATTTTGGACTATATTGAGTCCTCCTTTCAAGGGTCTTTGTACAGTTGTTTTGTTCTACACAAACGCCAATACTGTATTCAAACAAATTGCACCAAGCAATGAAATGAACCCAAGTCTGATTTAACTGGGCTTCAAAGTCCACATGTGAAAACACCCTTACAGGAGTAAAAGTAACCCCGTCCATAAGGCTGTATCTGGGCTCAATAATCCCCAATTCATTTCCTTGTTCTTCCTGATCCACCATCTTCATTTAAAGATCATTTTCTTCTAATGTATTTCTTTTGCAGGGTCTCCGATCTCCACCCCAAGTCACTCCCCACTGCCTCGCACACCTACCACCTCCACCCCTGTCCACAGCAAGCAGAGCTCTTCATCAGTTATCAACAACCCTTATATCATTGTGGACAAGCCAGGCCAAGTGATCGGTATGGCTTCTTCATCCGCTGCCTTCACAGGTACACATTCCCTTCTCAGTGTCAAAGTGAAGCTTGAAATTGGAATTGGACCTGCAGAAAAATCGAGAAGTAGCATCCGATTTGCCCACATAGAATCTAAAAATGACTGTGAAGGAGATACTGTTTTGCTGAAATGATGATGAACAATACTTCCTAAAACCCTCTTTCTTCTCTGTAAACCACCTGGTAGTTTTTTTTCTGTCTGGCCTGTTTTGCCCTATTGTACTTTCCATTGAGCAGTTTTGTGCTCAGCCTCCCTTTTTCTTCTTCTGTTTTTGATCTCACTCTCTCTTTCCCATGTCCCTTGGCGTCTGTTTGTCCCTGTTTTGCACTCAAACAGTATGACGTGTGGTGAGCCAGCAGCATGGTCATTGAATGAAAGGTTGCCATGGTGACTGAGCTGCTGTGTTTCATGGCCAGATTAGGAGGATGGTAAACTGAATAAGACCCCACACTCGCAGATTTTGCGTGGGTTGCTGTATATATGTTCATGCACAAACAGGGTGCGCAATGAATGTAATGTTCTGTAAAGATGATATTTCTCTTCTGGATGGAGCATGCATGTGTTTTTATGTGGCAGGAACCACTCCATGGAACAAAGTCATCTCATGATATCTGATTTGTTGTGTTTGCTTCTTGTATATACTGTGTAATGTTGTCTTCCACTTTGAAGCTCTTTCTCTGAGATTGCTCACTAACTCAGCCACTCAGCTACTCCTACATTTCCCCAAGTGCACAGCTCAACAGGAACTAACAGTGAGGTTGGAGTGCTATTAAGCTATGTTTTATCAAGCCGGATGAGGTTGATGTGGGTGATGTAGCTGATTCACCAATTTTTTGATACAATAGGTTGGGAGTTAAACTACAATGTCTCTTGAGTAATACAGGGAAGTCAAAGCTGCAGCATTTTCGCATAATAGTTCTCACACTACAATGACCTCGTTGTTTTTGACAGACGGGAGATACTGCTCTGAACCATCGCAAATGAGGTCTTCTCCATGACCTGTTGTGTGTTTGTGTGTAAATAATCTCACAGGAAGTCCCTCAGCCAAACAGTCTGCAGCCCAAGGCACTCGTTCTCCAGCCCCTAAAGTTCACACCGGAACATTCCTTTCTTCAGGGGTAAAGGTGAGAAAGTCTTGATTGTTAACATACATTCTTGTGAACTACGTGTTTTGCATGCTTATAGATCCTATAAGTCTTTGTTGTATGTATATGCATATGT
>JAPQRP010000011.1:15012821-15038352 GCA_037367295.1 Apogon hyalosoma | reverse complement strand
AGTTAGACCTAGGTAAACCCAACAAATCAAACAAGACAAAAACTTTGAAGTCTTCAATGTTTATTTGTAGTAAAAGCACATGAATCTCTAAGCTAATCAGAAGGCTGTTAGTGGTTTATGGGTCAACTTCTAACCCATGGATAAGCTCAGGTAAACAGATAACTGAAACACTAATAGACTAAGCTGTGATATCTAGTCCACCTTGCTTTTCCATTTCCTTCTCAGTCTCTTTCCCTTTCTGACACACACATACAAACTGGAGAGTGTAGATCCTCTTATGCCCTGACTGTCAGTAAACTGCATTACCAAACTAAAAAGCATTATGTGAGCCATCTGGTTAACAGCTTTAGCAAGCCCATTCAAGCTCCATCAAATCAGCCCTTGAAGTCAGTGTTCAGGTAGAAGCAGGTGCCACTTGCTGTGGAGTCTAAACTTGTGGATGGGTTTGTGGTGTAGTGGTGGGGATAATAAACAGGCTATCTTGGCATGTTGTGAAATAGTAGACAGTCAGTACTCACAGATGTGCCATTTGTGATGGAGCAAACTAAACTAGACTGTCAGTTTATCAACAATGTGCTGATATATGGAATCACAACTGACGTGTGCGTAAGTACAGGCTAAAGTTGTCAGGTTGTGTGTTGAAGGTGTTTAATTGATTAACATATTTTTGTGGTTTTGGGAGGTGTTAATTGGCTCATATAATGGGTCGGGTGGCATCACTTAAGGGGAAATCAGAATTAGATAAATAAGTGGGAAAATGATCAGGTGTGAGTCTTGGAGACTTGACCTTATATACAAAATAGGCAACATGTTTGTGAAGTATGTCATTACTCAAACAAAATCATTGAAGACTCAGAAAAAGAGATTTTGATGCTCACCAGGCTGGAGGGGGACCAGATGAATTTGAAGGAGCAGAGGAAAGAGTTGGATGATTTCATTGTCAGGCAGATAGTATACATATAAAAAAGATTAAACACCAATGAGGGCCAACCAACAAAAATCACAGCAGTATACTTGTCCAGGAAGTCACAATGAATGCCAGGTTAACATGTAGAAAAGTTCTCTCTTGCCGTGACTGTTAATGTTCATGAATTCACTAGCAGAATAATACTGAACAACAACAGAGTACATGGCAGAGTTGCAAGTTGTATACCACCACTCTACAACATGAGTGTTGCTCCTTGACTACAGTTCACTAAATTCTATGTGGATAAGCTGAATGCTACGTTAGAAGAATATTCTGTGGACAGAGGAGACCAAAGTCAAACTTTTCTTGATTATGTGAGCAGTATTATGTTTGTTCTGTGTTTGGCACAGGACCATACACTGCAGTAAAACTTAAGAACCTTATCCTGATGGTTAAACCTGTTGCTTCCCTGCCTCTGTGATCTGAGGTGCAACATGAAGTGTTCAAAAGAAGTGGTTAAAGCAGAATAAATGTGATATTTTGGAATGTGTCAAAATTCTGAACTTAATCTTGTCGAAATACTGTTTAAGAACTTGAGAACTTACTGCAAGGAAGCTAACCATCATCTCAGAGTTAAAAAAAAAAAAAAAAAAGAGGGGGTCACAGCTGTTGCTGAAGGCACAACTTCACGTGTTTACCATAGTTTTGGAAGTGAATTTGTTTAAGAATTCCCTCGTCATCAAATCTAATCATGTTTTAAGTTTTATTTATTCAGAAAAAGAGAAAGTCTTAAAGGCTTAACAACCTTTTAACCATTACATAAATACCAAGACAGTATGTCTCTGTAGCATCTGTATCTTTAACAAAGCACTGTGGTATTAATAGTAAGCCAGGGTGCTATCTTCAGTAGATGTGAGTTCCTTGGCAAGCTGTTTAAATGGGACATCACTCTGGTGATGAGAGGTGGGAGGGGAGCTTTGCACAGAGAAATACATGATTCAGTTTCACTCTCATGCACACAGTGTCAATACACTGTTGTAAAATCCTCCCACTCCCACATGCTCATCATCTCATCACTTTCCATAAAGACTGAAACATGATTTCACTTGATGTTTCTGTTTTATCCCTGTGATATTCTTATTGGTGCTGGATTTTTCCCTGTGGTAGTACTAGTAGTAAGGCCAGGGCAGATGGGGATAGATGAGAATATAAAAAACATCTATGCAATTAATAAATGATGACACTGGTTTTTAAAAATCTGTTAAAAGCTGAAAATTTCTCTTTTCACTGCATCACTATCCACAACCAGTTGAAGAAGAAGAAAGGGATTGACTGAAGTTTGTCATACTAATGAATTTATATATTGTGATATAAGATACACAGTAAATGTATAAAAACTCAGATACCGACAACCTGTTGGATTAAGGCCCTATGTACTGTCTTGGTCTCCATGCTCGCTGTGCAGGTTATTATCAAGCAAGAGCCAGGGGAAGTTTCGACACAGCAGCAGCAGATGGTTTCCACAGTAACCAGCCAGCAGCAACCTGCCGCTCCAGCAGCACAGCAGTTTGTCGCAGTGAAGGGAGGTCACATGATCTCCATGTCATCACAGAAACAGGCAGGAGGGGCCACAGGGGCCACAACTAGCAAGGTCAGTCTGTTTTACGCTACCTGTAACACATTCAAACAGTATTGGGTTTCAGCAATAACATAGATTCACAAAGTGGTTTGACAAAGCATTTGTCAAAAATCCATATGTATATGGGTCAAACGACCTGCACAAAGGTTGAGGTATACTCTGCACTCTCAGTAGAGATAAGCGGAAACATTTTTAGATTTACCTGTGACATACTGCTATGAATCAGGTTTCTGAAAGGTTATACAAGATACACAGTCTTAAATAATACATTGTTTTCTATTATTTACTGCAGTCTTAAGGGTCACTTCAAACCAGATATTCCCTATAATACAAGCTGAAACCTTGCAGCTATATTTAAAGCACGTCTGCAACATTCTGAAAACCTGGCAGTTCACCAGTTCACACAAGAGGACAGGGTCAACATTTCTGTACTACTGTGCTATTGGTTTAACAGTTAGCTTTCAAGCATTTTGTAGATGAATACAATTTATATTGAAATATGAATGAGGATGGTGATAGTGAGCTACTTTATATACCTGTATTTCTGGTATTTATGGAATTATTTAATTTTATTTTAATGTATTTTGCTTTATCTATTTTATCTATCATTTTATTCTATTAGTCCTGCATACACCAACACCACGGTAACTATGTTTTGTTCTGATCATGTCATATGAGTGAATGACAATAAAGCTGTGTCTGAAGAATGGAGACATAAAAATGAAATTTCTTCTGTTTATTCCAGGAGTAATTTGGTTGTTGTGGGAAGCTGGTTCACCTCTAATAAGCAAAAAAAAAAAGCAAAACTACCAATACAGTATTTCACCAGGAGAACAGCTGATAATTATGCCAAACTTCATGGAAAGCAAAAAATATCTTCTGATAAAATCTTCCAGTAGTGATTTACCAAAATGGTATCAAAACAACAAAACCGCAGCCTTTACCTGCAACATTCTAACAGTTCTATTTGGTTTTTGTTGATCTCATGACAAGCTGGTACACATCAACACTGATACTATAGCAGTGATGTGAAAAAAATTGTCAGAATATTATTTATGTAATGCTCAGTTTTCCCATTGCCTGAAGAACAAACTCAGTGCACATCAGCCTCTTTAATTTTAGTAGTGGTTTTAAATGTTTTGTTATATATATTCATATATGACTGTTCATGTCATGTGTTTCCTCCCTCTAGATGTTAGGCATCCCTGTCAGCTCTGCACTTCAGTCTGCTGTCAAACAGGTGGCTATCAGCAGTGGACAGATTCTTGTCACCAAGGGCAACCCCTCCGTCTCCAAGGTGATGGGCGGTAAACAGGTTTTAGCCCAGGGAGTTGCTAAAGCCATTGTCAGTGGAGCATCTGGGATCTCTGGTCAGCAGGCTGCTGCCAAAGCATCTGGTGGTTCAGGAGGTGGAAAGAGTGGAGGTCAGGGTTTACACGCATACATATATTCAGATGTACATAAAGTACAGCTACATGTGATCAACTGCCTGTATTTAATATTAATTACGAGTTTAGCAGGAGTTGAAACATCATTATAAATACTGTTGTGAAGCTCAGTAAAACATTCTGAAGTTCACTCAATTTGTCCATGTATCAAAATCCATCACACATAAAATATTCAAGAAACTTTTTTTTCCATTCTGTATGTGTGTTTCAGTAATGGCCACTCTCCAGCTGCCTGCGAACAATCTGGCCAATCTGGCCAATTTGCCTCCAGGTACCAAGCTTTACCTGACCACCAACAGTAAGAACCCGTCAGGAAAGGGAAAGCTGCTTCTTATCCCACAGGGAGCTATACTACGAGCTTCCAGTGCAGGTCAGCCATTTTTCCTCCTATAGAATTATTTTTAAAGGACATTTGCAAAGTATGTCAAAGAACCCAAGGTCTCACTTAATGGTCACACAACATTAATTCTTGGTTTGAAAACAGTGAGAAGACTTTGTGCTTGCGTTAGCTGAATTAATATGGTCTTTTGGGCTTGCATTGTTCCAACATGATATTATTGGGGCAGTGTGATTTACAGCAAAGTCAGTTTGTGACTCCTGAAGGTCATGTTCATCTAATATATCATCACCCCACTTTTGAAATGAAGTCATAGAAAAAGGCATTTCTTTCAAATTCAGTTATTTGGTGTCCAAGTGCAAAAATACTGACAGTACAGTTGTTAACTTGGCTTTACTAGAACTCTTATCCTGGTAGTTTTGGCAAAACTTTAGTAGAATCTGTAGTAGTTAATTGAGTATGTGACTCACTATCTTGAGTTAGTGTTTCAGTCATAGAATATCTGGCCAGCACTTTTTCTTCTGTTGTAAAGCTGCGTATGACTTTCATCACCAGTTTTTCATAAAATCTGTAAAACCCAAGTCATAGCCTAAGTATCACAAAACCGCAAGTCTTTCTGTGGAGCTCTGCTTCCCACAAAACATGTTGCGACAAATTTCTGAAAATGCCTGAGTGACCTACCTGCTCTGTTTGTAAACAAATGGATTGTTTATGGTGGAGTACACTTCGAAACTGTTCACTGTGAAGGAAGAAAGAGATTCAGGTGCGTAATCACGGAAAGATTTACAGATTCGTGATACTTAGGCTATGACTCAGGTTTTACAGATTTTAAGAAAAATTGGTGACGAAAGTCATATGCAGCTTTAAAATATTGACGTTTGTGTTAAATATGTCATTGCTCTTGTTCTCACTGAAGTTTGGGAAGAGACATTTGTACAGTGACTCTACATTTTGAGGCATGCTGTTGGCAGTTGCCTGTTTTGGCCCATACAGCGACTCATTCATCATCATCGTAGTGGGCAGTGAATCCTGCTCACCATACATGTCTTATCAGAAATTATTAACATTAAAGGAACTTCTCATACAGTAACTTAACAAGTTGTATTTGACATAATTTTTCTATAACCGTGTCCTGTAAGAAGCCTAAAAATATGCTCTTAGAGTCTGAAAATAATGGGCTTTTTTATATTTAGTCAAATTGATTCGTAGTTTGGTATAAAGGCTTGTGTGTCAGATTTGAGAATAATGTGTGTATGGATGTCTGTAATTTAGGTCAGCAGTCTCAGAGTAGCTCATCAGCAGGCACTGGCGGTTCTCAGACTTCCTCCTCTTCCTCCTCTTCAAGCAGTCTGCCTTCCAACCTCTCCTACACGTCCTACATCCTCAAACAAACCCCACAGGTGTGTAGAAACATTTACACGAAAATATAAGTTGTACAAGCATAAATATCCTGGTATTTTTTTCTCTTTTATATCCTCTGTTTATTGGAGTGTTGTTTGTGTGAATGTTTTAAGCAGCGTTTAGTTAAAGTATGTTGAAACTTATGTAGCTAATAGTCACTTTTGCCACAGTTGAGATCAGTTGAAATCAGATTTTAGGTTTCATGGCCTTTATAGTAAGACAGGGTTTGTAAGGACACCATACAAATGTAGTGTCTGTCCTTAGTGAATTTCCTGCTGTGCATTCTGTAGAGGGGTAGAGTCTGGTATGTTCTTAATTAGAGATATTCATTATAGCAGCACTGATCCTGGAGTCAGCTTTAGAACAGTGCTGTCTGTGCATTTAGCCAGCAGGATATAATGAAGTTGTCTTGAGATTACATTTAATTAGTGTTTGGCCTGTTTTTCCTTTTACTGATATACTTTCAAGATAAAGGGTTTTTTTCAGATGTCATTTCTAAAAATGATTCTTGTGCACCCCTGATACACTCAGAGAAAATCTGTCTCTTAAAGAGTTTCTTTGATTATGGTACTAATCATCAATGTACTAATTTATTTTTATGTGTGTGTGCATATATAGGTATTGCTTTTGTGTGGGCTATTAAAATATATGAAAGAAAACTTATTTAGCTTGGTAGATGGATTTTATATGTTAGGAATGTCTCTACATGTTGTAAATGTTCTCTATTGCTTTAGGATAATATTATCATAAGGACACGATTTCAGAAACAGGATTCACAACTGTTAATTTAAGCGGACAACTTAATTAGATCTAGACTGTGATATTTCTCTTGACTTATTGTAGCAAGCATTTAGTGCCTTTGTTTAGAAGTCTCTTAACCCTGCTTTTCCATTTCACCCAGGGAACCTTTCTAGTTGGTCAGCCAGCGCAGGGCTCGGGAAAGCAGAGTGGCTCCAGTTCAGCAGGTCATGCAGCATCATCTCCACCAAATGTTACCCAGCAGGCCATCCGGGTTACAGCTGGACAGAAGGCAGCCATTCTGGCTCAGGTCAGTATGAGGAACAAGAATAAAGGCAGGACTTAAGTGAAACCTTGTCAATGGCTCATCTGATATTTCTGAAAGCTGCTGTAGTTAACAGCCGTGTCCTTTGTGTTCCTTGGCTACATTGCAAACTGTGGCGTTTAATCATGTTATCACTGCTCAGTAGTTTGAGTGTGAATCAATAATGTTGTATTTTAATTGGAATGGAATTTGTCAGTATGAAGACAAAATAAAGAATTTATTTTCTCTGCTTTCTTAGGTTCTTTGGGGCAAGCAAAACATTTGAGTGATGTTTACAAATGGAGCAGCTGTGATGGAAAATTTCAGATTTTATCTCACAGAACTTTGTCATCATCACTTTTCTGTGATCGGCAGGTGGTTGGTGGCTCCCAGGGTGCACAGGTGAAGTTGTCTGACGGCTCTGTTAAGACTGTTACCGCCACAGCAGCAGGTCATTTGTCCAAGCCAGGGACGACCACATTGAGGATGACAGGCGGAGTCATCACTGCTGCAAGCTCCTCCCCCAGCTCTGCCAGCACTGGAGCAGTCAACCAACAACAGGCTAGTTTCACAATCCCTGTAATCTTCTTTTATTTGGCTTGGCAGCTGTTTTCATCAGTCATCCCAAGCAATAGTTACATAAGAATGGCTTTGTAAGTGATTTTTGATGCCTTCACTGGTTGTCATGTGCTCTAATGAGTTTAAAGCCCTCCCCAAGTCAAAAATGTATTTCATTATTTGCTCCTGGTCATAGATGTGTACAGAATGATGTCTGCAGAGTTTGACACTGTCAGCTTGTTTTTGAATTTGTTTGGTGATCAAAATGCCTACAAATTGCCATAGTTTCTTGATTTGTTTACTTACATTATTTCCAATGTTTTAAACAATCTTTAAATTTATTGAGAGCTGTAATTTAGTACAAGTCAATTTTATTTGGTTGCCTTGTTGATAGTGTGGCAACCGTATTATTAAGCTGTTACTGTTACTTGTGGCTATCTGACTAAAATTAAATGACAAGATCAATGTGTCACTAAATATGATGTAAATATAACTATAAGCTCTTTTTTTGGGTTACTATGCACTGATTGACTAAGTCCAGTCACTCAGTGTTTTTTATATAGAGTTTATATTGTCTGTCAACAGAAATGGTGGCTCTACATCATATAAGCAACACATATTTCCATGCTCTTGAATATGAAACATTTTGCAAATGTTTAATTTTATTTCAAGCATGCAGAGTATTTTTTATCCATCATCTCTATCTACATTATAAATTCAGGGAAAACATTTGTGGTCCAGTCTGAGTACAGTAGCAAGGTCAGTGGTGATAAGAAGCCCACAGCATTGTTAGTCTGGGTTTGGATGACACCGGCTTCACTGGCAATAGTCAGATCTCATTCATTTGACACAAGAACAAATGTGTTTGTGGTGAAATAGTAGTAACACTGATCAGAGGGAGACATTACTGCTTTTCTTCTTTTGTATAAACATTTCTTAATCTAATTGAAATGTGAATATTTACTTAGACAGAAATGACTTGTCTTGGAGAATTCTGAGACAGTACAGTGAATTAATTTTTTTTTTAAATCCCCCCACTGCCTTAAAGTTTTACTCTATATTATGCTCATTACATACTTTACGTTTGCTGTTTTGTAGCTACATAAAATAAGATGCCTTGCCTTAAGTATTGTTTAAAAAGATATGCTTTACAAGTGAAAGCCACCCAAATTATTGCTTTGTAATTTACATAATTAGAATTTTTCATACACTGCTTTAATGGCAGAAAATCATAACAACTTTTTGAGTCCGTAGCTTCTTTTCTGTGATCGGTGCACTTGGAGTTAGATAGTTCAAACATATGTTTTCTGTTCATTTACTGTTTGACATCTGTGTTTATGTGTGCTCCTTGCAGGCAGCTGATGGTGGGAAGTCAGCCTCTCATCACCACTCACTCCTGGTAGCAGCCAACCAAGCGGCAGTAATCAGTGCAGCTAAGAGCGCCAGTGCTGCTGCTGGCGGCAGCTTGTCAAAGACTGCCGTGGCAACATTGATCAAAGGCAGTGGAAACACTGCCGCAATGACTAAGAGTGCTGCAGGTTCAGCTGGTTCTGTTGTAACTGTCGCTAAAGGCATCAGTAACGTGCCTGTCGTCGGCAAGGGTGCAGGGGTGGGGACTGTGGTGGGTGTTCCCAAAAGCAGTAGCACATCACTGATGACTTCAGCCTCACTAGTCAGTGGGGTGGCAGCAGGAGGAGGGAAGACAGGTCCTACACTCTCAGGTACACAGAGAAACACCTCACTCAGCATTTGGCTGTTGGTTTTTAATGTGAATGAAAAGTAACTATTTAAGCTACTTTCAGTCTGAATGTGGTGTGTTTTGCTCAGGTATGTTAAAGATTCACTCTGGAGGTTCCAGCTCCCAGCAGACAGTACTGACCATCCCTGCCAACCAACTCAAACAGCTGGGTGTAGGCACAGGTTCTGGAGGCTTGCAGACTATACTCATGCCTGTTGGTAAAGGTAGGTATGAGGGAGTGAGCCCAACCCGTACTGGTCAGCACTTCATCTCAACTTTGTTACTCCTCTTACACCAAGCCAGTTTGAAGTTTGATTTGGAGCTGGTGCCTGAGCCAGTTCTTTGTTTTTCTGTGAAGAACCAGCTCTCAGCCTAGATACGTGTGTCAGAGAAGCACCAGCACTAGACCTTTTTCATCTTAATAAACACACAGAGCTACTGTTGTCTGTAGGTGTCTGCCTAATCCAAAGAAGAAAAACCTTAGCTCTAAGGATAGTGCATCCTGATAAAGGATCAGGAGTAACACTCAAAAAGCTATGATGTAGTCATCTTATTTCTGTGTATATATGTAGAAGACCCCAATATGTCACTCTACATGTCAGATATAGACATGTTGAGTGACTTAACGGTGTCATTATGTGGCTCTTTGATGGCTCTATAGCCTGTGGAAAAGCAGACCACTTTTTAGAAGTTTCACAAATTGCACCAGCCCAAAACTAGCACTAGGTTCCTGTTGGTGGAAAACGGGGAAAAGGGAAGTATCTTACATAACAATAAAGCCATCAAGTGTGCATTCCAACTGGGTGGCCAGCCTCAAAAAGATGAATTAGTTCTCAGACAAAGCTCTCAGATAAAGGACACATTATTCAAGTGAAATATTGCAAAGCATGGTTACTTTGTTAGTGTGCTACATTTTTCACACATTTCAAAGGACGAATGTTGAAATATTTCATTGAAATATTTTTGCAGCTGATTTGAAGTGTGTAAAAGTATCAACATTGAAAAAAGCAGATTTATTCAATTTGTCTTTTTTAACTAAGTTTGTTTTGCCAATACACTGTATTTAGAATATGATGTATTTGAGACAGGTGCATATACATTATGCTGTTTTCTGTGGGTCGTAAACACTCTAAGGCCCTTCTCCTTATCTCTCATATTTCATCTAGCTGTTTAGACTATTCCCTTGATGGACCATTGATCCATCTGTGCCTCTGTGTGTTTTCTTCTGTATATAGTAGTGTCTAAAGGCCCAGTCTCCAGTACTCCTTCCTCCTCCTCCTCTATTCCTGGAGCAGCTGGAGCTGTAGCCTCCCCAAGTACTCCAAGCCAGGCCTCCCCCTCCCTTGCTCTGCCTCTGGCACAAGGTGAGAGGGGTTCATCTCCACTCCACCAAGTCTTCTCTTATGACCTCCATCTTTTATCCCCAAACTCCACTTTCCTTTGATTGTTGCTACTCAGATCTCGGCATAGTGTTTGTTTTTTTTTTAACTTTCTGCTCCCAAAATCTTTTTCTGTCTTAACTCAGTCCGTTACTTTGCGTGTAACAACATTACATTCTGTGTCTTATTCTGCTGCTGTAGTGAAGACAGAGCCAGGCGCTGGGACAGCTGGTCCATCACCTCCAGTCACTGCTCCCGGCCCTCCTTCTGTCCATGTTGTGTCTTCAACTACTACTGTCAAACAGGAGCAAGGGGCTGATAATACCGCACATGACCTCATCAAGTAAGGATGAGGAGTCAAGTCCTGTTACAGCCTTCACATACACTGAACAGCTGCAAACTAGACAAAAATAAGATTCTTCACCTGCACTTGTAGCTTAAGTACTTCTGTTTATTTTGCAAACATTTATACAATGTCTATATTTTTGATATACAAATTTTTAGATCACATCTTAATGGCATTACACATTCAGCAAATATATAGTGTATTTTTAAATCACATTCAGTCTTTGTGATAAACCTGAGCTTTTGTTAAATTAAACTTTTTGTTTACCTTCTCCGCAGCACTGAGCACATAGAGACCATGATGCAGCTGTTGACAGCTGTGGTGAAAAAGTTCCCCCTCATTGTGCCAGATAAGAGTAAGTGAACCCTCCTCGCCTCTCAAAAACTAAATATCAAATGAGATTATTAACTACTGGATGAGGTTTTGTCAGGCTTCTTAATTTGTTTTTCTTTTTTTTTTGTGGGTTTTCTTTTAGCTGAAGACTCGCATCCATTTTGTGCCTCTTCTACCGAGCAGTATTATTCCTGGAATATCGGCAAGCGCAGGGCATCAGAGGTGAATTCTCTTGATATCTTACCAGTTGAAGTACCAACAGAGAAATATAGATGAGTTGTAGAACTAGTTGTGTGTGGAAAAACAGCCTTATAATATTCAGAAAAACTTTACCATTTCTCCCAAAACATTTACAGGCACTAACCACCTTTGTTGGAATCATGAGTGGGTGTAGCTTTACTGTGCTTACAAAAAAGAATGCCTCGTCAGTTATTTTTCCAGGATTACTTGTCATATTTCTCTGCATGGGTGTGCAAGTGTAGAGCAGTTTGCCCCAGTAAAGACTTAATTTATGCTCATTAACATCTGTGAGTGACGGCCTTACTCTCTACCGCTTACTCTCCAGGTTCTGGTGTGAGGGCGTCTGTAATGTCAGCCATAATTTGCATTGTTTGCAGTTTTATTGTGTGTGTAATCTGTCTTCTTCATGCTCAGTGCTGGGCCCCTGACTCAGCAAGGTTTCTGCTTGCCTCATGTCTTCTTATCTTATCTGGTCAGATGTGGATCTCTGCCTGGTTGTCTCCTCTCATCTCTCCCTAATGGGATCAATAGCTCATACAGACCAGCGTATGTCTTAGCTGTCCATCCTGTTTCACTGCTACAGTAAACGGCTCTCAGATGAACACTAGTCATAGATATTTATATCTGCAAGTCAGTAATTCATTAAAGGGAGAGGCGTAAATAATTATACAGTGTGGAGAACCTGTGGGGGGTCTAAACTGGACTGGAATGATGCAGCCCCAATGTGTATATCATGTTACAGGTGTTAACAGTTCAATATATTTAAGGTAAAACTGTCATAGTATTAGGAACACACCATCACATGTATAAAACTGAGTAAAAAAACAACTTTTCGCATACTTTTTTTTTCAGTTTACATTATGTTGGAGTAGCAAAGTTAGTAATTACTTCTCTCTAGTTGTGATTTTAACACAACACAAACAAACTGCTGTTTGTCACAAGTTTGTAGGTACAGTCTCACAAAATGTGTTATCTAGTTACACCTCCTATGCATGTCAAAGCTTGACTTTCAAAAATGCATATTCACACAGGGATTTCTCCACTGTCTTAATGTGTTATACTATTTTTTTCACAACAGAAAAACTTGGTTGAAATGTCATACTACAGTTAGCCTTTTTAAAATCTGAGGTATTATTCACAGAAATGTGTGTTTCACCTTAGCTCCTAACAAAAGTTTTGAGAAGTTTAGGACTTTAGACCTGTTGTGCAGTTTACACCATATATTACAATGTATCTGCAGCTTCAGCGAGCAGTTGCAGTAAAGCGGGTTGTCCAGGACGTGTTGGACCACTCTCCCCGCCTGCAGGCCCTCACTCCCCCGAAAACCAGAGAGGTGGTGCAGTGGTGCCGGCAGAGGGGCTACACCCCACCTGACCCAGAACCCCAACGCAGAAATGATGACGAATCCATCGAAGACATCCTCACACAGATAGACAGTGAGCCTGGTAAGCTTGTGTATAGCTTCTTCAGCATAACATTTTCCTTTGCTTGCTTTTGTAATTTTTACAGTCAATTCTTATCTGTTCTCAGAAGCTCCAAGTGGATCAATATTCCCCTACAGTGTTGCAGGGTGTGTGAAGTGTGGGTGTATTGTTTCTGCTCTTACCAGTCCATCCAATAATGCATTTGCAGTCCATTAGTGTGTGAGGGCAGCCTTTGTGCAGCCTCTGTTGTTTTGTTCATCCTTATTTTTGTTACAAGGAGGTTCTCATTAAATCTATCTTTTGTCTGTAAATGGTGTGAGACAAGGCTGCTTAGCTCACTGAGTCACACACTTGCCAGTTTTCCCTTCTGTCCCTTTTTTAAAAACAAGCCTGACTGTTAGAATTTTCAGATTGCTGAACTGGTAAAATAATATTTAACAGCAGCTCTCTGTCTGACACATTAAGCAGCTGTAATTGGTGCGAAACGCTGAAGCACTGGCTCTTCCGTCTTCGCTGGGACGCTGCTGCTGCTTGTGTAATGGTGTGGTAAATGTGCATGTGAATCTTTCCGCAGAGTGCCCATCAACTCTGAGTAGCTGCGAGGAGCTGATGCTTCGTCTGGAGCAGATGCAAGCGCTGCTGAAGACTGAGCCAGAGGAGGTGGATGATGAAATAATAGACATCATCGCAGTGTCTCCACCCTGCCAGAAGCTAAAGGTCAAAGAGGAGGAGCAGGAAACTGACTCTGAGCCCAAGTTCTATCTGGGACCCTGCACATCTGCCCAGTTTGTCAGTGAAACAGCTCAACAGGTCAGCAGCTTCTCTGGTGGAGTACCTGATCATTTTATCAACCAAGAGGTTCAGTGTGTGTCTAGGTCCTTAAACTATAAGATGTGTAAAATCTTTAAATGAATTTCAGGAAGGAATACCTTAAATACAATTTTGTAGCCTCAGTTTTGCATGTGGTTAGAAGGATAAATAAAAAGTAACAAAACTACTAACAGTGCATTTAGAATTCAGCCCAGCACATCCTTCTTGTGTATCAATGTGTAATGTGTGGGTTAAAGTCTCCTCTCATCAAAAAATATACTGTGCACCAGTCATGTAATTGGGGGCTGATACTGAAACCAGTATTTAAAATAACAACTGGGCCATGAGCCTTTTATGCCTGGAAAACCTAGAATCCTTCATTATGAAAATATTAGTGAAGTATATTAAAGTTGTCCAGCCCTTCATCATTCTTCACTTCGCACACACACATTTATAGAACAATTTCAATATGAGACAGATGAACATTTGAACAGTTAGTGAACATCATCTTACCATTACAGATGACTGAGGGCAAACATTGAAGATACATCAGTCATCCCTTGAAATAATAAGTTGAAATTGTTTCTGTTACTGTTACTTTTATATAACATGTCTGAGTTCAATGAGAGCCAGCTAGAGAACAGTGCATTTATTATTTTATTTGAAACTGTTGAAAACACTGAATTTGAAGCCGACCGAAGCTTTTCCAGAAAAACAGTCTCACAAGTAACTCTGGGCTTAAAGATAATAGAGGCGTAGTGGAAATCAGAAAAATAAATAAAGACACCAACACATCAGGATCATCACTGATGTCCAGTCTTGAAATAGTGTCTTAATATGTCGATAACTGAAACTGGCAGACATTTTAGCGTTTGCTTTTGTGAGCTGTCAAACATATTGAGATACAAGAAAAGCTGATAAATGCAACTGAAACACAATCGCTTCTACAATAGAGTATTGATTTCAGTATCTGTTTTCAAGGCAGCAGGAAGAAGAAGCTGTGAGTCTTTTCCTATTATTATATGATGACGCTTGTGTTTCTCTCAGATTGGGGTAACCTTCCAGCCGGTGGAAGTGGAGAAGAATGTGTTCGCTCCAGTTGTTGAAGCCATGATTCTAAAGGTCAGTCACTATACAGGCCAGAACAGAAAACCCTGCCCATTTACAGTAACTCATCACCCCCTCTACATACCCTTGAGTAGAATGATGAATATCCAGCACGTGTTAGATGTACATCCTCACTGTAATGCTTGTTTCACCTTGTACCAGTAGTAGAGAGTGGGTTTCTTTGTGACTAATGATGACTCTGTATGTGTGTGTGGGTACCCTGCAGGCTACAGAACAGTTTGCCAGTGACATCCTGAGAGAAGCGTTGGCTGGGGCCTATGCCAAATCCCCTCAGAACAGGTCAGCCTCTGTCTTTTTTTCCTCTCTCTAACATGCAACCTGCTTTGTGCTCCATTTTTTTTTTACTATGAGTAAGTCTAACATTTTAGTGGGAAAACACTGCAGATATAATACACAGGTTAGAGTCAGAAAATTGAGCTATTTGTTTGAGGAGACTTTTTTAATTGGTTAAATTGTCAGTATTGACAGTAGTAAAAATGACTTTACCAACAACAGCAGTTTTTGTAGTCCTTTTCCAAATAAATCAGCAAACACTGGAAACATGTGGCATCATTATGACCAGCTTATGTAAGCGTTTATATGCAGAAACAAAAGAGTTGCATCTTTTTTGGGGGAACCAGATGCTTGAGCTATCGTCATTAAATTTCATTGTCCTCGCCTGCAGAGGATTTTGTGTTTTTTGTGCTGCGTACAGTAAGAGATTACAGATCTGAGGGCACCGATTGGGTGCTGAGAGCTGAATACTCCCATCAGCATCGGGATGATGAATAGTCATGGACTCTGTATTCAGAAGTGTGTGCTGAACTGTGCTCTAATGCTGTTCCATGGGGGTTTTCAGAGCTCCCCGAGAGATCACAACCATGAACATCCACCAGGCCATCAGCAGCGTCCCCACCTGCGACTTCCTCTCCAACATGCACATGGGTTACCTGGCTAAGGACAACTGAGGCTTCACAAGATTGACTTTGACTGGTAACAGACACACAGAACACTGAGGCCTGTTAGCCAACGGCGGGAGAGACTCTGCTCTTGGATGTTAAAGCCCTACTGTGTGAACATTCACAGATGCATGTAGCCCTTTTTCCTCAGGTTGTGCAGTTATTACTAATGTAACTGTATTCATTAATTTGATCATAGAAGGGCTCAGCTTGCTTTCACAGCAGCGGAATGACAAATGTTTCTAATACTCTGGGTATACTGTAACATTTTAGTCCTAATGTGTTGAGAAAAGTGGCATCATGGGACTTGTGTTATTTGATTTTTGAGAAGCAGTTGTGCTCTTGCGTACCTTATAACAAGATTATTTTGATGATGAAGTGTTTCCTGCCAGACCGCCAGCCAGTCAGCAGGGAATGAAGCCTGAATGATTTAGATGGCTACATAACGGCATCAGACAGCTGTCCCCTGCACCGACTTTTCATCTCACTGTCTCATCCTCTGAACTGGAACGAGATTGTATGTCCGTGTACCGGCAGAGGTGAATCACACATTTACACTTAAGTGCACAACGAGAGACACTAATGGACATCTGAGGATTACAAAACTCTATTAGTTTGGTTAATAATAGTGTCTAGTGGGAAATTTCCCCAAACCTGTTATTGCCATGGCAACTGGTTATGTATTTTAGTGGTACCTTGCAGAAATAGCTATGGCTCTTGAAATATAAACACAAAGGTGGTTGCTGTTACCATAAGCTGTTCAGAGGAGGCACCTGATCTGTGTTTATGATGAAAACCTCAGTCGTAACTTCTTTCAGATTATCTCAGTCAGATCTTTCATAGCTTTTGTCCGTTAAAAAAGTCTAACTGTCAAGGAGGGATACTGAAAGAATCACGCTGTCGACACAGCAGCGATGTTATTTATTCCCTTTTTATTTCGAACCCAGTTCGACGGCCTGATAAAAGTGCGTTTACATGTTCTGTTCAATAACCGTAACGTATCTTATCATGCATTGTACAAGTGTGTGACAAATATAAAATAGATGGTGTTTTCAGATCCTGTTTTATTTTTCTATCTATTATCTGTTGCCCGGGAACAGTAAGGCCACGACGGTAGAGGTTTTGTATGTATGAGTACATGTGGGTACTGGATGTAATCGTCACAAGTTAAACGTGCTGTATGTAGGATTGTGGCCAAAACTGGTACTGCAATCACATTAAAAATACTGTAGAGTGTGATTCCCCCCCAGAGATAGGGTTGCGAGATTGAGCATGAGCATCCACTACATGGAGCTACCATGGCAAGTGACGAGTCCTACACCGAGTCTCTTCCCTTGGGCCACGGTCTCTTCTCCCAGGACCGAGCCACAGTGTTTTCTCTTGGGGCTGGACCGTGGTCTCTTCACCCAGGCTGCGGTGTCTTCACCCAGGCCCGTGCCGGTAGAAGAGAGTGCAGCTTGACCCGGGAGAAGACATCGCAGCTCCTCCCGTGGCTTGGCCCACAGTTCGGCACCCAGCTTGGTCCCCAGCTCGTCCACTGGCTCGTGCCACGGCTCGGCCCCCGGCTCGTCCGGCAGCTTGACGCCCGACTCGGCCCCCGTCTTGCCCAGCGGCTTGGCATGCGGCTCGTCGCACGGTTCGGCGTCAGTCTTCAAATTCTGCTCCGCTTTCATCTCCTACACATATCCTTGTTTTGTTTTTCACTTTATCACGACATATTTTGGAATAATAAGAGGCCTTTTAGGTTTAGTAACGTCAGACATTTGTGATCAGAAATGCTCCAGATGCTGCTCAGTGGAACTGGCAATCTGGATGAAGAAATGCTTTTGACTTGGTGATAGGTAGATTGATGATGGGCGGAGCATCAACCAAAACACAGAATGACAACATAAACATTATTTAGGGGCTGACACTGAGCTTTACAAATGCGAATATTCTGTCTGGACTACTACTGTCAGTGGTATCAGTATTTGAAATGAACATGATTCCTTAATGTCTGGTGACATATCAGGGCCATTTTATGATTAGAATATAATTCCTACATACAGCACCTTCAACTGATTAAATGGAAAGAGAATGCTTTGTGTGTTTGTCAGCTATACAGTTGTGTTAATCTTCTTAATATGGAGCTTTGCTTGGTGTTTTGCAGGGCTGGTCGATCATATGATCTTCTGTGATTGGAAAATGTAGGCTTGTTACAGCCAACAATTGCTATTCAACTTAAAGCTCTGTTTTTGCATCATTTTAGGTTTGTATCAGAAATTTAGTCAATGAGAAGAAACCAGAAACAAACCTGTTCACTGAAGAAGTCAATCAATCAAATCAAATTTTATTTATATAGAGCCAAATCATAGCAAAAGTTATCTCATGACACTTTACATGAAGAGCTGGTTGAAACCAGACTCTCAAACTCACTCATTGTAAATACTGTAACGTTACTGTTATGTCCACTTTTTCTAACTTATGCGCTATACATCTGTGACAGCTTTCAGTGTTTGGCATTAATTATTCAGTCTGTGGCAGTCTGCCATAGTATAATTTGTGTTTGTTTCATATTGAACTAAATATCTTTACCTTTCTCATAAAACTTCTTTAACATTATGATTTGGATCATTGCTGTGGCAAAGCATCTTTGTAAAGCCATACATACTGAAGGTAAAATGTTTACATCCATCAGCAGGTTATAGAATTACTGTAATTCTTTGCTGGCTTAAATCATCATCACTGTATTTCATCCTCAGCAAAACCTTAAGTTAAAGCAGACTGACATTAAAGAATCTCTATGAACACACTTGAACTGGCCAGTCTAGCTGAAAAATCTCTGTAAAATACATAATTACACTGGTATTGAATCTGTAAAATGGATACTGTTCAATTAAACAAAAGTATGGACAGAGCTGTTATTTATTTATTTGAGGACATGAGCTGCATGATTCCTCTGAAAAATACAAAGTATATGATAAATGAAGGTTATCCAGCATAGAAAATCATCAGATCACCATGCCCTAATGTGTGTTGTGGATGAGTCGAAGTATGTTTGAGCTGTGAGATTGTGAAATCTGTTCAACCAAATTAGTGTAGAATGTACCCACACTGTATTTTCATGTTTTAGTGCAAACCAAAAAATATAATCAATATTCTTGTAATAAACAAAGAGAACTTTACTAAGCTCATCCTTTCACGGTTGTTGATTTCTTTGTGCTTTTGTACTCTGGTAGATATTATTTTTGTGTTGCTAGCATTTTGTAAATGCATTTTCTTTTGCAGCATGAAATGTAAATTACATCCATCGTGTTAAAATCCAAATTGGAATGAGTTGGATATCTCCACCCTGCCATTACAATAACAAACCATTTAATGAGCTGACCGCTGCAGCACCGAATATAGATAAAGAATAAGAATATGTCATCACCATAATTACACTTGCTTGGTTTTTCATTCAAGCTGTTAAACAAGCGTAACACTTTACATTTCTCCACAGTTTCCCCTGGCCATTGGAATAATAACAGTTTATTGCAATCAGAACTCTATTCATACAATCTCATAAAGTGACTGCCAAACCAAAATTATGTGATAGAAAAAAACAAACTGAGAGAAGTGTTAAGAACCTAATACTCTTTTATTGTCTTTTCACTTACATTATTTATACATGTGCGCATTTTCTTTAACAATAAATTTACAAAATAACAGACTGAACATTACTTTTCTCAAAACGGCAAACTATTTGAATGATAACTTATTTAGATTTTTGATCAGAGTCAGGCAGATTTCTAGCAACACCAAAATGCAACAAATTACTCTAAGCATACACACTTAATGACACACCACAACTTTGTCATTCATTATTGCAACTGATTCAAATTTATATACAATAAAAGGACAAATACCAAATCACACACTCGCACAAACACACAGAGCAGCCACGTTTCTTTGTCTAAATGGGGTGAGGGAAAAAAAGCGTGTTTCAAAACTATTTCCTTACATGCATATTCATTTCCATAGCAGTAGGGCAGAAAGGAGTGTAAAAGGGGCGCCACTTTATGGTCTCCACTTGGGATACTGATGCTGGAGCTCCACAGGCTCTGACAGAATGACACATTCCTTGCATAGATTCTTGTGTTGTGGAATGGACTGAAAACATTCCCCCCGTTGTTGCCTTAAACTGAACCGGCCAAAGTGGGATGTTTGGTGAATCAGAGCAGCGGTCAGATGTTGAAGACTCTCGATCCACTCTGAAAGACGGCAGAAGGGTTTGGAGGCAGCTTGGTCCTCACCAGATGCTCCTGAGTCGAACAAAGACAAGATAAGAAAAGCAGAGAGTCAGACGGGCATAAAAGCAGATCTGTTCTGTCCGCAGGGCAGCAGAGAGGGGGCTCATACTGGACCCATGAAATGAGAGGAGACTGGGTGGGCTGAGCCGTCACAAAACATCAGATCTGCTGTCAGGGCGCGACAAGTCAGACTGTATTGCTCTTTTACTGCTTACTGCCGCCCTGTTCTGCTGAGGGCAGCTCTCCTCTAAGCCTGACTTACTAGAATGCTGGATGTTAAAAAAAAAAAAAAAAAAAAAGCTGAGTAACTGTTTGACTTCGGCCACAATTTCAACTTTTTAGTTTGTTTCATCCGGCAGCACTTATGACGTTGGACACAGACTGCATCCAGTGAATACCCTCCAGCCCATCCCTTATGGTGCAAAAAAAGGAAACATTCTCCTTAGAGCAGGTGTTTGTTTTGTCTGTTCTGGGCTTTTTAGTTAAGGCGATGTCAATCAATCAATCACATTTTATTTATATAGCGCCAAATCATAACAAAGGTTATCTCATGGCACTTTACATATAGAGCATATAAGACAATTTACAGAACCCAACAGAATCCTCCAGGAGCAAACACTTGTGACTGGTTACAGTGGTGAGGAAAAACTACCCTTTACCAGGCAGAAACCTCCAGCAGACCCTGACTCCTGGAGGATGGACGTCTGCCTTGACCAGTTGGGGTTAACAAGAGAGGGTAAAGGAAGAGAAAAAGAGAGAGAGACTTTGGAAGAAGGGGTGGGGGGGCATGGATGCAATTGATGCACAGCAAACTGAAGTAGAACTGTCAAAAAGTAGATCAGCTGGTGCTAGTATTAGTAGTAGCTAGTATATATTAACTCCAGTCCACACTCACATAGTAGGTAACAGTTATCCACCATAACAGAAGATGCACCTGCTAGAAAATGAAAACAAGATGAAGTTTTCCATTCTGTCTGTCTACTGTAGACACATGGCAGACACTGAACTGCAACCCCTCCTTCTGTAGACATAATGAAGGGCTCATTCTAAGCTAAGGAAAATGCAATACGAATGACTTTCTACAATAAAAAAATTTAATTTAAATAATAATAAAGAACACTACTGAATTAATATTACGTTGAATTTCACAGTCGGGTGCATAAATATTTGGTCAGTGACACATTCTGTCATTTTGTGGACTTTCAGCATTGTTTCAAGAGGTTTAACGAAAATATCACATTAACCATTTAGGAATTACAACCATTTATTTTAATGTAGCTGACCTACAAACAGTATCATTGCCAGATGTGGCCTGTTCTCTCATTATTCTACTGGCAAAATTTGTGTCACTGTCCAAATACTGTATTATCCTAAATCCCCAAGGCGCTTACACACAGGACATTTAAACAAAATGCAACCAGTGCAAATTATATTAGACAGAATTAACATTAATACAAGCGTAAAGACAGATCTAAGTAATAAAACTATGTTTAACATGAGTAAATCTGGATTTCCTTATGATGAGCTCTATTACGCTATTAAAATCTAATCTCTGTTAAGTGACTATCTGTGCAAACCCAAAATTAACCTCTTAAGACTGACTATTACCATTTTTTCTACATTGAGTTAGTATTATCCTCCGCAATTTGTATTTTTTAATAACGGTCAGGGATTTTTCTACTTTAAATTTACGGATCATGTAGATATTAATAAACATTCAGAGTAAATTCAAAGGTTATTCTATCAAAACAGACAAACCTGAAGAAAAAACTTACATCAAAATACATCATTAACTGAAGACAAAAACAAGCGTCTACAGCCGCTGCCATTTCTCAGACTACATGGGTTTTACCAGTGAATCACAGGGTTTCTGCAGGGTCTTAAAAAGTTTTAAAAGTATTATATTTACAAATCGGGATTTAATACCTTTTAAAAGGTATTAAATTTGATATGGTAAGTCTTAAATTATGTTGCCGTAAACTTGTTCACTGTATTGTATTTAAAAGTGTCTGTTAAATGTCCAAACTTCAAAGAAAGTAACATTAGTCTACCCTGTTCCACCCGTTCCAACCCAATTTATATTGAACTTAGGAACCATTTTTGCTAACTTTGCAGCCCCCGATGAGAACGGTGGCAACTGAGGTGTTGGAGTAAATAAGTAAATTTTCCTACATTCTAAGAGTCATGAGTTTTTGTCAGGAAAAATTCATTAAATTCTGTTCTAAGTAGTCTTAAAAAGTCTTAAATTTCACCTGTAGGAACCCTGGAATGAGTAATTGTGTTTGCTACGAAGCCTAAAAAGACACATCAGATGCTACTAAAAAGCTGAGAAACTGAATTCTGCCTGAAATATTCATATGTATTGATAAGATTAGTGGTTCGAAAATTATTAAACATTTTATATCTGTAGATGGGTGCTTCTATGAAACTGGGTACATTTTGGTAACTGCCACTTTTCCAGCTTTTTAGACCCAATAACGAAAGAGAAATTTAGACATATTTCCCCCCAGGATGTACCTAATGATGACCTCAGATAAATGCAAAAAAATTATGCTCTTGCTTTGAGCCATCTCAAAATTCATTCATTTTTAATAAAATATTGGGGCCAAAATTAGGACAGAAAAAGCTACCTAGGTGTTAGCGCATCTGATCTGGAAAACATGACTTGATATAATACACTGCTATAAATAAAGACACTGTGTTAAATTTGCTGATTCTAGTGGTTTTTCTAATCCAGATGTGGGTTTTTCATGAATTGGCCGTCTCATTCCAGGGTTTGTATGTAACCTGTCGTGTCCACTTGCGTTACATGCAAAACCTGCCTACTTAAACACAAATAAATTGCGACTGATTTTGCAACAGCAGTTACTTTTGTGAAACACTCAGCCTTGAATAATTAAAGTTCCCAAAATGTACCTGTGAGAATAAAGAGATATTCCAAAAAAACAGTAGCGCATCATTTTTGTGTCCTTTAGACCGTGTTACATACAGATTTTTGTATTAAATATAATGTAAAACAATACAAAAATGTGTTTTATCTGAAAAGTCGTTTTTATTTTATCTCAGTAAATATTTATTTTAAAAATAGACCCAGAGTGCTTCCAAACTTGCTTCATAACATTAGTCTACATCTGGTTTGAATTTTTAGCCCCTCTGTCCTGTTTTTAGGGACCAGTTTCATAGAAGCACCCAGATGCTTTTGGTCACTGGTGCCTTTGAGGGTTAAATGTTTAATTAAAATGCAACTGTTTGCTCACTCACATTAAAATAAGTGCTACCCATTCTCTCATCAGCTAACACTGGTGAAGCATACTTTTCTATCCTATCATTTTTTTCCCCCATATTTTGTTCTAATTCAGAGCTCTGTTGCACAATTAAAAGCTAATCTCTGTTTACTGAATTCAAGATTATTGATGTAAACCAAATTTACATGGCATCTAATCAACATGGAAATGCTCTTACTCAAATTAAAATAAATGCCTGGTTTGGACCCCCCCATTCTGGAAACATCCAATGGCATAAACCTCAGGGTGCTACCGCTGCCATATTTGATGGTTGGTCCAATCCTGTTAGCTCTATTAAAGTTTCGCCTCTGGACCAGCATGTTGAGAGAAATTCAGCAGCATCATAAAAATAAATTGGGATGAGCTCGCCCTTTAACTTCCTCACTCGTGTTAAAAAGAAAACCCCCTCAAATACAAGTTCTAAATTTAGTGTCGGTAAAGAAAGATGAAACGCTACAAATGTAATCTTTTTGAGGTAGTTTTAAAGTTCGGTGGAATATTATTTAAAGATACAGCATGATTTGTGCTTGGAAATGGTGCAACCTAGTCTGTATCTCATTAAACCGATGATGTACTGTGGGTATGTTTTCATGGATAATTTATATTCTTCTTTAACTGCAGGAAATTGGCTTCTGATGTCAGTGAAATTGAGCCAGGCTATTTCAATTTACCTGCATTTTGCTGTGGATTGCAACAGCTTTTATCAGAGGAGTCTTTGGAGATTGTAGGGTAGCTATCCCTGCAGCGCTGTGGGAGGTGAACAGTGAGGCATGTTGGTGTGCATGAGCTTCTATCTACCCTGGCACACACATAGACACATACCCCATCTTTCCTGCCCTGTGTAGCAGCCAGGTCTGCCTCTCTCCTAAATTAGATTGGTGCCAAAGAAGACTGCAACCCTGTGCAACAACACACTTTAACAGATAATCCATCAAATGCTGCTCTCCTGCCCCTTCCCCCCGCTGCTCTCCTTCTCTTACTCTCCATCATCTATCTATCACACACTACTGCATCCTTTACTGAACTTTCTCCACATCTTCCTGTCTTTCACCTCATCTATTTTATGCCTTTTGTGTTGCTGCTAATACAGTCCACTCTCCTCCTCTTCCTCCTCTTCCTCTTCCTCCCAGCTTTGCCAGTTTGGCACTGGTTACTCCTCTGTAGTCCAGGGCAGCGTGGGAAAAGGGAAGAAGTCCAAGAGACAGAAACAATGAGAGACAGTGGAGAGTAACCGGGAGAGAAATCCTGGCTCGGGATGTACGAGGAGAGGAGACGGAAAAGTAAAAAAAATCTGGGATTAAGGAAAATTGCAGAAAAGGCTGTAAAAATGAATTTTAGGATGCATTGTCCCTGCAGCCTATCTAAACCTCTTTATGCAGTTTAAAGCTATTGTGAGCTGCATTTCCATTCCTCCATCGAGCATCTACGAAAACACAGCAGTGTTAGACATTGCTTTCAGAAGTTAAGCTGCGTTGCTCAGGAGCGTGCAATTCTAGACGTCAGGGGAAGGCTGCCTCTAAGCTGACTATAAAACAACTAAAAATTTGTCATAGGTTGTCTCCTGCTGAACAAGAGGTTTACACTCTGCATGCTAAATGTGTTCCACCCCATCCAGCGTTTTTGTCTCGCTCATCCCCGACACACACTGCGGATTACACAGCCCGTCCTCACAGATCTGTTTTCCTGGTGTTGCCGGGCTTGACTCCTAACAGCCGAGCATTCAGGCCTATGTTTATGTCAGACGAGCCGGACGGGCTGGACGTCAGGTTTAGAAGAGGTTCATTCTCTCATCATCTGACAGCTTGCACCCGCTCTCACTGGGATGTTTTAAATTAGGCGAGTTCAGCGAGTTCGCAATAACACCGATTGTGAGAAAGAAGCAGCAGCGTGTTCTAATCGGTCAACTGTCTGCTACGTGACATAAAATTAGAGACGGCTTTCATCTGTCGAGATGGATTTTATCATTATAGGTGGGGGAAGCAGACAATTTGACAAATTGATTTGAGTAATAATGAGGTTTTCATGGCTGCCTGACTCCTTTATAATCGAGAGCAGATTTATTTTGATTTCAGGGCTTATTTGGACTTAAACATTAAATCTTTTAATGAATGAACAGCTTCCAGCCTGTGCCTTTGAATCAGAAAAAAATAATAGACCACCCTTGTTTTCTTCAATTTCTTGTTCTTTTTAATACCTGGTACAATTAAAAGTACATTTGTTTGGACAAATAAAATGATAACAACAAAAATAGCTCATAGTAGTTTAATTTCAGAGCTGATATCTATCCGTTTTCCATGTTTTCTTGATA
>JAPQRP010000011.1:14979338-15010759 GCA_037367295.1 Apogon hyalosoma | reverse complement strand
TATCTTATCTTATCTTATCTTATCTTATCTTATCTTATCTTATCTTATCTTATCTTATCTTATCTTATCTTATCTGGAAAAACTCACTGAGATTATAAAGCCCCTGACCAAGAAACATCACATAAAATACAAGGAAAATATAAAACAATAAATCTGAAGAAGTTGTTGAAATATGTATATAAATCAGGTAAAACACCAAGAGTCAGATGTTTCTGCATTCATGTCATTTCAAGTTTTTTTTAAAAGTGTCCAATGAGACTCAAGATTCAGGTCATTTTGTCAATTCAAGGAACAACATATTTAATTGCCTTTTCACCCAAATCACTTTAGACCTTTGGAACAGACAGAAAAAATAAACGCTGAGATCGAAGACCATAACTACCTGTACTTTTGTTTGGAAAGATTATAGTTTTGAGGATATAATGGAAGCAGACCGAAGATACATTTACTGTTGAGAAATACAACAGTGTGATCTTGAGCTTTAACAAACACTGATATTTCTCACCATATTCTAAGATTTTATAGACTAAACAAATAATCGATTAGTCATAAAAATCTACCGATTAATTGATACTGAAAACTAGAAATCCTCAGCATCACACTGGATTCACGGAGATAGTGATTAACAACAATTTCTTAAATGCATTTTGTTTCTATTTGCACATGTAAAAGTGTTAAAAATATCTAGATATATAGGAGTTTGTAGAAAATCCATTGCTGTGACCATGACCTTGAACATTTGTTTTGTTGCACTAGATCCTAACACTACACATGTAAGATGTAACATTAGAATCAAATCAGATGAGGTGTTTTTTTTCCACAAGTTTTAATTTATATCAGAATTCACCTCATGTTGACAAATAGGATTTTTTTTCTAACCTTGACCTTGTGCCTAGAATGACTAAAATGTAATAATTTACGGTCAAAACAGGATTTCTGCAAAAATCATTTTAACGTCACAGACAACTGAAGTAATTATTAGTTTTCCACTCGAAGTGTACGTTATTCAAATACATATACTGAGATAAATATTATTTCTGTCTGAATGTAAGAAAAACATTAGTACTTCACTGTAGCAAACTCCGTAAGTTGTTTCTTTGCAGACATATATATACATAAGTTTATTTTTTCCTGAACGTTTCCGAACTAAAATGAACCAGAGTTGCAGAATTACTCTCATCAAGCCTGTTCTATTCAGGTCAAAGTAATGAGTGTAGCTCCAGCACAGAGTTACCTAATACAGTACATGGCCTGTTTTAAACAGCTGGGTCACTTTGAGCTGCTTCGGGACAGAATGCTGTATCACTTTTCTAAGACGGTCCAACAGCAACAGGCCACCTGGGAGATGAGTGAAGATGACTTTCAGGAGCGACGTGCTGCAGTTAAAACCTGTAGCTCCTTCACTTTTCATTCCTGTACATAACACAGCCTGGCTGACTAAATGGTTGCATTTATGGAGTGTTTTCTTTCAACGCAACACGACAGGAGCTCTAGTGAGTGTTAGCATTGATTTTAAAGTGTTTACTCCCATTGTTGACTCCCTGAAAATGAAATAGTTCAGCTTCTCTGTGCTCACCTCTCCCTTCGTTCCATCTTTCTCGGGCAGGATGCTCTGCTGAAGGCTGGAGGGGCTGTGGGATGTGGGCTGGGGGACGGAGACAGGCTGGACGTTGGACGCAGCAGAGGGGATGATCTGATCCATCTGATGCGAACCACTGGTCCTGTGAAGGTCCCCGCTGTAGGCAGCCTGGTAGCTGGTCTCAGCTGGGATGTGTGTGACCTCTGACCCTCCTGGCCTGCCATATTGAACTGGGGGGGGTTTCCTCGCACTTTTGGCTGGTTTCACCCCCGTCCATGGCCTGTACTCGTGCCTGGATGAAGACAGATGTATCAGACTGAGAGAGAAGAGATACTGCAATGCTCTGAGGATTACAGACAAAAGTTTACAGGTCACCTCCAGGTTATACTGACATGGTGTAACATGAAAAGCAACAAAAGCATGGTTTTGCTTCTGTTGATCCTAAGTACAGGCACTGCTTTCAATCAAATATTTATACTGCTCTCTCCATATACATATGAATGTTATATTTAGTTTTATTTCGAGCACATAAAATTATCAGATATCAAAGACCCATACAACACAGCCAAACAAAATTTTCTGCACTTGAAAATTAGTGGGAAACAGTATAACTTATAGACTCCCCACCCCCTTTTACAAACTAAGTTAATTCTGCTTTGCTTTGTTAACACACTTTTTTTTTTTTTACAATAACACAAAATATCCATACAAACCATTCTACCAACACTGTTTTAGTCAGTTCACACACAATCATATCTGCATAATCAACTTTTTTTTTTTAATATAAACTATAATATTTATATACACTTTAAATATTTACTACAAATACAATCATTAATAAATATGATAATATCTCCTAATCATGTTAGTCTGCGTTAATTACAAATAGGCAATACACAATATCTTCTTTTATGCAATCTTCTACATTGTAACTAGATAGTCACTTATTCAGATAATGTTCTATATACTGGATTTATACATCCTTTTAAATGCACAAATTGAAGACATTTTTAAGTTTTAATCCAGATTATTCCACAGATGTTCCCATCTCACAGATACACACTGGCTTTTTATGTTTGTTCTACCCAATATGAAATGCTAAAGGGAATAATAGATGCCCCCCATATCCATGCAGGCTTACTGGGTCGACCCTGAAATCATTAATAAAAAAGCATCTGATGCAACACCAGTGCAGGAGGACAGAGGCAGGTGAAGGCAGGGGCAGGGAAGTGTCATGTACCTGTATGAGCTGGTTTTGCTCGCATCCATCACCTGCTGCTCCCCCTGCCTCTGGCCCCTGCCCCTGTCCTCCCGGTCCCCCGGGCCCTGCTGAGGCTGGACCCCACTGTGGAAACTGTTTACCGGGCTATCCGACACACTGTCCGCCCTGCTGCCCCCGTTACTAATCCAAGGGAAATTCTCCTTCCTGGGAATGGGCCACGGCTTGAAATCCTGCTTGTACTGGGTGAGACTAGGGAAAGGCACTCCGGGCGGTTGGTAGTCTTCCCTCGGCTTGTAACTGGGCTCCTTACGCGCCCTGAAGGACCCCCGGGTCCCATCCCCGCGCGTCGGAGTGGAGCCGGTACGCGGGTCCGGGCTTGAGTAGTTATTCCCGGGTGCGCGCTCCGAGGCTGAGACCTGTTTAGTTACGGATCGCACTTCTTGATCGGCGATGTCCGAGTAGTTTTGGATGGTGAGTGGAACAGAGAGGTCCGATTTATCGAACTGGTTCCAGAACCGAGCCAAGCAGCACACTCTGCTGATGCACGGCCAAGCCATCCCCCTAACTACTTGACTAGGTGGGAATTAAAAAAACAACAAAAAAAAACAATAGAGAAGAGAGACAGAGAAGAAAGAAAATCAAAGAAAAAGAAGAGAAAAGGGGTGGAAACAGAAGAGGCTACATTCACTCAGAGTATCGCCTCCATTCGCGTCCGTTCGTGGGAAGCTGAGAACATCCCGAGTCCAGGAGTCCATGTCAGCAGCGGAAGAGTGCCAGCGGAGCTTCAACCGGTCTGCCGGGGACCGTCATTGAATATTCCTCTCACGTGGTCTGTGACAGAGCCTCCACTATGCAGAGGAATCTGTGGCAAATTATTTTCCGCATCTTCAGAAGATTCCCTGGTGTCCGCAGCGATGTCATATGTTTTCATGGTTTTGACGCACACCTGCGCACTTTAAAAAGAAAAGAAGAATCTTGTGCGTCAATTTCCTGCTGACCCATTTATAACCACTGATAATGTAGTCTACATCAAGCCTATGCTGAGATTACATAATTCTGATGCAGCATACAGTATACACAGCAAATTAAGCAGTGTTCCAGAGTTGAGTTGATGAGTGTTGATTTGGGTGTTGTTTTTTACACTCCTGGTGTTAATCCTTCAAGACCCACAACTGTTTTTGCCACCGCTTCCAAATGATTTATTTTGTCTTCCCCAAATAATTCATCACCGTCTATTATGATATCATCATCTGCATTTTGCACTTTTCAATTAAAATGTTATTTTTTAATTTACTGTTTCATGTAGATGTTCCTAAAAGTGCTGAGTAAATTCAAAGGTTATTTAACCCAAAAAGACCCAAACAGCCACTGGCAACCAAAAGCATGTACTGATCTGTAATGTTTAATAACTGCTGAACTACTAATCTTATTAAAATATGGACATATCTGGAGTAAAATCCAGGCTTTTGTCTTTCCATGCTCATCAGATATGACCCATTTGGACGTTCAGAGGCTCCATAGTTACCGTGGAACACCGTCATCTTCTACAACATTGATTCACCAGTAAAACCCATGGAGTTTGATTGGCAGTGGATGAACACACTGGTTTTATGTTCACTTATTGATATCATTGCTGAAAAAGTAATTTTTTCTTCGGTTTTCTGTTTTGATTATAATAACGCCCAGCTTTAATATGAGCTTTTATGAACATCTACATGATCAGTAAATTGAATATAGGAAAACATGATTTACACAAAAAAAACCCCACAAAATATAGAGGATAATGTTATAATAAATAGTGATACATTACTTAAGAATGGTTAAATAGAGAGAAAAAAATAATTTTGAAAGTACCACAAAAGTAGCACTGGGTCTTTATGGGTTAAAAAAGTAACTTTTCCAACAAAATATATTATTAACTGAACATTAAAACAAGTGTCTACAACTGCTGTCATTTATCAAAGTGCATGGGTTTTACTGGTGAATCAATGTTGCAGAAGGTGATGGTGTTTCCCCATTCACTACCGAGCCTCTGAACGTAAAAATAGGTCATATCTGATGCCGCTAAAAAGCTGAGAAAGTGCATTTTACCTGAATTACATAAATATATTGATAAGCTTAGTGGTTCAACAGTTATTAAACATTTTAGATCAGTAGATACTTGTGGTTTGCAGTGAATGTTTTGGTCTTTATGGGTTAAAAAAGTCTGGTCCACAGTACCTTTGAAGATGTCAGGTTGTAGCAGCAATATGTTAGATCAGAGATGTAACACCATGAGTAAAATACTCTAGAGCTGATGACAGTCCTCACATTTATATGTAGAGTGATGCTTGATAAATAGTGCATAACTCCTACCTCTGGTAACTTAGCTCTGCCTTTCTATAGACTCTAGCATTAATAAGCTCAACTCACTCTGGATAGAGTTACATTTTCTGTATGAGCAGCACCACTTTTCATGATGTAGGAAAGTGTTTCAGTAAAGCAAGAAAACACTCATTCCATTCTGAATGTCATGTTGGGGTCCCAGTGATCAACAGGACAAGCAGTTAAGAGTAAAGATACCATAGTGTTGATTTTAACACTTCAGTAGTGATGCCCATATAAACACCAGGTGAGTGTTGATTTTAGCTCAAAAGGTTTTACATGTGTTATTTCACATTTGCAGTGCAGTATGGGTTGACTGTCAGTTTGAACACTTTTATATTATTTTACTACCATGTCTGCAGGTTTACTTTTCAACATGTTCATTTCCATTTGAGTTCACAATGCATCAGGTACTGTCAACCCATCGTATAATTTGTTTGCTCATGTTTGTAAACTTATCACTTACAGTTGTGCTCATAAGTTTACATACCCTAGCGGAATTTATGATTCTTTGGCCATTTTTCAGAGAATATGAATGATAATGCAAAATCTTTTCTTTCACTTGTGGCTAGTGGTTTGGTGAAGCCATTTACGATCAAACAAATGTGTTTGCTCTTTTTAAATCATACTGACAACAGAAACTATCCAAATGACCCTGATCAAAAGTTTACATACTCTAGTTCTTAATAGTCTGAAAACCCTGCATGTTGTGTTATTTTGACCAGTTATCATTTTCTGCAAATAAGTCCTCAGATTTGAGAAGAGTCTTACTAGTAGAATGAATAAAAATACCTTTCAGTAGTAATACCAGCAGCCTCTTAATTGCCTCTGTATTCACACGTCATGGATCCATATGGATTTTCTGTGGGAAAACATTTTTGGGGCCTCATGGGAGGTGTGTCATGATGGGCAAGAGGAGCAGTAAACCCACAGTGAGACACTAAACGCCGCTTTATGTCAGAAAAATTCTATATATTATGTCTTACGAGGAAATGTGCAATTACTTTAGGTCTGCTACTGGTCTCTGCAGTGCATAAATGGAATGTGATGTTTGATTTACACTGTAAGATAGATACAGCTGTGCTCATAAGTTTACATACCCTGACTGAATGCACATGGGACGGTCTTGAATGTTACAACATGACAATGACCCAAAACACAAGGCCAAGTCGACCTGTCATTGGAACAGCAGAAAAAAAGTGAAGGTGAAGGAGTGTCCATCTCAGTTTTCTGACCTTAATATCACTGAGCCACTTTGGGGAGGAAAACATGCAGTTCATGCAAGAAAACCTAAAATCTTAAAGGAACTGAAGGTGTTTTACCAAGAAGAATGGGCAGCTTTACCATCTAAGAAAATAAAGTGTTTCATCCACAACTACCACAAAAGACTAACATCTGTCATTGATGTTAAAGGGGCCAATACAGAGGATTAAATGCAATGCAAAGATAGTAGGTTAAGGTCATTTTTAAACATAATGTTGTGGGTGTAACCCTGAGTTTGCTCTCCACATCTCTGAATATGTTGGTTGCTTTATTTACCTAAATAAACAGGTATAAAGAGGTCTGGAAATCTGGGATGCATTAAAAGTGAACTATGACACTTAGAGCTAATTGATCTAATACTGCTTTACATTATCTTTCCTACACAGCCGGAGTATGTCTGCCAAGTGGAATTTATTAACCTTTCGAGATGCTGAAGTGCTCTGCCATTCCTGAAATAAATGATTATTTGCTCAATTTGGAAATTAAGAAACGTCATAAAATGCTGCAGACTGGAAGGCTCTTCCCGGCTGAGTTATATTTAGAATTGCAGTTGATTACAGTTCAGTGAGTGTGAAATGGACAGATACATTTTCAGCTGACAGAGTGGCACTTGATGCTCTGAACTTCCTCTGCGCTGTTCATAAAGGAAAAAAACAGGCTTGGCTTCTCGAATGGAGGCACAACAGTTTAAGAACCAGTTGCTGGGGTTTGACACTGAAAAAGTAATGCTTGCTGATGAAGATGAACGGCCACTTGCGGCCTATAAATCACTGTAAATGTAGTTTCAGCAAGGTTCATCAGGCAGCTACCTCTTCATGGCATGTTTACTGATGCATTAAAAGGTTTTTGTAGAATTACTGACAATGTAAGCCGCAGATGACTTTTTAACAGCACATTATGAAATGGGATGGTTGTAGGTAGGAAGGCAGTGAAATTCAGTCTCAAAGAATTAAAACTGTTGACAATAGCCATGCAACGCTGCCATCTGCAGGAGGAAATACAGCTCTGCACTTGTGTAATTATGTAGTGTAATGCAATTTTAAAAAAGCAGAATTGTATATGATTGCAATCTGGAATTAAATTTGTACAGCAGAGGACTTGTCTGTTCTGCCCTCATTTATCGCTCTGATAAATAATTGCATTTATTATTTTTCTTACTGCAGTATTTTCTCTGTTGGATGAAAATCCTTCTTTAGGCCTGCACACAAAGCAGCATTTATCCAAATTGTTAGTTACATCTGAGTAATAATAATAAGTACTTACCTTAAGTAACATAAAAAAAAGAATACTTCCATTGTTAAAATGGAAAGACTGAGTTTTATACTAACCTTTTTTTTTTTTTAAGCTTTTTTAATGTTTATTAGATATAGCAGAGAATAACAAGAATAGTGGAAGGAAGAGAGAGTAGTAATGACATTCAGTTGAAGAACTGGATTGAGAATCAGACCTGTGTCCCTGCAGCAGGACCTCAGACTACATGGTTTATGTTCTATCAGATGAACTATGGGGACACCCAATAACTTTACAAATTTCCTTTGGTCTTCTGTAACCTGAATTGGCTGCAAAAGCATAGCTGAAGGAGCAGGAGAATAATTTGGTCAGACTGGAGGCTGAGAATAAAAATAAAAGTTTCACTCGGCCAGTGTTCAGTCCTATGAACAGATGTGGAAAAGAAGACCCTATGTCATAGTGATATTGATGTACTTACTGGTAATGAGTCTGCAATGCTCCAAGGATTGGTCGGCATTTGATTACAGCATTTAGTGTAGGAAAAAAGGCAGTAATAAATAGAATGATTTCTTTCTTTCTTTCGTTTTCACTGCTTTTCTCAGTGCAGTGCTTTGTTTTTACCCCGCCCCCTGAAAGGGGGTTTGGTTTGTTTGTTTGTTAACACTCTAGCAGCAAAACTACTGGTTGAATTCATACCAAATTGTGTTTATAGTTTACCAGTGACGCAGAATAGATTTCATTACATTTTGGGAACAATAGGTCAAAATTCAAATTTGTTATGAATTTTTAAAATATTTTTTCCCCCATTCACTTATAATGGGTAAAATTTCAAATGTCTGTAGAAGCAAAACTATTGGTTGAATTCATACCAAATTTGGCTTATAGACTGCCAGTGATGTGGAATAGATGTAGTAACATTTTGGGAAAAGTTGTTCAAAGATCAAATTTTATATGAATTTTAGAATCTTTTTTCATCTATTTTCTTATAATGGGCAAAATTTAAAATGTCTATAAAAACATCAATTTTGTTTCAGTTTACTTCAGACTTGCCACATATATAGAGGCGATTGATATGCTGACATCACCACTCACATAGACATGATGACATCAGCTGGATCGATGCCAACATAAGCTATAATATGTACAAGGGGTGGGGTTTGTTGTGCCTGGAACCACTTGTTTTGCTTTGCTTTAACACTGAATCTGTGTGGCTGTGTAATTTTTTATATTAAATATTCAAACATAATGACTTCATTTTAGTTTGTTAGTTAGACTGTCTTTTTTTCTTCTGGGTTTTAATGTTGCTAGTGTTTCACTTTTCTGTGGAGTGGTGTCTGTGATTGTCATCTCAGGTTCAGTCTTGTTCAAGGCTCATGTTTGTACATAGAACTATTCTCATACACACTTTACTTTTGGCAAACTGTGAATATGTCTCTTCTGTAGAAAAGTGGGATTGGAAACCTAAAGCAAGTGGAAATTATTCTACAAAGTGGTGTTTGGATTCTTCTTTCCCTGCTGGCCTATTATTATTAACACAGTGTCTGTCCTCTAAACAACACCAAGGAGTTGCTCTGTCAGAATCTACTCACTCTCATACAAAACAATACACACCACAAGAATTACATAACAATGAGCAGAATAATAGGAGGCATAAACAAGCTGTGGGCTCAGGTGAGCTTCCAGTATATGATATATCATGAATTAATATGTTCACTGTAGAATACACTGAAATTATGCTAAAAAGAGGGGACGTAATGAATAATAAATGTATTGACAGCAAGATATTAACGTCAAGTTTGACACCTTGTGATGGACCAGTTTTACTGACTGATGTGTTAATTCTCTGCTGGTGAAAAGTGTATAATTCAGATAAGAGACAAAAGTAGCTTCTGCATCATTGTTCCTGGAGTAGCAGTCATAAAGGAAACCACTGCTGTAAGTTGAAAGAAGTTGAGCCATTGTGATCTCAGACTGCAGAGACAGAATAGTAAAGATTTTTATGAGTGACAGTTTGAAAACTCAGACTATTTTTCATTGCATTTTATAATGGTACATAACCTTAGACTCTTTGCCTTTTGGTCCCTTGAAACCAGACTTTCTCAAGTTCATTATAATGTTTAATAGGCCTGTAATAATTCACATGTATTTACAGCTTCATATTTTCACATCACTCAAGACACAGGGTTATTTTATAACAATTCCAAAATTATTTTTCCTCTCTATTTAACCCTTCTTTGAGTTATTTCTCACCATTTATCATAATATTATACTCTGCGTTGTGTTTTTTTCAGTGAAAACCATGTATTTTCCCATATTTAATTGACTGATCATGGACTTTAATCCTCATGTTAATGTTACATTTGAGGGTTATTATATCAAAAACAGAGAAAACCAAAAGAAGAAGTGACTTTTTCATCAAAATCTCTCATTAACTGAACATAAACCCAGTGTCTCCATCCACTGTCATTGATCAAACTCCATGGGCTTTACTGGTGAATCAATGTTGTAGAAGATGACAGTGTTTCCACGTTCACTATGGAGCCTCTGAACGTCCAAATGGATCATATCTGATGACCATGAAAAGACGACAAACTGTATTTTATTTACACCAATTATTTACATGGATTGATAGGATTAATGGATCAGAAGTTATTAAATATTTTGTATCAGGTGATGCTTTTGGTTGCTGGTGGCTGTTTGGGTCTTTATGGGTTAATTTTACATGCTATGGTATACATATTAAAGATCTCGTAGTATTTTCTGGCTATCTCCAAAGTAATTTTTCTCTACATTTAACCTTTCTTAACTGATTCATCACCATTTATTCTAATATTATCCTCTGTATTTCTTTTTTTTTTTTTAATCAGTGACATTTTTCTATTTTGCTGCATTTTTAATATCCTGATCATGTAGATGTGATATCAAAACAGAGAAAAATGAAGGAAAAGTCACTTTTTCAACAAAATAAATCATTAACTGAGCATAAAAAACAAGTGTCTACAGCCACTGTCGTTTGTCAAACTGCATTGGTATTATTAGCGAATAAATAATGCAGATGGTGATAGTGTTGACATATTCACTACAGAGCCTCTGAATGTCCAAATGGGTCATATCTGATTACAATGAAAAGCTGAGAAACTGCAATTTATCTGAATTATTTATGTTATTATTCATGCATTGATACTATTAGTGATTCAGAAGTTATTAAACATTTTAAATCAGTAGAAGCTGATGGTTGCTTTTGGCTGTTTATATCTTTGAGGGTTAATATGTTGTGTACAGACTTCATGCCTGCTCTGCCTCTAAGTTCAGTCTATACCGTTCACAAAACTGAACGCTGTCTTACACATGTCCAGTTCGTCTTTGCATTAATTTGTCAGTTTAATGTACTTGTATTTGCTGTTTGGTCTGCAGGCTGCTTTCTTGTGCCAACTGTAGGCAGTCATCTCCAAAACCAGCTGCTGTTCACATCCACGCAGAACGGCTTCATTAGTATCAGTACTGAGTCCTGCTCCTTGTTTAGATTGGCTGGGTATTATATAACGTGGCATCAGGCGGAAACTGGTCCTCAGTGCAATTGACTGCTGTAAATTCTAATTAGTTAACCCTACTTTTAAAAATGATTGAAATTTATTTCTTTAACAAACTAATTTAAATAGCAATTGTGCACCGTAATGATCCTTTAGTGTAGTATAGGCCTACTTTAACATGTAAAAATGTATAGACTACTAAGAATTAATACTGTAGATGATATTTTTGTTATTTACTGCAACTGTGAATATCTCAGTTATGTTAACCTTTTAAAAGCATCTAAACTAATTCAAGATGTATTACATAACTTAATTAATGAAAATATTTACATTCATTAACCCCATTTACAAAATAAGTCATAGTTTTAACAAAGTAGTATCATCATTAAAAAAAAAACAAAAAACACATTATTCAGCCCTGCTTCGCACAGCCGTTTAAAAGAGTAGAGAAAGTATCATCTACATGCAGTCTCTGGTGAGGCAGAAGCAGAAGTGTCACTCAACACCTATTTATTTTAAACCACAGTGGATCTGCAGCAGCACATGTTGTCTCACTGTCACTTCTGGCTGGATACTAGATATTTACATCCACTGGATGGGCTTACATAAGACAATGTGGGATGGAGACTCTTCTGTTTGGAAAGTTATTACTTTTTGAAACCTGTGCTTCATAACAGAACTGAAAACACATCCTCCAAAGCTTTTAAGCAGTCACCATATTTTGTTTATTTAATATTATTATTATTTGTTAGGGAATGTGCACATTCATGAACATCTGTATTGAACAACATCAGATGTAAATATGTGGGATTATACCAAAAACGCTAATTTGCATCCGTTGTCCCAAGGTAGGAAACAATAAATATCACAATTTAAAAATGCAAAATACAAATAGAACAATAAAAGAACAACACGATTAAAGTACAACACAAAACATTTTTACACACTGCAAAAATGCCAGTGTTAATTTAACACCCGCACAGTGGAAATTAACACTTGTAAAGTGTCTGTATGTGTCCACATTGTACAGTGTCAAGGTAACACTTTTGAAAATGTTATAAGATTAACACTCAATTTTAGTTGGTTCAACACTCTTCAGTGTTAAAAAGTAAAACCACTCAACACTTTCCAGTGTTGTATCCACACTACACTACTATTGGTGTTGAGATACAGTGTCAAAAGTAACACTTCTCCCATGCTGTAAGTCAGGGGTATTCAAATCCGGTCCTCGGGGGCCGTATCCTGCATGTTTGAGATGTTCCCTCTTCCATCCCACCTGGAAGCCATTACATCGTTATCAGGCTTCTGCAGAGCCTGATGATGAGCTGATCATTAACTGATCCAGGTGTGCTGGAAGAGGGAAATATCTGAAACATGCAGGATACAGGCCTTTGAGGACTGGATTTGAATACCCCTGTTTTAAGTCTTCAAAGCTTTGCAGTTTTTTTTTTTCTCTTCAGTCATTCATTCATTTTCTGATTATCCTCACTAGGGTCACAGGGGGGTCGCTGGAGCCTATCTCAGCTACTTAGGGCGAAGGTGGGGTACACCCTGGACATGTCGCCAGTTCATCACAGGGCTGACATATAGAGACAAACAATCACTCTGACATTCACACCAATGGGCAATTTAGATTTACCAAATTAACCTACCTATTATTTTCTTTGTGTACTGGAAAAAGTCAAGCAAAGATAACGTAACCCCTGTTCTTAGATCCTAAGAAATTCTCAATCCTTCCCTTCTGTCATGGTTCCTTTAAGTTTCCCAGAGCAATCAGGCTCCACAGATGTGTTTAATCTCTTCCACAAATGTGGTTGAAGGTATAATCAGCCAGATCACTTGTTCTTGAAGCGGCCATTTTGAAACATCATGAGTCTGGCTTTGCTCATTCTGGTGTGGGTGTGGAACTGCTTAGTGAGGGCATGGCTTGATCTACTCCAGTTAGGGTTAAATTCAACATCAGTGTTAAAAACACCCTGATTTGACAACCTTTATTTGTCAAAAGTAACACAGGCAATGTTATTTTATAGCAACGTGGTGTTAATACAACACCAACACTCTCTATTTAACACTGTCCCTGAAATTTTAACACTCCCATATTTGCTGTGCACTTGGATAACCTGCATTATTCTGCTTCACAGGCTGATCACTGGTTTTCCTAGACTAGAGGAGTAGGATTCCTGGACCAGGATGGTGATTCCCAGCAATTTATGTTCTGTCTATGGAGGTGGGCATTTGAAGCAGGAGATTCGTGGTTGACGTGTTCAGTGATTGAGCATAGACCCCAGGTTACAAATTTAACAAGAGTCACAGTATTATTCAGCTGAACAGTGGAGTTGATATAAAAAGCCAGATGAGCACAAGTTTATATTCCTGACATTTCCATGGTTGTTTTGTCATGTCGTCTGCTGTGATGAATCTTAAAATTATTCATTTTTGAGAAGTCGCATCACCTCACAGCAGTATTCTCAATTTTTACTCTTTCTCTTTGTTGTATGCAGAGTAGACAACAGAGGTGGCAAAAGTTCATGCATGCTTTACTCAAACAGAAATACAAACACCTGCATAAAGACAGAGCAGAATTACAAAAAAGGATTTATTTAGTTTTCCTCTAGTAAAAGTGAAGAAGCAGGCACTCTAATATACTGAAAGTATAAAAGTGAAAAGAGGACATTACTGTTAAACCATGCTTACATTAAAATAAAACACAATGACTTTTCTTTGTGGTTTAGTTTCCCGTTTTTGTCTGTTTTGTCTTGTTACATGTTTCATGTTGTTTTCATCTTATGTTATCATACATCACACACTAATCCAAACACCAAAGGAAAGTCTTTTTATGTGTTATGTCCAACACATTAAAAAAATCAGTCTTGACATAGGAAGCTGCACAATGATGCAAAGTTAAAGAGAACATTTAATTTCCTGCACAGCCATAGTATTGTGATGCAACCTGACCATGCTGTTCTCAGTTCAAGTTATTCTTGCTGCTGGGATAATCACCTGCAAACTGCTCATCAAACCAACGAATTTTATGTTTGTAATTGATAGATGTGATTTGGATAATGGAGATGAAAATGGTTTTCTTATCTTTAATTTTCTTTCACATTTAAAAGATTCACATTTTGTTTCTTTAGGTGCATTATTGTATAATACATCTCTCCAGACCTCTTACTCTTTTGTTTGGTTTCACTTTTTAAGCTAAAAGAAGAGCTGATTTGTTTAGGCAGTAAATCTTAATCGGCATTTCAGCAGCTCTTATGGTAATATCAGTTTCTTGTCAAAACCCATTCATCATTGTTGAACTTAATCATTTTCATTGCTTCTGTTTACAAGGATACAGGGCCATAAGTTATATGCTGATCAAAAGACCTCGATATGAATGCTCCTAATTTGTTTTGACAGTTAAATTAAATGACAGAAATAGCTTACATTACATTTTTTTTTATTTGAATCAGTTTTCTTGTGATTCATCAAGAGATCAAGAGTCAAACAATCAAAGTGAATCATGAATCATAACTCTTCGAAATCAATCAACATCTTGCTTCAATAGAAGATATAATTTAATATGATCTAATTAAATACAAAACAAACAAAACAAACGGTCTCATTTATTCGTTTCAAATTTGAATTTACGGATGTTCGTGAAAGCACCATACATGCTGCTTTCATGTACCAACAAATCTAGTAGGACAGCACAAGCTCTGATCCTGCAGTATACATATTTCTTCACACAAATTCTGCTTTAGGGACACAGGCATTTTAAATATTGATTAAATTACATTCCCATTCAAGTACACTTTGATTTAATTCAATCCATGTATAGTTATGAACAATTATCGGGTCACTGTAGCTTTAATTCTGTAAAACTACAACACGTGGATTTATTCACGTTTACAACCGGGCTTATAGAGTTGGCGTTAACGAGGAGACTTCGAAGTAGCAAAGGGTGAGTAATTAAAAGAAATGAACGGAGATATTATTATACATAAAGCTATATTTATTGACTGAAATGGCTGACATTTTAGCTTCACATCAACCCACAGTCTTCCATACGATGTATATGACCCAGATATGAGCTTTTGACACAGGTATACGAGCCTAAAACCAAACATTAAGATTAAATATTACGTCTTGACGTTCTGTTGATGTTTTGGTTTTAGCTACATGGCTAATTAGCATATGGTCTGGTCAGCAGCCCGTCCCAGGCGCTTGGCTTTCCGTTTTGTGTAAAAATGCTAATTCGTCTCAGGAGAGGAGGAACACGTCCATGTCATGTCAATTTCAGATTAAAAACAACAACAACAACAACCCAAACAAACCCACGTGTGGTATTTGTGAGGTAGCTAACTGAATGCACCCTTTCCCATAGGAGTATGCTAAATGCTAGCTTCAACTGCAGCCAAGTAACAGACAACTTCCGGCCAGTGTCAAAATTCGTCAGACTTTAACCCTGTACTTAAATAACTACATAAAATAGAGGATTAAACTCTGGATAAAGAAGTATTCAGATCATGTTGCCATATACTAGCCAATACTAATAATACATAGTTGACATAGTTTTCTGCTAGCAAACTTTTATCCATTTTTATGAGGAAAATGGTCCTAAAATACGAAAGGATAATGTACCTGGGCTGTAAAATGACCCCTATCCTGCTTTACTGTTTAAAGAAATTTTAGGATTGATGTTAGATATTTTCCTGAGTATACTGTATTTTATTTTTCTTTGTATATTCTAAGTGAATTTTAAGTGAATTCCCCCCCTGAAGATCAATAAAATTGATCTGTATTTTAGTTACTGTTATGTTTCAGGTTGTTAATATAGGTCCACTGATCACCCATGATATTATGACCACTGATACGTCAGGTGGTCATAATGTTGATCATCTCATTACAATGATACTAATCTCAATCCATTGATTATCATCTAAGTATTAAAATAGTCTTCACATTCAAAATTATCTGAGTTTGACTAATTACATTTAAAAAGGAGGGGTTGGCTTTAAAATGGTTGCAATTCTTAAATAGTTAATTCAGTGTTTTTGTTAAACCTCCTGAAATAAAGCTGCAAGTCTACACTCCAATCACATCTTGATTGCTTCATCTCATTTACACTGTGGCGTGCAACAGCAGAACTATAGGTTCTTAAAATATATATGTTGGAAGCGCCAGATTGTGCAGTATAAGGCTCTAAATGACACTGACAAGGATCAAATACCAAATGAGCAGGTCAGAGCTTCTTTAAAATTGCAGGTGTTGTTGGGTGATCCCAGTCTAAAAAGTGGTCTGAGGAAGGACAGCCAGACCTCAACCCATCAAGCACCTGAGGGAACGTAACATTATTATCACAAACATAATACTGTGTAGGTACACCTTCTTTTTCACCAAAACAGAAATCCTGTAAGTTGCAATGTGGGGGCTCTATACATCAGATTTGTTTGTCCTCCACGTCCCACAGACCCTTTATTGGACTGAGACCAGGGTAGTCCTCCCTTAAACCACTTTTGAGACTGTTCTTCTAACCATCTGCATGTTTGAGCTTGCTCTAAGTTGGCCAGTTGTCTAGCCATCAAAATTTGGATCTTGTGAGAATTGCTTAGCTCTTTATGCTTACACATTTTGTAGCTTCCAACCCATTAATCTCAAGGACTAAACATGCACTTGGTGTTTAATATATCCCACACACTAACAAGCCCCTTTACTACAAAATATTCAACATTACTACCAGTTCACCTGTCAGTTGTCAGAATATTATGGCAGTTTGATGTGTACTCTCAGATAGATTAATCTGCAGCAGTGCATCATGTCCTATAAGATCATCAAATGTGTGAGGTCAGCATGTCTGGAGCTCAGAATATCAGTCCTGTTTTCAGCTTTGTGACAATATATTTCCAGTTAAAGTTGTTAATGACTTTATTTAGTTAAAGGAAACTTTTCTCAATCTGTTAAGAAACACTTGGCTTAAAACAGACATTAAAAATCAATATATTTGAGGATGTTTGACTTTCACTGGACAGAAGAAATGTATAATCAACACGTAATTAAAACTGTCAGCCAAATATAGTCACTTAAAATGTTGACAAGTATAATTTGCATTAAATGGAAATACCCAAGTAACAATAGCTCATTGGTGCTTGAATAAATGTACAGAGTATTTACCCCACTAGAATTACAATTCAGGTGGGTTAAGAACAGAAGATGTAATTCTACCTTGTGTAAAAATAAGTGAAGGCATTCTGCCCATAAAATCCTGACAACTGTATGTGGTATAGATACAGCATGTACAATATTTTTTATTGCAATTTATTCTGGATGCGTAGAAAGCAGAAATAACACAATAGGAAATTTCTCAGAAGGAGACATAAGCATGCTGATGAGATGAAAACATTTTTGGGCTAACAACAATAGTGATCGTAGTGTTTCATACCTTTATGGGGTAGCTTTTAATGATCAAATTATCAACTTCTGTAAAAACAGGAAAAAAGAAATGATGAATTGGCACATCAGACCCTTGCTTTGCTCTGATTTGATGAACCACCATAAATCTTTGTTAATGTAGTGTAGCTCAGTAAATTTTAATCTTTCAGGGCATCCCACAGTTACACTGTGTTTAATGTCATAAAACTATGAATTGTGGGTAAGTCCTTCAGCTAAAGTCACTTGTCGACTTGAGGAAACTGGCCATAAAGGGCCCAAAATGTCTGCAACTGTACCCTTGTTACCCCCCAAAGGGGAGGCGAGGGTATTGTTTTTTTGGTTTTTTTTGTCTGTTTGTCTGTCTGTTTGAGTGTTTGTTTGTTTGTCAGTAACTTTACGCAAGAACTACTGGACCAATTTCCATGAAATTTTCAGAAAAGGTGTGAGGTGGTCCAGAATAGATCCCATTAAATTTTGGTGAATGTAGGTCAAAGGTCAAGGTCACCAAAATGTGTTTTCACAATGATAAGAGGTAGGGCAAATCAGGTAAAATGTTTGCGAGGGGTGGGGTTTGTTGTGCCTGGCACCACTTGTTAACTTCATGATTTGACAGTGGGGCAGCCTTAAGGTCTCAGTGAGATCCCACAACATGCTTCAAAGTCTGTTAGGATGGGCACTGGGACTGGGCTTAAATGTTCCAATGATTTTTGAGAAGTCAGTGAAACAGAATTTGTACAATGACAGTTCCTGATTATCCTGATTATTATTGGTTCGCAGTCAAGTGTGAAGCGGCTGGGATGAAGATCAGATCCAAGTATGAGGCCATGGTCCTCAGTCGGAAGAGGGTAGAATGCCCACTCCGGGTCGGGGAGCAAGTCCTGCTTCAAGTATCTCAGGATCTTGTTCATGAGTGAGGGTAGGATGGAGCGGGAGGTTGACAGGCGGATCGGGGCAGGTCTGCAGTGATGTGGACGCTAAACCGGTCCATTGGGAAGAGTGAGCTAAGCCGAAAGGCAAAGCTCTCGATGTACCAGTTGATCTATGTTCCAACCGTCACCTATGGTCATGAGCTTTGGGTAATGACTGAAAGAATGAGGTCACGAGTACAAGTGGCTGAAATTAGTTTCCTTCACAGGGTGGCCGGGCTCATTCTTAAAGATAGGATGAGGAGCTCGGACATCCGTGAGGGACTCAGAGTAGAGCTGGTGCTCCTCGACATCGAGAGGAGCCAGTTGAGGTGGTTCAGATATTTGGTGAGGATGCCTCCCAGATGCCTCCCTGGGGAGGTGTTTCTGGCACGTCCATCTGGGAGGAGGCCTCGCGGCTGACCCAGGACTGGCTGGAGGGATTATGTCTCTCAGCTGGCCTGGGAATGCATCGGGAGTCCTCCGGAAGAGCTGGTAGAAGTGGTTGGGGAGAGGGCTGTCTGGGCTTCTTTGCTGAGGCTGCTGCCCTTGTGATCCAGACCCGGATAAGCAGATAAAGAAATAGACGTAGACAGTTCCTGATTATCATTAGTAAAACCTGCAATGAAATATTTTTTTAGTCATTTTTCTTATAAACCATGTTTTGTTTCATGCTTGCATGTGACAGAGAATATGGCCCACCTACCAGATGACAACTCCAGGTACAAAGATGTCGACTACTGGGATGAAAGATACAAGACGGAGCAGTGCTATGACTGGCTGGGCAACTTCTCCAAATTTGAGCATCTTTTGGGTGACCACGTAAAAAAAGAAGACTCGATTCTGATACTTGGTTTGTAGTTTTTTGTTATACTGAATTTACCTATATTTTGTTTACCCAACTTTTTTTAACCTCTGCTCACAATGTAACCTATGAAAAATATCAGGAACATTGTTATTGTAGCAACTGGGTAATGTCTTGTAGTCTTAGGATATTGAGTGCCAGGTGGTCGATTAAGCTGTCCCTTATTAGCAAGGTTTAGATGATGTTAAACTACTCTTTGTAATGAAGCTTTACCACCACCAGTGTGTTTCTTAGTGGTGGGTGAACTGGAGACTAATTGCGAAACTCTTTGACTACATAAATACGTTTTGTCACATACACAGCCTCCTGCATCTACCCCATCACTTGTTATCTCTGGTGTCTGCTGTCAAATAAATACAGAAATGCTTGTCACCATTTGTCACTGTGGCTGTCAAATGCCATCATCACGGTTGTCAGCTCTGTCATTATCATCACTAATCCTGTTGTTTAATCCTTCAGGACGTTGGTGTGGAATGATCCTCAGGGTCAATGTGACAGAAAGGCCTTAATAATAATAATAATAATAATAATAAGCTTTATTCATGCAGTACTTTTCTTAACACAGTTACAGAGTGGTTCAAAGAAAAAGAAAAGGGGGCAAAAATAAAGTTTGAAATGTGTAATGGAAAGAGTAGAATGATACAGTCACGTAAAGTATTTAAGAATTTATCCTAAAAAAGAAGGCGTGTGCATATAAAGCGCTCCTGGTTGGATGCAAAGAAAGAAACTAACCACTTGAGAAGAATTCAAGTGGGTTCCTGTTGCATCTCTGAGGTTGTATATTTGCAACTGTCCATAAGATGTCAGCATTTCCTTAAGAATAGTCTTTCTCGTTCTCAGCACGACCTGCAGTACCTGATTTTAATGGTCCTGCAGCTCCTGAAACATGCTACTAAAGCACTTGACCTCTGGTAGAAAAAAATACATGGAAAAGTGAACTGTACTTTGATGAGGGTAATGACTTTGGGAAGCATCCTTGGTGTCAGAATAAATTAATAACTTCTAGCTCGATTGATTGGGGTTATGAAAAGGTTGCAAAGACATGACATTAATAACAGTTTTTGTTTTTTTAATATTAGTGGTATATATAGAAGCTAGTATTTGGAAACAGCAGCTGTAAAGTCTTTTATTATTTGACTGTTATACCTCTACAGAGGCATAGAGGGCTATGGTGGTGCGTATCCTCTTGTGCATGCATCGTGGCATTCACGTGTGCACGTATGTGTGTGTCAGGGGGTTTGTTAAATTTGTGTCAGGGGGTGACAGGCTTTCTGCTGCGAGTGTGTCTGTGGGTGAAGGGGAGGGGAAGTGGAAAGCTTGTCAGAAGTTGGGTTTTCATTGCTCAACAAAAAACTTGTGTATTATTCCTACGAGACCAAGTGAGTTCCACTATGTAGACAACTTTATTCAAATTTTTTTTTTACTGTGATGTATGTTGCGCATTTGGATAGAAAAGTGTGTTTGAATCACATCTGTATCTGAAATGCATGACTGACAACTCTGAACAGATAGTGTGCAGCTTTAGTTTTTCAATGTGCGTCATAGCACACCTACAGCAGAGGCGTCAGTGGGCTCTGGAGTCTGATATATAAAATATCTTCTCTTTCCTCTCTCCTGCATAACGCTGCAGCAGACATCACCAGTGCAGACCCCTTTCTGCACACTGATTCAGACCCAAAGGAGACCCATTATGCCGCTTCAGAGGTCTCATCTCGCAGAGCATCTCAGCCTACTTGTTAAATCATGAAAATACACGTTTCTGTCAGTAGCACGTGTTGTGGTCTCCCTTAACAACACGCATGCACACATAGGAGCTATATAGGGAAGCCTGCTGTAAAGATGCAGGACCCCTCACGTGTTATATAGACATGAAGAGCTCTTCAAAGCACTTAAATATTGTCACGCTTGGACAAATGCCTGCCACGGTTGCATACATTTGCTCGGCTAACTTCACTTGTCAAGTCTGTAAATCCAGGGAGACTATTGGCTCGTATAATATGACACAGTAAATTACCGTCACTATAGGGGGATCGGGGCATAACTTGGCAGAGAGAAGAGAGCGGGGAAGACGTGGGAGATTTTGTAAGGAAAGAGCTGAGGCGCCACACTGCTCTATGTGTGTGTGCAATGAGGGGATAAAGGAAAGAGAGATGGAAGGAAGGTAAATAACTAATCAGGTTTGGGCCACTCCACTGTCTCAGATAGAGGTCATTTCCATTAAGATAATCTGTACGGCACAGAGAGAAGATGGGAGGGAGGGAAGCGTTGCTGCATACTGATGACAGTTTTACTTTGTGTCTTCTCCTTTCAGTGTTTTCATGTGCGTCATGCTTTGTTTTTTTGGTCTCTACAGTTTATTTTATCTGTACAGTTTCACATGTGCACCTCGCTCTCACTATCTTATCAGTGTCCTTATGTTTACCCAATCTGTCTCCTATTACACTGCTTTTGTAATATCTGGGGAGACTGGCTTTCCCGTCAACATTTTTCACTCCCCACTTTCTCTGTAACCTACTTCTACCTTTTGGCATTATTCTGTCATCTAAAATATAGCTCCTTAGTGTCATTGTTTGACAGTGGATTTGCTGTAATGTGAACCTCCATGATTGTCACTCTGATCCCCGCAATAATAGGATGTAGTACACAGGGATAACATTACCACGGACTTTATTTTAGATCAGCTGAAAACTGCATTAAAGCTGCCAAAGGCAGGAACTGGGAGAAAAAGAAAATACATATCCTCTTCTTGCAACTTTGTCCTCTCTGTATAAGACATACAATTAAAAATGATCTTTCATGCTGCCACATTCTTTCTGTGTTTAGCCAGAGTCTGCACAGTAGAGATGTGTCTGGTTTAGTCTGAACAGTGATTGTTCATGACAGCTGTCAATCATCCCATCATCCCCCCTTTTCAGAAAAGACGTGTGATTGCAGGGTTTTTCCAGCCTCAAAATGAGGCAAAATGAGGCATCCTGATCATATGTAGCATGCCTTCAACTGACTCAACAGTTGTACATACTATTTATTGTAGGAGTTCTAATTGTTGTATAAGTGAAGAAATAGCATAACTGGTTTTACTTTTCCAATAAATACTTTTTGAGGTGAGCAAAGTCAGGGAAAACATGTTACAGTTACAATGATTACAGATTTACATATTAGCTTGTTTTATTTATGTCTACAGTTTAGGTAGACAACATTTCTATTTCAAAGCCTACTTTCTATGCCACAAATAACATTCCACAACCACCCTAGAGTAATGATGAACCTGAATGTACAAATCCTGCAACACTTGTTAGAAAACAGAGCTTTCATGAAAATCGCCCTATCAGGGTTTTGTTAAGAGCTGGAGTTGGCACAAGAGTTGATGAAAGTGGCAGCCTCTGTAATCTATGCAGTCAAAACCTTGGATTGGTGAAAATCTGTGAAGGGCTAGATTTCCTCTCGATCGATCAAAAAAATCTTATTTATATAGCACCAAATCGTAACAAAAGTTACCTCATGACACTTTACACAGAGAGCTGGTCAAAACCAGAATCTCAAGCCAATTTACAGAACCCAAGAGTCCTCCGTGACTTGACAGTGGTGAGGAAAAACTCCCTTTTAGGCAGAAACCTCAAGAAGATCCTGACTCCTGGAGGATGGTCATCTGCTTTGACCAGTTGGGGTTAAAGAGAGAGGGTAAAGGAAGAGAAAATGAGAGAGGGAGAGAGGAAGAGAGAAAGCACATAGCTCAAAAAGGTTCAGAAGTCTTGTTTCCTGTCAGACCACCTGAATTATAATATGCATTAATCAGTATTAACTGTCAAATACCAATCTAAAATGTTCTACTCGAAGTCACAACATTCCTGTACTTCAGTTAGATGCCCTGTTTTGCAATATTACAAAACACATGAAACAACATTTCCACAATCTGCTGCTTGAAAATGCCGGGTTCATCCTTGGTCCATGCCCTACCATTCCACTCAACTTCAAAAATCAATGCACTAGCTTATGCATAATCCTGCTGATAGACAAACAGTAACAAAGAGAAAACCTCCTTGGTGGGAAGAGCAGTTTTGTGAAGATTTATTCCCGATGTTGTTGATCCAGCAGCATGTGGTTATAAATAAGGTAGCAGAATATTCCATAGCATTAGATTCTGTATAGATGTTGCACTACTTAGACAAGTACAATGAAAATATGTCAGCACGTGCCTTAAAAAGAAGTAGAATGTTGCTCAGTTACAGACAAGGAGCCGTTACATTTCTTGGAAGAGTAGTAATAAGAATAGTGAGAAGTAAATATGAACTTGGAGACAAATATAGAGGTCCAATGAGTTATTAATTCATATTTTCTAAACTACCGCTTTACTTTTGTTGTAATTAATACTAAAAGATCAGTTATGCAACAGGATGTGAGGAACAAAAATACCACAGGCACTTCTTTCACTTCTCAAATGGAACATAAACTGCAGCCTTGACCACGATGGTATATTATTTTTCACAGCCTCATTATGTGACATAACTATGCTCATTACAGAGTGGGCAGGCTGCATAGTAAGCTGGAGGCCTGGGGTGGTCTGTGTCACAGCATTGCGTCAAGCAGTCCCTAACCCTCCATCTGACCTGTATATGTGTTAGCAACATTACCGCGTATTAGCACTGATCAGCTCACACTCCTTCTTTTATGGCCTCCTTCGGGCGGCTGCCAATGATGTAATGACCCCGCGTCTCCCAGTGGTCAGCACTCAAACCTCGATCCCCAAGGCGCTGGGAGATGATGTAATGGATTTGTTCCCCTGTAGTGTGTGGGGTTTTGATGTGTGAGTTGTCCTGGGAGTATCTTATCAGCCTACTGTGTTCTCTCCTTGTTGGTAACCAGGCTTTAAGGGCATAATATAATATCAGACCGAGAGCGAGTAACTTTCAAGAGTACACAAGAGGAACAGAAGCAAATTTTTTAGGAAGTTATTTTTTGTGTGCATTTTGACTGATTTTGAGTCTCAAGCTTTGCATTTTTCACTGAAAAAATCTGAAATGGATAACTATGGTGATATTTTTCTTATCTGTACTAATTGGAATATGAGGTAATCTCTGTAGCGCCACAGTGTTTTTTTCAATTTATGATTTATTGCAACACATATTATACTTTATAAAAAAAAAAAAAATGGAGCTTTTACATTACATGTGGTCTACAATATTTAACTTGTTCAGCTCTAATATATAGCATAGCCTTGTGTCCCATGTAATGCATTAGCGCTAAAACTGTGAACAGGAAAGTAAACTGCAGTTACTTTTTCTTTAACATTCAAAGACCTAAACAGCCACTGGCAACCAAAAGCATCCACTGATTTAATAGATTTAATAAGTTTTGAACTACTATTTCTGTCAATACATTAAAATATTCAGGTAAAATGCAGTTTCTCAGCTTTTCACCAGATACGACCTATTTGGACATACAGAGGTTCTGTAGTGGCGACACCATCACGTTCTACAACATTTATTCACCAGTAAAAACTTTGACAAATGGCAGTGGTTCTAGACACTTGTTTTTACATCCACTTATATTCATTCAGTCAATTTGCTAAAAAAAAATGCTTCAGTTTTCTCTGTTATGAATTAACTCTCAGCTTTTAAAAACCTCAACATGGTTGGTAAATCAAGCAAAAGAAAATACCTGAATTTCACCAAAAAAGCCAAGGAACCCAAGAGAGGTTAGATTTTGAAAAAAACCTTCATTTGGAAATCCACAAATCAAAAGTGCTATAAATATTGTATTTCCTGCTTCTCAAATGAGACATAACTGTTCTTATTCTCCTGATTTTGATGAGTCTGTACATTGTTTAGTGTTAATTGACCTCAGAAATTGCAGTTTAACATAACAATTCAGGTCCCGTGGGTAGCCTGGAGGCTCTTTCTGATGAAGACACTGAGGTGACATTTACAACTCTGGAAATAGCTAGGAAGTGGACATGAGACAAGACTGTTTTGTCAACATAAAACAGCAGGATCCTGGATAGTATCCAAAACTAGCATTTTGAGGATGCTGATGAAGGTGAAATTAGCATCTTCCACTTTGTGTGACATTTCAGACCATACTGTGCAACGTAATAGATGAGTAGGTTATATTCTGCCTTCCCTAAATAGCCTACAATGCCCACTCTTTTTAGTAAATGACAGTACCGGCCTGTCACTTCCTGGGCTCCTGAGGGTGATGTAATCCGTGTTTATTGACAGGAGAATAGTGAAGGATGTGTGGGTCAAGGCTCAGTGTGGATGTTGGTCAGCTGTTGTATAGCTATGTATGGTCCAGCATCTCGACAACAATTACATTATGAGTTTTATAAAGCACGTTACGACATTGCAACCTTGCAACAGTGTAACCTCTTATAACTGTCACCTCTGCATCCTGCACGCTCCATCTTTCTCATTCATCCTTTTCACCCACCTTTCTTGTATCACCTCCTCGTGTTCTCTCCCTTCCTTCATTGTTGCCTCCTCTTGATTCACTTCTCTTTTCCCACATCGACCATGGCCTCGCTTCTCCTGCCCTCGCCTTTGCCTTCTCAGTATTTGGTATCAAAGACGTCCACCTTTGTGCACACAGCCAGTCCTGCTATATATAGCATTAGCAGAGGTGTTTACAACAGAGCTGAGAACTGTGGGAGCTGCACATTTCACTGGAAAATTCAACTAACTGCTGGGGGCCTATTATGTTGAGCGCCGTCTCATTCAAAAACTGGCATCCCAAGGGAGACATGCGTGTTTCTAGGTTAGTTCACAGTCGCTGTTGTGGTTTTAGCTTGCTTAGAACTCACTTGAATTGTATGGAATTATTTTCACTGATTTATACAGCTTTCTTGCATGCAGGAAGAATTTCTAGGCTTGACTGTTTTATGCAGGTCCTCATCTGAATTTTAGGGCTTCTGTAATTTAAATATGGTATAATTGTGATGTTAAATTAACTTTTATAAAGCTTAAGTCAACCATCAGAGCTACTGTGTTGCAATTTTTTTTTTTTTTTTTAATTCACACATTTATTCATAAGCTGCATTCAAAACTAATTTAACTAAAGCCCTGAGACAGATGCAGCGTTTTGTCCTGATTACTCTGTGCACTGGAAAGAATTCACACTATATAAGTAAGGTCAAATAAGTGTGTACTGTTTGGGTGTACGCCTGTGTTGTCTAGGGAGACATAGGCCCTAGCAGGAGGATTTCATTTCACTGTTAACAGGGAGATCTGAGGTGGCAAACCTCTCACATCCCTTTTTTCTGCAGTGTTACACACGCAAAGGCCTAAAATGCTGATGGGATGGAAAGTCACTGGCAGGAGTTATGTCTCAGCAGCTGTCAGAGCATCCAGCTGATATCAGATCTAGTGTTGCTCATGAGACGTTCAAAGCTCACCCAGTCCTCATTTCTACATTTTTCCGTATAACCTTTCTGCCTTCTTCTGCTTGGCTTGTCTCTGCACTTACTACCTCTTTGTCTTTCCTATCCCACACTCTGTCTTACACTTGAAAGTCCAATTTTCAGGTCAGCAAGACAGGAACGCGCTTGTACACGTCACCGTTCTGCACTTTGGATTATCAACAGCACTGAGGTTGTGGGGAACAGGCGGCGTTCAGAGGAATAATAGAACTGAGATGCAGGCCTCTGCTACTTCATGCTTGTCCTTCCTTTTATTGATTGCAGCCCTTCCTTCCTGTGGTGCGCTGGAGGCGGTGCACATTTGATCAGATAGGCTTGTATCAGCCCTGTCCTCCACTGTCACCACCATTTGTTTGTTGTAGAAGTGGCCATAGCGGTTATTTACAGTAGTACTGAAGGAATACATCGGTTTTATGGCCTTATTCTGCTGCGATTATATGACCTTTGAGGCATGAACTATAGGTCTGTTGTTTTCCCAGGTTTGTGAAGCGCTTATTTGCTGTTATGGCTTTATCTTGCTGTTGCTGTTAAAGCAGCAGTGGTTGTTTTTTTTTTTTTTTGTGTGTCATTGGGCAAAAAAATCCATAATTACACTAAGCATATTGTTATTCAAGTGATCTGAGATGACATGGTACTCCAGCATTAGCTATTTGTCTGTGTTTTCAGACTGCAGAAAATCTACTCTGTAATACCTTGATTTTGACTAACAGGTATTTTCAGACGGATGGGGGGGTTAAATACATGATTGACAGCTATAATTACCAACCACTGATCAGATTCATCTTGGGTGTCACTGTGAAGCTCAGAAGTGGCTTTGCTTTTCCATGACTTCATGGAATAACATCACTTCATTTGTATTAGTCTTTTTATTTGGACCCCTTCCCCATAATTTTGTATCCCGCAGCTTTAATTGAATCTGTACTATATAAAAAATACCCTAAAGAAATGTGATACAAATCTGCTCATTGAGAGAGTCCAACTACTAGACTTGCTCAATTTTGCAAATAATTAAACATATAACAGGAGGATAAAAAATATTTAAATGTTAATACCTTTTATTTGTTGGGGATTTGAACCTCAAAACAAACTGCAAACAGCAGCAGAAGTTTTTGGTCATACTACCATTCTAACTTCCAGGCTCTGGACCTTTATGTATTTCATTAGTATGATAAATTAACTGTGATGCTGAAAAACTGGAATATTCTGTTTTTGAGACTTAAACAATACCATTTAATCAGTGAAATTGCAGAAAACGCGCTGTATCATGAAAAGCACCATCTCATCGATATAAAATAACTTACATCAGGTTTGTTTCAGATTGTTGTCATGTAGCAGCCCAAATGAGCAGAAATAAAGCAATAATAATGTCTCATATTGCTTTAGTTTAAGTGATTTTTTTTTCACATGCAAGGTAATGCAGTGACAAATGGTTATTGCTTATTAAACAAAGGCAGTAGAGGTTGTTCTGTCTGCAGTGTCCTCTGGCCTCTCACAAGCACATATATATTTATATACTGTCCATGCTGACAAAACTCTGCACTGTGTATCTTTACGTAGTTCTTCTGAAATATCTGCAGTAGATTGCAGCAGACAAGGTGTGCTGTGTGAATGGAGTCTTGGTTGAATGAATGAATGGCTGTAGGGGTGAATGAATGAAAGACTGAAGAAAAGGGAAGGTGGAGGGGAGCGTAGTTGAAGATAGAACCATACCCCTATCCCCTCTCCGTGTTACTCCCTCTTCTCCATCCCCTCCCTTCGTCTCAGTGCCCTGATTGGTTGTTTTCAGTTTTCAGGGAGCCCTCACCATGCAGCAGTCAGTAAGTCAGTGGGGGCAACCCTCCCTCCATCCCGCCCTTTCGTCTCCCCTTCATCTCCCCTCCCTTCCTTCCTACAAACTTTTTTTTTTGCTGCTGTAAGAAGTGGTGGTGTTTATGAATGAGCCTCAGTGCTGCAGAATGTGAATGAAAAATAAGTGAGGGAGAGTGCAGATAGGAGTGCAGTCTGAATGAAATGCAGCAAGCAAGGAAAATGGAGGAATAGTACTGAATGAAAACCACAAAGTGGGAGGGAGTGGAGGAGGGGAAGTGGGTAGGTGATGGTGGAGGTGGGCATGAAGGATAGAAATGAGGAGAATTTCAAATATTATCGAAGAGAGAGCAGTGCTGCAGTCGGTATGTCCCTTCACTGGTGTGTGTGTATATGTACTGTATATGTGTGGTTGGGGGGTAATATCCACCCTCATAGGTATGCAGATCAGGGAGGATGCTGGGAAGGAGGATGCCTTGGCTGCCTATGAGCCAATGGGAATCTCCACTGCTCAACTAACACACATACACACATACAGCTTTCTCTGCAAGCTGGTGCTCCGTGCTTTGAATAATAACGGGGTTACCCGGGCAACCAGGCTAGGATGATCGATGGGCCTGGCCCTGATCAACAGAGCACACACCAAGAGCTCTCGTGTGTGTCTGTGTGTGTGTCTGTGTGTCACAGGGTTTCTGATGTTGCAGTCCCTTTGTTCCGGGACAATTAGAAGATATCTTAATATCAAATCTTTTGCTACCTGCGATTACATGTTTGTGGGTGGGCAGATGCACACACATGTGTCACAGCACTTGAGGTGTTGGTTAAGAGGGTTGTTTTTTTTTTCTCTCAATGAATGACTGCCTTCTCAATGACACTGAACGCCCTTGGCTTGTGCAGGCGGACTGTGGAGGTGACCACACACTCTCCTGAGTCATTCACTCATGGTAATAATACAGCTGCTGGAAAGAGAGAAGATGTGTGGCTGTTACTCACTTCAATGCAGAGTGCAAATTATACATCTAACCTATGAGTACAACTGGCCACTTGATTTGATTAGATGCATGCAGCGTACAATTACGTTTTTACAAGTGCTTTTGTTGTGGAAATAAAGACGCGTTGTGATACAAAGATGTAGAAGATGTGATGATAATGAAGGCAGTAAGGGAGAAGGAGAGATCATTTAGAGATGGAGATGGAGGCATAGGTTTGATAACAAGTCACATAATCAGGAAGACCAGCCTTAGTGTTCAGTTCTTTTCTTTTTTTATCAGATTCCAGTGTGAAGTGGTTGTGGTCCTGAACTGACCCACTTGCACAGTACAATGATAACAAAAACGTCACATACAGCACAGTCTAAGGGAAGCAAACATGGAAGCTACTGAGCACAGCTTTTACAGTTTCATTTTAAAGCTGATGTGAGGTGGAAGCCAGATGATAACAGTAACAGTTATCAGAGATGGCTGGCACTACAGAATTGTGATGAATGTCGATCTAGGGTTATGTAAAAGAAACATAGGGTATACTGATACAGGTTGGTATTATTGTGCTTATATTTTGACATAAGTGCATTTGAGATTTTGAACTGAGACATTTGGTGGGTGAAACCTATTCTAGTAATGCTGTAAAGCTATAGTAAAGCTGTAATTCACTAGTGAATGCACAGCATCCTTTCTGCTCAACTACAGTCCACTTGCTGCCATCACATTTTTCACTGCAGCTCAGCAGAGCCTGCAGGTGTGTTTATTGATAATCAGTAGGTGTTGCTGTTGGTGTGCCTACATGTCCATCCTCTCACTATAGCACAGCAATAGAACACAGTACAGTTTGTGTGAAAGAGAGAAGTGTCTCCATTTAAGGTTTTCATGAGGAAATGATCTTATGAAAATTAATTGGCTTGGTTCCTTAAAAGTTTGCATGCATGCAGCTGGGGAATAAGTAGGTGATTGGCATTCACTCCACACGACACACTCCTGCATCCCATTACCCTTGCTCCTTGCCTCTCCTCTCTCACCTTTTCTCCCTGCCTCCCTGTCCCCTCACTGCCTCCCTCCTTCTCCTGTCACAGAGGGTTAGGATGGAAGAGTGGCTGTGAGAGGTGCATCTGCAGCTGAAGTCGGCTCTCAAGAGCTAAAGTGTCATCCTGTAAGTCGCTGTGCACTTCTCTCAAAGACAAGACATTGAAATCAAAGACGGGCCATAGAAGTGCATTCAAAGTCACACCGGTCTTTTGTCATGAATACCAAAAGACAAGCCTCCCTGCTGTGACAAAGGCGGTGTGGCGCAGTACAAAATGTCAGTGACGGTTAGATATGTGTTACCAATGACAGACTCTGTCCTCACAAATCAGCACGCGAGACTGTAAAATACCAACCAGGACTCTGTGGACAATGACCCAGTTTTATGGTAGCGTAACAAATGTCAACTTAAACAATGTAGATGTGCACAATGTAGAAACAGCGAAGCACACAAGACAGCATTAGCCCACATGTAAATAATTTTTATAGCACTGTAGTCTTATATTTAGGCAAAATCAAAATGATACAATTCAATCTCAGAGGAACTGAATTGAATTTAAGTGGTCGGCAAGGCTTGCATTAGTGGCTGAAAAACACTGTTTTCCTGAACTCAGACAAGGTTTTGAGTTGTGTGAGGTGTCGAACAAACACTGGAGACTCAGCATCAGTAAGGTTGTCGTATTGAACATACACGTGTGGATCTGTATAGTACTGTTATTTTGTGCTTGTATGTGCAAGAAGGGGCGGCACGGTGGTGCAGTGGGTAGCACTCGTGCCTCACAGCAAGAAGGTCCTGGGTTCGATTCCAACACCAGTC
>JAPQRP010000011.1:14954372-14973301 GCA_037367295.1 Apogon hyalosoma | reverse complement strand
AAGGTCATGACCTGGGGATGCCTCACGTCATGACATCATAGCTGTCTGGTTAAGGATTGGGGGTGTTCGGGGATATAACCCTAGCCGTCACTTCCGACGGCTAGTTTTGTGTAGTTGTCTCACACTTTATTAAGAAAAGTGGGAAACAAATTGTTGGTCATATCATCCTAAATGTAAAGGTTTTGATCCTTTAATCAGATGTTTTAAAGTCAAAGAGCACATAAACAATGTCAGTAACTGGATATCAAAATATTGACATCTCCGTCAGGCGTGTAACATAATAATAGAAAGGCTCAGGGAATGTTGCTTGTACTGTCCACCACAGAACATGATCAAATGGCACTGGGTCCTATTCTTCATGGATTATTAATTGCCTTTTCCAAAAGTACAAAGTGTAAGAAGAAGGGAGTAGATAACTTCATCAGCACTCCATCAAGTCTGTGTAATGTAGAGATGACTTAATACTCTGATAGTCTGATAGTGATTCAGGTACCAGAAATTAGAATATTGGTCAATAGGAATACTTACTAAAGTTGATTCACAGGAAAAAAAAGAATAAAAAAACAGCTTTCTTCAGTAGTCAAGAAATGAACCTGATGCTTATATGTAGAGCAAAGTGGAGAACGGATGAAGATAACTTTGAGCAGCATTATACGTAATAGCTAGCTACTTCAAACACAGCATTCAGGTTTTCTCATGGAGATTTTATCCCTGCTAGAAATTATGATTTCACCAGTGTTTTATGAGGATTGCTGTGTTGCTGTGCAAAATAATGTTGATCTCAGAGTTTCCAAGGTGCATCTGAATGCACCCTAATGTCCCTGTCCTTGTGGGTGTGTCAAAGTCCAACACAACCAAAAACATTGTGCCTGTGAATAAAACCAAAAACGAAATGATAATTTTATTTAATACTTAATCCACCTATCAGCATTTCAGCCTAAATTGTCCCGTGTATCATATCTGATTAACATTTAAAGTTTTTTTCTATTCTCTGATTCTCTGACATTAAATTTTCACTGTGGCTCCATTTGCTCAGGATACTGTAGTGGTAAAGTAGTGATGAGTGAAAAGGTACTTAGAGGCTTATCTTGTCCAGCGGTGCTTGGATTAACTAGCACCATTAGAGCATAACAAACAACTGTGTGTATGCGTGGCCTATATTAGCCGGCACAGGGAGTCAGAGAGCAGATGGTCTGCCATGGTTTGTAATGCCCTGTTCACTTAACTTGAGATCCGGAGCCCTCAAACCCCCTGCCATCTCTAAAACACACAAATGAAGGTGAGACAAAGAAATCCAAAGAGTGAGACAGTTTTTTTCAGTGCAGTCAGACAGAGAGAAATTGACCCATGAGGCTTGAGTCCACACACTTTACGAGGACAATCCCCTTTATCCCTATAGTATTAAACAATGTAACAGCGTTCAGTGAGACGAATCCAAGCCACCATTGTAGAGTCAGTTCCTCTGCTTGTTTCCATGGCTACCTTCTCCCTAAGACTATATTTATTTAAAAACACATTGTTATGCATTAATTCTTCTGTTGTAATAAGAAGGTAGTGTTCGTTTTTCTGTGCATGTGCTTAATGAGTAGGAGAGCCTTCACATATCGCAGCTATATCATTTGCTGTGTGAGATTTGTGTTTATTTCATAACACTATTTATCTTTATATTTTAGTTGGGTTAGTTAAAAAGTGAACAAGGAAATACAGGAAGGAAGAAGGATTAGGGGAAAAGAGAGAGTTGAGCGAGAGATTTTTACAAATCCCACTGTCGGGAGCATGTCCAGGCCTCATGTTCTTGTGCAGATTAAATCCAACAGACACAAACACACACACCATAAATACACATATTTGAACAATGTCACTCATCACATAAACCACAATTTGGCTCTGTGCCGTGCTGTGTTACGATGCTTGCTGTGACAGCCGTTTGTGACTGCCTGGGTGGCTGGGTGTCCATGCTTGTCCCATCCAATGAGGTTTCCGCAGTCCCTTGAACAAGACACAGCTCTTACTTTAAAGAGCCCATGTCCCATTTGCCTGCTGTGTTGTGCATTATGCTTGGATGACAAGTGCAGTTCCTGTCAAAGTACGGTGCTCATAAAGCTGCATATAGGCTGATGAGTGCTCAGCTCATGACTATTTGATGAAGAGAAGATCTGAGAGTCTCCCTGGATTTTGTCAAGAGCTCAGTTAAATTTTTAAACCTCATTTTTGTCATTATTTATATCTCTTTACGTCGCTCTTAAATCGTCACTGGATGTTTACTGTCTTTGCAGTTTCAGTTACTATGACTTCTCCTTGAACAGCTTAATGACTTTTTGTCTTCACTCCTGAATGTTGTACTTTTTACATCTCTTTCTCTTTCTTCAGCATGTGCATGCTGCATGTCCTGGTCCGTTTCTAAGCCAGACTCTGTTCCTTTGTCTTTCCATTGCTACCTTTGGCACTAATTGTTTTTGTTCTTCATCCCTGACACCCTCCTTGCCTTTTTGTGTCTGTAGCGCAGGTTACATAATATATATCTCAGAGTGAGGCAGATGTACAGAAGAGGAGTTGGAGGCGGGGAAGAAGATCCTCAGCTGCTTTAATAGGAAACCTGATGTTTTCATCTGTCTTAGCAATGCGTGTCTCATGGCACAGTCTTGTTTTTTGGCTCATCTGTTGCTATGTAATCATAACTGGGTATCTAGACCTCACTTACATTTCTTCTATAAACCTCTGTGTTTGTATAAGCATGCAGTCATTGCTGCTAGTGTACTGCTCATGTTCATCTTCAGGAGCTGACATCTGGTCTGCCCATCCTGTGCAGCTGCCCTCATCTTCCTCCTCTTCCTCCTCCCACACTCATCCCCACATCATCTCATCTGTGTCATGATTACACTTTGCCTCGCTGACCTGAGATGATGTAACTACTTTTTGGCAGCAGACTTTAACCTCACCAAGCTCTCTATTCTCTGTGCCCCCCTCTTAGTCTCTGCTTTAGCTCTCTGGCCAGTTTTTAGGGTTTTAATCTTGTTCCTAATGCACTTACCAGCAATAGCTCAGTGGGGGTGAGGGGTGGGGTAAATGAGATGGGGAGGGACTTTTCCCAGATGATTTGTGCTCTAGTTTTATGGCTGTAACAATTTAAAAAAGCCTCTTGGAGAAGCTCTATAGAACCTTGATACTGCTCCTGTTGAGTATGAGTAAAAGGAGGATGGGTAATTCATTATTAGCCAGACTGGGTGAAAAATGCTCGATCCTCTCCAGACACTCTCCTTCAAAATAGTATTATTTACAAGCAGCTGTAACTGCTTGGAATGACTGCTCTATGTTTGTGAACAGTCAGATCCAGATTCTAGATTTGTTATACCACAGTTTTATAAAAAAAAAAAAAAAAAGTTGTGTATTTATAGTACACACAAATTTAAGATATACATTTAAAGAATCTTGCAGTAGTGGCATATAACAAATCAAATTAGAGGTGCAACTGATAGACTGAACCATTGTAATACAATTTTTGTAAGAAGCAATACAGTTGTTTACACATAGGAAATATGTAAAATGACAAGAATTTGTTCTAGATTTTCATGTCTTATGTACTTCACTTTATATCCAGTGTTTCGAGGGGAAGGAGGAGAATATGGATCTGGTCAAGGACTTGGGAAACAAAGCCATTCCTAGGTAACAATTTTGCAAAGATATATTGAAGTTGGTTGTTTTGGTTAAAAATACCAGTTTAATTCATCCGTGTGTTATTTCATATGTTCCTGTTGGTTGGTAAGAAGATGTAGGTCATGGCAGCAGTCAGACTAAGAGATTTTGTCCAAGGCTGACTGATGTTGCAAGACTGGGTCAATACCTGTCTTCCAACCTTTTTAACTTTCACTTTATGAAGAACCACTACTTTTTTGTTTTTCCATCTTCCATCTGGGGTAGCTCAAAGTTACACGGTGTATTTTTGGATTAAGGGTCAGAGATCAGATGGTTTTACTATTATGTGAATTTCACACCACGGCACCCACTAAAATGAATATAAATGTCAATTTAAGATATTACCTGTACATATGGTTTCTATATGAACAACGTAAGATAGATTTTCATCAACAATAATGATGACAATACCTCATGATAACATGCTACCTTGCATTACCCTCTAGGTTGTGTTTTGTTATTATTTTGACTGAGAGACCACTAAAGGCCTTTTTTTTTTTACTCATTGTTCAAACTATAACACTTGACAGTGACACTATTTAGTCCACAGGGAACAAATACTGCACAAATCATTTCAGTTTCATAAGAAATGCATATTGCAGGAGTGCACTTTCCATACTTTTTTCATTTGCTTCTACGCCACAAATAAACCTACATTCCTTGGGGAACACACTCCCTGTTGCTGCTGAAATTCTACCTCCCCAGCTGTCGAAACCTGAACCTGAGACAGTCCCTAGAGAGGTGTTAGCATTGTCATAGATCAGCCTCGTGGGCCAGGAAATGAGGTCTCATGTCATCAGAGGACTCTGTGTGTTAACCTCCACGTGGGGACACAGGAGTATGACATCACCTCCTCGCTCTGGTTTCTCTTTTCGAGGTGAATCTGATTGTCTTTGCAAACACAATCATTAAATAGTATGTGAAGACTGTTCAGCTGTTGATCCACTAACAATCATGCTGATCTGGACCCTGCATTATTTATTTGTATGAGATTGCACATGGGCATTTCTGGAGGTACAGTTTACTGCAGGTAGTGTGAGATAGCACAGGGGAAGGACTATTGGTTTTGTATTATTAAAGGACTGGTTATTGTAAAGTAAAGCTGTTTAATCCACTGAGTCTGCTCTTTGTGCTTCAAAAAAACATCAACTATTTCAGTTACTTCCTTTATTTTTGAATCAAATATCAGAGTTGTCATATTTATAGTGAATTCAAAACTACTACTTGTATTAACTACAAGTATTTAATACTATGGAGCTGCGTAGTTGACTGTTAATTGGAGCAATGAGTTGTAGAGTTATAGCCAACCATAGTAATAAACCACAGTGAGGAAGAGTCATGAAAAACTTGGCACAGTTCATTATTTATATTTCAGAGTTTACTGTCAATATTATTCAATATTTTAGTACAAAAAAATTCATTTGGATAGCTGGCTAGCTAATATCTTACCCATGACACTTAGGACACAATTTATGACACAATAAATTATTCCATCTTAAAGGGCAGTTTGTTATAATCTCAGTTAAAGGTTTTAGTGTAGATTATTCCTGCATGCTTGTGTAATCAGGTGAAATTTGTGCCTGAGTCTATTTTGTGCTGGCAGCCAATTGTTTATTGGCATTAAATAACTTTGCTGCTAATCTAACAACTGTCTTTGTGAGGAACAGAAGACACAACGATGGCTGAAGCTCTTGCCAAGGGACCATTGTAACTGGATAGTTACTACACTGCAGTTTAAGCTTGTGTTTAAGTGTGAAAGTAATTTTGGTACTTTTTTTTTTTTTTTAAACCTATAAGCTTTAATATTTTGGACACATTTAATATATATTCTCATGATTTTTTACGACAGTCTTTAAATAACACAAATGACAATATTTAAAGAAAATACTTCCATTGTCCTATCTGCAGCAGTAACTGTTTTTATTAAGCCTTTAACTGCAGGTCTGTAACTGCAGGATTTCTGTGTGTGTTTCTGTTGCACCAGTCTTTCTTTCTGATGACGGGAACTAGTACTTATCAGGCCTGTTTTTGTTTTTTTTTTGGTATTCCACTGTGCCTCTTTTTATCAGTACCTCTTCATTAAAGAGATATTTCCCAACCTAAAAGTAATGGAGCCTCTCTTGCAACATGCCATCTCTGGCATGTGTTTGTGTGTGTCTAGTGAAGCCAATTTTTGTGTTTGTTTGCATGTTTATGTGAGGGCAAGAAAGTCAGGCAGTGGCAGCAGTAGGTTTGGGATTGGTGCCAGAATCAGCGCTTAGCCTGGCACCGTCTTACCCAACAGGGTTTGTGTGTGTATATGTGTAGAGACTTTGGACCTGTGCTGGCTCTCTCATCAAGTATGCGGTTGGAGTCGACGCTGCAGCAGAGATGCCTAATAGAGAAAGCAGGAGGGAGAAGAGAGAGCAAGAGAAAGACTCTGAATACGTCATACCACCCGCTCACTTCCAGCCTTGCTCCCTTCTTTTTATCATTGCACTTGCCAATTACTCCTTTTCATACTTGTCTATCTCAGCCCACTCTTCTTCTGCATCTTTTCCCTTTCACTCTTCTACCCCACCCTCCCTAAATTTCTCCGCTCTTATCCTCATTCATAGCTGCAGCCATTCACATCTTTCACTCTCCTGTTTCCAATCAAATTGAATGTCATTCATACCTCTCTCAATTCCCTGCAGCCTGAAACATGGAAAGAGCTGCTGAGAGTTTCAGTAGCCCTCCTCACCCTGCAGGTAGCCTCAGAGCATCACTTATATGTATTACTGCACTGTCAGTTCCCGCTTCTCCTGTAGTTCCTGTTCTCATGACCATATAAGTACTTCCTCTTTGCTGAGTGAGTGACATCACAAAGCAGGTCTGACTTAATTGTTGCAGGAAGTACCACTGAAAGGTCATGTATCTCAGCACCATCCAAGGTAGAGATTGGATGGTGTTGAAGTATGTTGAGAGAAACTAACACAATTTGCATCTTGCACAGAGACTCATACAATGGGTTCTTTATGTGTTTATGGGATATTACAAAATATCCTTGACTTACAAAGATGGTACAGCAAAGGCTTCACCAGTTTTTTGAGGCAAACACTTCTTCCACTGGAATGATTGGAACAGGATCTGTTGCTGATCTCCTTAGTGGGTGGGACAGTGGAAAACCCCCTGTGAAACAGGAAGTCATCTCCAGTGAAACATTTTTTTTAAGTGTCTTTGGTATTACATTGACCCATATTAATTTCCTGGATACTTACCCCAAACATATCCTGCTTAAGATTAGCACAAATGTCAAATTAAATGATTTCCAGTACATAATGAGGATGTATTGATCTGACTTTTTCAGTTAAATCACTGATTCCCAAACCTTGGTGTCGGCTGATACCAAGTACCAATTTAATACGACTAACAAAGAAGAGTCTTGGACCATTGTGTAATATGTAACACAACATCAGACTCCATTTAATTATACATGGCATTGGTACTTTGTAGAATAAAGTATAACAAAAACACATATATACATTTAGTTAATCGGTTATTTTTAAATAAATAAATAATCATGCACCAGTACTTTTGTAAAACTAATGTTTAATAGACTGACCTATATAACACAGCTATTGCCACTGATACCCGATCCAGCTGTTAGAATCGGACCAGTATCTGATATCAGTATCAGATTGGTGCATTCCTAACACATAACAGGTTTATGTGTCCATAGCGTAATATATATCCGAAACGGTACACACAGACGACTTTTCCTCATGTCCTTCTCACCTCCTCCTCTTGTTTCTTACTTTTCTCATAGATGGAGAACACACAGTTCCTGCCAAACAGGAAGTAGCCATGACTCAGTGACAACAGACTAACAGAATGTTTCTCAATGTGTTCATCTTGCTGCATAGTCCAGACCTGAAAGGTTTTCAGTCATCAAGGCAGGATATGCTTACAGAACCACCTTTGCCTCTTATGGTTCATCTTAAATATGCAGGGATTATTTCTACTGCAAAAGACTGAGGCAGACTTTCCCATTGAGGTTCTCAGACTAACAGCTCCAACATTGCATGAATCAAAGTGTGTGCGTGTCAGAGAGAGACGGAGGGTAGCAGTCAGCTCTGGCATATTGCATGTAGCAGTAGACCAGAGGAGGGGATGAAGCATGAAGCATTATTCATCATCTTCATCCACCAGCCTGTCTTAGTGGCTGACTCAGTCTTCATTAACAACATCACCGCTGTCAGCTGCTCACTAGTGGCCCGAAACCAGACCGCAGCCTCGCTTTCACTTCATGAATGACTATTGATTTTGAGCTACTTGTTGTAAAACTAAATCCACTTCAAAATTTTGCCTCTACACCCCTAAGATGTAAGCTCCACCCAGAGTACATCTACATTTGTTATGATGCTGCATTACAAGTGTTTTAATGTCTCATAAATTATTACCACCTGCACCATTTAAATACTGAGGCAGACAGCAGGGTTAGCCATTAAGACGTTGCACAGATGTTAACAGGCAATAAATGAATGTCATTTAATGACATAGTTTATGTACAGCCAGCCTATATAAATGCAAAATGGTGTGTTTAATGGAGTTGGCAGTTTAAATTTTAATATAAAAATGTTTTTACTGCACACTTTTGAGATGCTTACTGACATAAACTGATAAGTCAGTCTATTAAAGGCTGACTTTGACTTGCATGGTGACAAGAAGGAAACATCTTGGTTCTTCCAATGTATTGTCTGATGGAAGGCATTTTCAAGCTTAAGTATTACTATACTCTTGCATCCCCTGTATCATTATATGCATCATTTTATATTTCTATATAAATATGTGTTTAAATGTGGCAGTAGTAAGGTGGTTAACACTATTGCCGCACAACAAGTAGAACCCACCAGGGTGCTAGAACCTTTGGATGTTGTTTATTCTCTCCATATCTGCATGTATTGCATCCTAGTTCTCTTAGTCTCTCCCTCAATCCAAAGACATGTAGTCTAATAAAATAATTGGTGACTAAATTGTCTTTAAGTGTGAATGGCTATCCTCTCAGTTTGTCAGTGCTGCAATGTCTCACCCGGTCTCAGCTGGGATCAGCTCCAGCAACCCACGAACCTTCCAAGGATAAGTGCTATAAATAATGCATCTGGACAGGATAAAATGATGTTTACTGACTAATAAGGCAGGAAGATATGTTTTTGGTTAACCATGAAACAAAGCAAAATTGTAATTTACCATCAATCTTGGCAGGCTGACTTTCTGTTGGAGCTGTTTCTTCATTTGTTTGATGCTGTCAGCTATTGGTCAGGAGAATAGAAGGAACTGGAAGAATGTGTACTGCTTATGCTGGATCTTTTTTTGTCAGTAGTAAATGTAGTATAGATTGATTTACAAACAAAACAGGGACCCATTCGTCAAGGTTTGCTACATAATACCAATAATGGTCAAAAACTGCATTGGGAATTATTTTTAACTGTAAATAACACGTAATTACTCAGATGGGACTATGATCTGGACCATGGTAACTTACCACTTATGATCATTGCCATTTTAGGCATCCCAAAGGAACTGCTTCCGGAGGGGGGCTTGGACATTGTCCCCTCATCAAAGTATGACACAATGACACTGCAGAGACATGCTATTTCCTCTTGCTGGGATCAATATGCTTTGTCAGCCATAAAGCATGCTGGGCTGGCCCTAATCTGTAAAACCTGATCCATACTGCATAATCACACCAAGGTCAGGCAGCAGAGACATTTACATACAGACACAAGCACCTTGAACTGACAAACTCACCTGCCAACCAGGCAGAAAATTAACCAGTCAGATCTGAGCCACTGTGTGTCTGCATTAAATGTGCATGTGTTAGTTTACAGTGTGTGCTTTCGGGTGTAGGGGATGGGAGTATAGGAAGGCTGACAAATGTGTGTGTGGGCTTTTATTACTTGAGCTTTGAGACAGAAATGCATTTACAAAGTCCGATATGTGGACTCCACTGGCTTGTAGTGTTATTAGTAGAGTTCCAAAAAACACAACTCACAACATTTCTGATTAACAGTTATTTTAAAGTTGTGGTTAGGGTAAAGTTTTGGTTTGAACTGGTCTCAAGGAATTTAATGTAACTAAATTCAATGTCCCCTAAAGTGATGGAAACATCACTGTGTGTGTGTGTGTGTGTCCTTCAAACTTGAGAATACCTGTGCTTTTTCGGCCATTTCATTTTGTCACAGACGTGGTCTTAGTAGGTGGTTAATTGAAAATGCCCATACTGCTGTTATCTTCTCTTTCACACAAAACAGCCTGTGTGTTTCTACTAGTGTGTTTTCATATGTGTATTGCTGTTCTTGTTCACAGTATGTGTCAAGCTTTCTACCAACCTTACACTCTCATACACACTGAGAATTCATCAAGTTTTGGCCTCATTAAAACCCAACCCAACACAAATTTCAAAACAAGACCAATTAGACCTGTGTTGTTTTTCTCTCTGGTGGTTTATGCCTGGGCAGTGTCATTTACCATCAGCCTAGTGTGTTATAGCCATGGAATCTCTTTGGAATGTTTGTTGGTTCATCACTTTATGTACCAAGGTGAATTTTTCCTCTCTAAATGCCTCATCATCACTGTTGCACTGTGTTGTGTTTCCTACTGTGGGAAGCTGCATGTAATTATGGTAAGATGCAGAAACTACCTGACAGTGACAGTGATGTCTTATTGAATCTTGCAGCTTGTAGCTTCATATGACACTTAAGGCATGGAACAAACATGATCTGCTTTTCAGTATATCTTAATGTGACGTGAAGTTTGTAGCATCGGATAAACTTACAGTTAAGATTCATTCCAGATTATACTGAGGAGAGAAATAACTCGTGTGGACTCAGCTGCACACACATTCACACTTTCTTGCTGAATCATGACCTTCCTCTGCTATACCACTGACTGACTGACAGATTAAAGCACTGTCAGTCAAACAGAACAAGCCACGCAGGAGCAGTGTGTGACAAAAACACACATACACACACACACACACACACACACACAGGCACATATTTTCTTGCTAGAACAGCCTGATGGAAAAATAAATATTGGTACCTCTGCAAATGACTCAGCGCAGCTATAATGAATATCAAGGGGAGTGAGAGGGGAAAGCTGTTGACAGACACAGCTGTTAACCCAACTGTGTAAGCAAACAGGTCTGGATAAGCGCCTCCTGTCTACTATAAGTCACGTAGATAGTATTATATATAAATTTTTACCTCCTGTGATGAGACATAATTCTCAGAAACTTACCGTTGTAGTGTTTGTTCATGGGGTTAATTGCAGGTTGTTTTTGAATGTATTTTTTTATCATTGGTAAAAGTGGTTGCAAACATGAATAGCTGTGAAAATGTGAGATTGTTTGCTTAAAGGTCCAGTGTGTAAGGTTTATGGGGATTTACAAGGATATAATTACAGAAATGGAATACAATATCCATAATTATGTTCTCAGTAGTGTATAATCACACAAAAACTGCGAGTTCATAGCTCGAGAAGAGCTTTCCATTGGATAATTACAGCACTGATTAATAGTTTCAGCTGCAACAAGTTTTTTAACCATAACAATCATACGTTTGCTATAAAACATACAGATTGGACAATACCAGGATTCAACAGGTTCATCAGGCTTGTGAAAGAGTGGTTCAGGAAGCGTGAGACATGGCTTGGCCCCCACAGAGTCCAGACCTAAACCCTTTGAGGATCTTTAGGATGCGTTGGAGAAGACATTTTTTGCAGTGGCCCATTATCAATAAAAGATCTTGGTTAAAAATAAATGTAACTATGGAGTTTTTTTACTATGGACTGAAATGGCCCTGCCTCCTGTGCCCTGATGAAGCCACATCTACTCTTATAAACATAATGTAGCATAATCAAACACATGCTGAAACCTTTAAATCGCAGGTGCACAGAACATGAGTGAAGCATGAGTACAACTTCTATGGTGCATTTCAGCGCAAAATATCTTCTCTGCTTAACAATTTCTTGCATGTGACAGTAATAGCTAACAGAAACCTTAAAGATTTCCCGATATAATTAGTCACTCAGTCAACAGTTTAACGGGGTCATATTTTGCTAACCCTTCTTTTATTAGTCTTTGTTAAATTTATTTGTGTATTTGAATAGTTCATAAAGTCTGAATTTGAACCCTCCAGGTGCTGCAAAGCTATCTTTATATTCATTTTGGCAAAAACTGAGTGGATTTCAAAAACCCATTTTAATTCCTGTTTAATTTGTTACGTCTATAACTAGTTACGTCTCGACATTTGCACATATAAGATCAAGACTTCCGATGAACATTTTTCAGAGTACGACATAATTGTTTGTCCACAGCAGCGGTTGTAGTCCATAGTGAAAATATGTCTAAACTTCGAGCCGATTTCCTAAAATGTTCAGTTGTTGGTTGAACGGGACAGAGCAGCACAGTCAACAACCTGGAAGGAGCGGGGCATAAAGTGGCTCATTTGCATTTAAAGGGCCAGCACTCAAAATGACCTTTCTGGTGTCATTACCCACAATAGGGTTGAAGATGGACCTGTAGAGCATTTACAGTTTATGTAGACCCCAGGGAAATGTTTTAAAATGCATAATTTTATTTTAAAAATAGCAAAATATCACTCCTTTAAATTATTTCACTTTTGATTCAGGTCTCATTTGGCCACTCACTCACTACAGCTCCTTTTCCACTTCTAACTCCTTCTCCATAGCAACAGCAGCCTAGACACATGTGTACGAAAAGCACTAAAGCACACACTTTACTCTGTTTCGGTTTATTTAGCTCAATGAGCAGCTAAGATGACATATTATGAGTCAGTAGATGTCAATTTACTTAAGCATGTATGGGAGAACCTGGACTGAAATCATTTTAGACAGCATTGTTCAGCTCCATCAGAGCAACCAAAATATATGTTATGGAGGCTGTGAGTGACTCTAATGGCAGAGTAAGATATAGAATAGGCTCTATTTAAAAGTACGTAGAGCTGTTGGACTGGGATGGAGATAATAACTCTAGAGAGCTGGACAAGCAAGTGAGCAAAAAGCAGACATACTGTAAACACAACAGGTAAGAATAGCTGAAGATATGGCCAGTGCAGCAAGCACAACAGAAAAGTAGCAGGAGGGGGATATTTCTGGACAGCAGGGAATGTGCATACTGTGGTGGAAAAATCTGTCAATAGAGAACACAAAAGTCAAAGCTGGTCTTATGTGTGAGTTTATTCACCCCTTGCAAGGAGGGCCTCTCTCTAACAAAAGCCCAAGGCTAAAGTGTAGGAGGCAAAGGGGTAAGGAGGAGCACAGGCAGTGAATTTTTATATACAGAAGATATAGCATGACAAACGTAATTCTTACAGAAATGAGGGCAAAGTTAAAGTCAGCTGACAAGTGTTCAAAACATCATGGAGCCATCATGAGCTAGACAGGAGACACTCAGAGTCCCTCTTCTATCAAAAGAGGGAGAACCACAAGATGTAAAATGGGGGGACCTCTGGTCATATGTGTAAGTGGCTTTTCCATTGGATATATGCGCAAAACTTTATCGATATTTGCTAAATGTTGAAAAAAACAGAAGTGCGTCATGTCACTTTTTCCATTAAATCACAAACATGATTTATTTATTTATTATATATTTATAATGTCGCAAGATGACATGAGAAGTCATTCCATAAACATGGCGATAGACATAAATATCATGTTGATTTACAGATATATTCATTATTATTATTATATATCACCCCTCTACCAAATTAAAAATGATTCAGTTTCCTGGTGTGTCCACACATATTGTGCCATGTTTCTTTTAAAATTCTTCTTTGCTTGTTGTAACATCCATCAACATCTGTTTTTTTTTAAAGTCACCTGACTCTAGTTGCGGAAAAAGGTCTTTCCATGGCAGTTTTGCATGATATACCATTTGCACTACACCCAAAAAACCACCTCTTGCCAGCGCAAAAACTTTTAATTGATAAACAAGAGTTTTGGCGAAATTGTCATTTTTCCATTAGGCAAATTTTTATGCGCAAGTTATATTTGCACAATTTGAGGATCAATGGAAGAGCGACTACTGTGAGACAAAACACTCCATGTTCTTCTACTGTACGATGGTCCAATAGTGTGTACTGTGACATTAGATATGGATAGTGTAGGATGCTCTGTGCCATGGGTCAGTGTGATCACTTAGGGAAAGACGTTTTAAGTAAGAGGCACACGAGTTCTATAATGATAGGAGTTTGCCTAGTTAGATAGGAATTATACAAATGTCAGATATGAGTGGCCTAAGTGACCTGGGTTTGGCAGTTACTTAAGAGACATATAATTTTCCCACTACAATGGTGAGGTAAACTAACCAGGCTGGGAGCATACAAAGGAAAAATAAGACAAGCAGGATTATCAGTTACTGCAGTTGTCAACTCAGGGCTCAACAACAGTGTGATAAGGGAAACTCATAAGGTTGAAGACGTACCTTCAGTACATCTGTTTTTTAATAACTCGACCTTAGTATGTGGCTCATTCTGTAAGGAGTACAAAGAGTGTAGAAAGACTTTATGTCATCACATTTAATGAAGAGTTTGATTAATATAACATGCTTGCCCCACATAAATGAAGTTATCAGGATACATGAGACAGTTGCTGTCGTAAACATTTTTGCCAACAATCTGTAAGACCATTATGCGCTTGCAGAGGTGTATTGTTACTGTTTGTAATACTGCAAATTCATTATTTCATTACAAAACAATAACTTAGTAAGAAGGGCAGGCACAGTTAATAGGGGTCACCTCTCAGTAACTGCATTAAGCTCTGTCTTTCAGCTGAAAAATTAATCTAGTAACCCAGTTTATCCAGGATATCATATCTAGTGCTACTGGAATGTACTGCATGGAGACAGGAGGCGCTGATTGAACTAGAATGGGGACCTTAGACAAAGGGGAGTGGCTCAGAGGTGGACAGATAGACAAGGTAGGTAAGACAGATGACTGAATGGAGATAAATCATGACAGCTGAATCATGAGTGTGGACATTTTTGATAAGGCACCAAGATTGATTCTATCTCCTTTAATTTGTTATCCTGAATTATTTCTGACAAAAGATGCCGTGACGTGATGATGAGTTTACTATGACACGATGGGTGGGGGTATTGACTGATCTAATTAAAGTTCTGTGCAGCCTCTTCAGAGGGATGAAAACTGAGGGAGAGATGGACACAATAGCTACTAGACATTCTGTATAAATGGTTTATTGTCATCGTGGCTACTGAGCTGCTTTCTCTTTTGTTTTGTTATTCATCATTTTAAGCAAGGGTCACTTGTTGTTGTTGCTGGAATTGTACCAGGTCACAACATCATCCCGTACAAGGATCTGATCTGCAGTGACACACCTGACTCATGCATTGTGGTGTGTGTATTTGTGTGTTTGTGTTCCCTCCAGTTCTTTAGTTACGCAGCAAGTGCAGATCAAATTGCATCATTTGGACTCCTCACCACCTACCCCCTCTGTCTCTCTCACTCTCCTCTCTCTCTCACTCCCACTCTTTGTCACCTCTGTTGCTCTCAGCTCACCAACTTTGTCTGACAGCTGCCCACCCTTCATGTAAGAGCTCTATCTGTTGTTCTTGATCTCTAGATTTTCACAACAGTACAGCCTTTTTCTATCCTGTTGTTTGACCCTGCTAAGGACAGAGAGGGTTTAAATGCAGGTGGCAGTTCTGTAACTTCCACATTTTAGTGTTTTTCTTTGAGCAGAGGTTGAAGTGTAAAGCACTTCAGTTTTCATATACACACATTTTCATGTGCAGAAAATGCTTGACTCGTGTTATTGTATGAATTTTGGCAGGGAGCGTAACAAGGCATAAATAGTAATATAAAGATGGAGGTGGGTGGCTTTCAGTAACAATTAGTTCTGGCTAAAGAGGCAGAATAGATGGCTCTCTTTTTTCATTGCCATTTACTAAGGCTCCGTTCCTGGTGCCTGTTGGTGTTTTTTGGATCCGAGTGGAGCTTTCGGCTCGATGCCACATCAGAGAGGCAGATTCATACAATGGAGTCCTTCCAAAAGTCCTCCATCACTCATGCACACACATGCACACACACACACACACACACGCACGCACACACACACACACACACACACACACACGCACACACACACACAGGCGTACACTCCATCAAACAGTCACAGTCACAGGCACACACTTAATTATTCAGTCACTAATTAACTCATATGCCTGGTTACATAACTGAGGTTGCTTTGTGAGTTGATGGAAGATGAGACTTGTTAGGAGAACTCGCCGGAAAAGCGGAGCTTTTGAGAGAATTTCATCTGGCCTCATCGCTGATGCAACTTCTCTGTAGCATCTGAAACCACTTGAAAAACATAACAATTAAAAATATCTATATCTGGTGCAGAGGCAAAGAGGTTTGCATGAGGTGAGATCATGCAGTGCAAATCAAAACTGTGCACTGCGAATTGCACAGCCTTTTGCTTATTCAAACATCCCTTTGTCGCTTTAAGTAGATGCTTGTACAGAATGGGATTTCTCTTCCTCCACTGTCAGTCTCCTTCTGTATCTAAGGATGAGGCTGAGCAACACATTAGTCAACACAGGTCTTAACAATTAAACACCTGAAGACGGAATTTCTAATTTTTCTTTCTGTCCTAAAGCTGTATGCCAAGGAACATCATGGAGGAGAGAGGGTAGATGGTTGAAACATTCTCTACATTTTCCCTTCCTTTATTTTTTAACCTAAATCCATAGGCAATACAATATATCATGAGTTCAGAACCTCCATGTGTGTGTCTAAATGTCAACAAATGCCTCATATGTAAAGGATTATGTTTAATTAATCAGATAACTGAGAGGGTCCAAACTAAGAGAGTAGTTAACAAGATTTAATTGGTTAAAAGAAGGCCTGGTGTGACACTGTCTGCTGTCATTATTGTCATAGTTTGCACACATACTGAGACGCATGTGCGCTCTTCATGTGTTCTAATACGACCACTCATGTTGATCCTCATCACTTATTGTGTACTGAACTGTGTTGGTGTCTGATTTCCTTTTTGACAGGTAACACACCACATCCACAGTTTCATCAATACAAGCAATACAATACAAATATATGCGATTAATGTACATGTGCACAGACAAGCATGTTTTCATGGATCTAAGGGACTTTACATTGACTTATACTGAACTAATTACCCCGCTCCGCGAAGGGGAGGCAAGGAGTATTGTTTTTGGTCCGGTTTGTTTGTGTCTTTGTTTGTTTGTTTAACACTCTAGCAGCAAAACTATTGGTTGAATTCATACCAAATTCTGTTTATCAATTGCCTGTGACCCAGAATAGATCTAATTACATTTTGGGAACAGTAGGTAAAAGCTGACATTTTTTTAATGATTTTTTTCCCCCCATTTTCTTATAATGGCTGAAAATTCACGTCTGTAGCAGCAAAACTATGGGTTGAATTCATATCAAATTGGGTTTATAGATTGCCAGTGACCCAGAATAGATGTGATTACATTTTGGGAAAAGTAATTCAAAATTCAGATTTTTTATGAATTTTTTAAATATTTTTTTCTACCCATTTACTTATAATGGTCAAAATTTGTGTATGTCTATACTGACATCACCACACGCATCGACATGATGACATCAGCTGGATCAATACCAAAATAAGCTACAATACGTGTGAGGGGCGGAGTAACTATAACCAAAACATGTCTAAACCTGACCCTTACCTTAATTTTGATGTCACCTTAAAATGTTAGTGAAATTTCATGATTTACAATGGGTTGACCTGTTTAGGTTCCTACATTTTGACTTTGTTAATAGGTTTACATTTTCCATAGCAAAAAAAATAATAATAAAAGAAACACAGGTACATGCATATACAAACAGAATCCATGCATCTACTTTTTATTTGTTGACATTTACAGTAGTTGCAGTTGAACTTTGCAAAGCGTCACCATGGCATCAGTTTATCCCGGGCTAGCCCAAAGCCAGCGGGGGCGGTGGGCTCCGTGTTGTTGCTAGAGCACATGTGGACATCACCTTTCATCAGAGCTGGCCACGGTCCGCTTTCTTAATGTGTCTAAACCAATCTGGGATGTGAATGAATATCCCACATGCCTCTGACATCATGGAGTTTCCACTGCTGCGCTCGGCTCAGCTCAGAGATAGCAGCTTTGATATTTCACCCCGCTGGCTCACTGGCAGGGGTTCCCCACCCACCACCCCTCCTGACCATAGATGGACTCCAGAGAGTTGCTGTTTATGTGGAAGGAGGTCATCTGATAGCTCAAAGGTCAAACCTGCTGCAGTTGATGTTGGGTAAGAGTCGATTAATTGGACTGTGAACTAATGAAACTAATATAAATCAAACTCCTACCGTGACTTTTTTGGCCTGGGCTGGACCATTGTTGCTGTTCAAATAATCAGTAGCATTATTGCATCCCTTGGCTTATTCTTTTAAAGTGTTAATGAATACCTGACAGCAGCGCTTTCTAAATATACTATATGTCATACTGAATGTACTACACTGTAGGACAGATGACAAAAACATCAGCAGGTATGAAACTTAATACGTAGACTCTCCAATTCCATTCCATCCTTTCTAATTTTTTCATGAGAATCTTTGTAGTCAATAAAGAAATCTGCCCATTTGCTGTATTAGACTAACAAAAGTATAATTCAGGAAAATAACTTTCTCAGTGTTTCGTAAACTGGAGCAGCAGATGCAAGCCATGATGCTCCAGTGGATTATCAGTGGTTTCCTTTCCTGTAGTGCAAGAAAAATCCACTGCTGTGAGAGTCACATGTTAAGCTTTTTCTGGAATATCAAAGGATTTATCAGGTCAGTCAAGCAACCTGACACCATTGTTAGATCAAGCATTTCTCCAAGACTGTAGGAAGGAACCACCTCCATGTTTGGCCAACAGTCCTCTCAGCTCCAACAGCTGGTCCTCTGCTTTTTTAAAACCTTGTTTGTGCATAGTTTCCCATATAAACAGACGCAGAGAGACAAACATGCACACTGCAATCAACAAACTGTTTACAAATGTCACAAATAGATGAAGGATGTGAACCAAAGTTTGTTTCTGCACATTTGCTCTAAGTGGTATGATGCTTTTTAAGACCAGGACTCAAATTTTCCATCACACACATATGTACACACACGCGCACACACACGCACACACACACACACACACACACACGCACACACGCACACACACACACACA
>JAPQRP010000011.1:14942385-14953977 GCA_037367295.1 Apogon hyalosoma | reverse complement strand
CAGTTTCTAATTTGACAAGCACTCCTCTATAACCCAAACTAATCACACACACACACACACACACACACACACACACATAGCCAGCAGAAAGAGGTGATATGACACCTCTAACTTTAGTCTCTGTCTCTGCTGCTCTGGATAATCCTGTTAGGATGCACTCTCTGGCTATCAGGAGGTTTTAGCTTCCTGACAAAAAACAGACTCCAGGCTTTACACTGGTCTGGCCTGCTGTCCCAAATATGCTTGTGTCTTGTAAACACAGATGATACATACACCAGGATCCCCCCCATCTCACATTCATAGACTGACAGACAATAGACACTGGTAAACCCCTGTGTTTATAACATGGAATGTTTACAATGCAGCTCTGTACAGGTGTGTTAGTGAACATGTGTGTGCATATGAAGGTCAAAGGTTGTGGGGGCCACCAGCTGATGTCAGAGAGATAAAATAAGAGAAGTGTCCTTGATGACAGCCTGGCAACTATAATTGTCGTGACAACCCCTAGGAATGAGCTGTCATATGACACCCCTTCCTTGGAGTATACGGAAAAAGAAAACCCACACACACACACACATAGCTGTGTCAGCGGGGAGAACCCTTTGGAAACAATGTCTGGATTGCGTGAGGATTTCAGGGGGGAGCGCAGCAGAGACAGCCCACTTTTGCAGAGTACCAAACCTGGACATGAAACAAGGCAACAGACCTCGCTTTTACTGTTAACCGACTCCTGTTTGTGAAATGATGCTCCATATTTCCCTTAAATTTAATGCTTCTCATACCTTATTTAGCAAGTTGGTCACTTCTGGAGTAAACAGTGTGACCAAGCAGTCAGCAAATGTCCTTATATCCTTACAAGAAAACTGATCCCTTGTCTAATACCAGCTGCTTTTAACATTTTGTTCTTTTGCCAGTGCATGTTGTGCTGACTTCAGGTGACAACTGTCAACAACAACAGTTCATTACACTGTGTAATTTATAAAATTTCAAGCAGGGTGTGTGGGGTTTTCCATAGGTTTCTGGCTATCTTGGGAGCTGTCATCATGGTATGAGTGCAGGGTTATGTGTCTGGAGGATTTGATGGTCCTCCCCCAAGACCTTTTTATGTATTTTCACCAAAAGCTGTGCATTCATCGCCACATAAAACCTTAGGAGGTGCATTGGTGAGGAGTTAAGGGGTTGTCCAACAAGAACATTTTTCAATTATGTATCAAATCATTTTGTACCAATGTGTATAAAAAGTGGGAAAAGCTGAGACAGGTAAAAAAAAACAAAACAAAACCCAAAACAAACATCCAAAAGCTGAAAAAACAAAACTTGCTAAAAACTCCACTGAGGATCGGTTACAACCATTAAATCCAGGAAAAGTCATTTGTACCTTTTTTTTTTAATGCTTGCAATTGATTTTGCATTGATTTGGCCTAGATGCTGCCCAAAATGGCTTGGTTGCTGTGCCTAAGCCTTGTAGCGGTACATATCTTTGAAACAGTGTATCAGGTTTACTAAGTCTGTGCAATTTAACTGTGGTCCAACGTCCTTAAACTCTTACCATCTATTGCTTATACTTACCCCTTGTTTTGAAGCCTACATCTGTATGATCGGTAAATGTTTTTAAAGCAGTGCTATCTTTTCTAATTTTTACCCTTTATTGGTCTCAACTCACATCCACTGCCTTTATCTTTATCTCAGTTATCTGTACATATGTGTACATGCCCAAATTAATGCTTGCTTTGACTGTAAAACATAAGGTTTTTACATAAATTACACTGACACATGAGCATATGAAAATAGGATAAAATGTGTTGTTTTATGTGTGAGGCTGCTAACTGAATCAGTCTTCCACACTCATGTACATGTTTGGAGCTTTTGCAGGTTGGTAATTAGTAGAAGCAGTAAGGTGATAACAAGCAGCAGCAGCCACACGTTTGCAGCGGAGGTGTCAATGCCAACGTGTTTCCTGAAGTCACAGTCCCGCCCATCACACACTCTCCCACCCCAGGTGGATAGTCTCAAACACAAACGTGCACTTTTAAATTGACTTTAAACTATAAGTTAATATAACCATATCCAACATGTCCAACTATTTATTTTATCTTATATTTTTTAATATATCTGTAAAGAATGTGACTTGCAACAGACTCAAACAATAGAGCATAAAGTGAAACAACACAGTATGCATTGTTATACTTCACAGCTCCAGAACAAAATATCTACATGTGGAGTGTGTATCTTTCTTTCACACGTCTTCTTCCTCTTCATCTTTTACCTGTCAGGCTCATTTTCTTCCACCCACACCTCCTCCATCTTTACAGTCTATGACTCATCTTATCAGAAAGATGTCTCACCTTTTGGGTCAGATGAGTCAGCTTCATTCAGTAGATTATTTTCATCCTGTCATGCTACATGAAAGGCTATCTTCACATTTCTTTTGTCATCTTTTATTTTTCTCCTTGGCTACCAGCTGTGTTGTCCTGTGATGAGCTGCAAGTTGAAACCTTATTGCTTGTCTAACATGTAGAAAATAGGCTGTGCCGCCTGGAAGCGCTTTATGGGAGGCCCATATGGTCCTCTGGAGTGGGAGGTTTCCATCTCTGCTTGATGCTCATGACTGAACAGCAGCTTGGTCAGATATTCTATATGCGTGTGTGTGTGTCTGTCTCAAAAATAACAGGAGGTTTTTGCAGTCACTGTTGCAGTTTGTTGTCATGCTAAACTGGCTGTTTCATCCCATGTTGTTGCTGTATTGATCACACCAGCTTTTAATCATACTTGGAAACATATGGAGCATTTGAGTCATGACAAACACAGGATTCAGCTTTTTATCACTTTGTCAGTACTGGACAAAGCACCCATTAACATTCTGCTACAAGGGAAAACTACGGTTTGTTTTTATTCTTTAAATAAATACAAATTGTCTGGGCTGGCACTAAACTAAGGTGAGGGAGAGGGGAGAACGTGCTCCTCTACATTAAGAGGATCCAGTTGAGATGGTTCCACATCAGGTTAGGATGCCTCCTGGACACGTCCGTGGTGAGGTTTTCAGGAATAACCCTACAAGGAGGCCCCGGGGCCGACAGAACACACCAAAGGGACAACATTTATAGGCTGGTATGGGAATGCCCTAATGTACCCCCAGTGGATAAGGGGAGTACATTCCTGTTTAGACTGCTATCTCTGCAACTTAGAGAAGTGGAAGCAAGGGATGGGAGAACTTTTGTTGATTCTGAGTATATGAGCCCTGGCATTTCAATCTACAAATCTATCCTAAAGAAAATGCCATGTGAAACACTGAAACATGTACTGAAGAAGAAAAACCTTGGTAGTGTTTGCTATACTGGGTCAAAAAAAAAGTGCCTGAAGTAATGATATAGATCTGTGTAAAAATAATCAGCTACTCATCAAGGACAAGGCTGGATCCAAACATGTTGGCTTTGTCCATGTAAGTGTTTTTGCTGTCATGTTACCTTGGACTTTGTTCCTGGCTGTGAGGTTTTGTATTTCTTATATTTCTTGAACATTTATTATTGATTATTTACAGCAATCTTTTTGCATTTTTGTTTTCAGTAAAACACATATGTTGTGTGATTTGTAGGATGCGTTACATGTATGTTTCTTCAACCACTGAGATTGTTGCTGTCTGATGTATTGAGAAGGCTTTTGAAAACACTAACATGATAATAGAAGGGGAGAGATGAATGGAAATGGAAATAGTCAGCCAACATCGGGGTTATTCTAGCAGACTAAATGAGGGTTATTGTTGTTATCATTTCACCTTTCTTTGCCACTTCTTTTTTGTTTGTTTTCCCAGGATGTGGAAACAGCAGCATGAGTGGTGACATGTACAGAGCCGGCTACCACTCCATCACTAATATAGATTACTCCTCAGTGTGCATCAATACCATGAGTACTAGACACAGCGACTGCCCAGGGATGACGTGGCACCAGATGGATGTGCGCCAGCTCTCCTTCCCTGATGCATCCTTCGACGTCATCCTGGAAAAGGCCACTCTCGATGCCATCATGGTGGAGGAGAAGTCCCCTTGGAAGGTGTCACCTCAGACCACCGCTTTCATTCACAAGGCGCTCACCGAGGTACTTTAAAACTCTTAGATCCCATTTTCACTGAATTCCCACTGTAATTGATTCCAGTTCAGCAACTAAAAAATCAGCTAAAAGAAATGGTTCAACAAGTGCCTTAGTCATGTAGACGTTCAATCTTCAGCAACTCCAGAAGAGCTTTCAACAGATGTGCATAAAACATAGAAAACCCGATCCTCTTTCTAAACTATATTTTCCTTCTCTGACATAGCATGCAGGATTGACAATATTATAAAAAATACCAACAAAAAACAAAAAGAATACAGGATGGACATAATGTTTTGTGCCACCACAAAGATAAACAATATGATATCTAATATAAGCTAGAATATATATAAAACTTACAATTTTTTTTTTAATGTCATTTTGAAGTCATTTGAAATTATCAGACGTTGAAACTTCACAGGCTGAATAAGTTTAGTTGCTGTGATTTTGAAGGATTGTCAGTACAGTGTGAAACTTGAAGAAATCTTTTTCCATTCCTGCCATTAATTTGACCCAAGTTTGTTCCATTTCCAACATCTGTAACTGAAAATAAGTATTTTAACATATTCCATTTTCTGAATCTTTATCCCCAGTGCATTTCAATTTCTTGTAGAGGTCATGTGATCATTGTCCTCCAGACATGAAGTGTATAAACAGTATTAGAGACGACCTTGAAGTTTAACCTGTATCATGTAATACCAAAGTAACGGCCATTGCCTTTATCATCTTTATCACCAAGGAGTTGGAAGATACCTCTGAAACACTGGGATTTATTCATTCATTTATTTTTTTAAAAATATTTTGCAGTAATATCCATAAGACAAGACACACTCGAAATATAAATTGGTCCAATTTTACTGGCCCTCTTTGCCTGTCATCGGAAGAATAGGAGTTTATCTGTAAATGACTTCTTTCTGATGGTGAAATTGTAATAGAGGCACTTTGCATTTCCACTGCATTTCCACAGCCCATCAGTTATCCAGCGTCAAGTGCCCTTCAGCTGCTGACTGCAGCACTAACCACCACTGTGTCAATGTGACAATGACAATATTTTGGCCATTAGCCACGCTTGACCTTGACACATTAAGACAAGAGAACAGAACTATTAACTTACTCCTGATGTACTCACTGCTGCATTTGGAGTGCTGATGAATGAGTTATAATTCCAAGTGAAGCTCGTAATTATAGGTGTAGTTTAGGTATTTTACTGACTTCAATACTCAATGATTATGAATGCAGCAGTGGTAAAGGTCAGAAAGTGTGACTCATTTAAATGGAAGCAGAAAAAAATGGAAGCTGCTCGAGCAGACTAAGTGTTTGGACTAATGCAGAATTGAACAGCATATGATGGCCTTTTATTCAGCATATTAAAATTCAACATTCTACATATATTTCAATAAAAATTACAATAAAAATTTGGCAATCAGTAGACTACCAGCACGGTTTTATGATTTAGCTTTTGCGCTGGTGTTTTGAAAGGGTCAGTAAGTGTGGCTTGAAACTGAAATCATTGTGGAAACATCACTGGCAGGTACTAGAGGCTCAGTCAAAAAAAACAAAATAAAACACCAAATGACTTCCATTGAAATTCTCTATAGAAGTATTTCTGAAGTTCAAGTTTTTCATCCAGTCTCATTTACTTTACATAGATCCTCTAATGTATGAGCCATTGGCCCTTGTGGGAATTAGTCCTCTGAATAAGATTTTAGGGCAAACAGACATTGTTGACGTTTTCCGAGTGGGATTAGATTTGCAAATGTGATTGACAAATTGTGTAAATCTGTAAATCTTTTGGAGCTTCTGTTTATTGAATAATGTAGTTTTTTCAGCTCTATTGTAATTGTGGTGAAGTTAGTAGTTAGTCATCAAAAGTGAAGACAAGTTTGTTTTGCAAATTTTTCCTGAAACTTATTGCTATCTAGTTAGAATACCAGTAGTATAACTGTAGCTACATTAACTAATGCTAATATGCAATAACTTGGAACTGCATTATTGTCTTTCAGCTAATTTGCACGTTTTAGGTTATGTGAGTTGGACATTATTGTTATTATACACAGGTAGCTAAATGAAGCCCGCTTGGCTTAACATTTCCTTGTTATAAGTATGGTTGGTACAGTAAGATGTAGGTAGGGCTGGGTCATTTAGGTAGAATCACGTTTGACTATCACAATAACAATTTTCTCCTTTTTTTTTTTTTTTATGAAGTGTGGGGAGTTACAACAAAACTGTAAGTTTTCCCAGCGTTTTCTCTGGTTTCTGGAGACTTAGGTTGTATAGAAGGATTTTTTTGTTGTTATAGGCCTAGAAAGTCTGCATTTTGACATTATTCCAGCAATATTGACAATACTTGACTTGACTACATGAATTACCTAAAGTGTGGCGGCCTAATTTATCCCATCAGAATTTTATAATGATTCAAAAACATTTTCACACTAGCATAACTCTAAAGTATCTGTGTGAATCAGACTCACTGGATATCAGAGGTCAGAAGCTAGACCCACAGTTCACTGATTTATGGTAATTCTTCCTCATCATTACTTCAGCAGCAGCAAAATAACACTTTACACAAACTCTGGAAGTTAACGTGGACTTAACTCAACCCTTTAGTTTGGGCAGACCATTAATTATGGCTATAAATGGATGGAAATAAGCAAGCAACCTGTGTTAGCAGATTAATGCTGAAGATCAGTGTAGCATTGTAAAATAACAATTTCACTGGTCACTTATAGCAAATGTTAGCGAAGAAGAAACGTTTTGATGGAGCTGGTGCAGTGATAAGCCATATTAGGATGGTGGTAACATTAACTTGACAACTTTTACCCATCACCCCTCACACTTCCCAGCTCCACTCTCCTCCAAATGATGTTAGTGACATCATACTGGCCAAGTCAGCTGCTTTTGTACTATTAGTGAAACAGCCAATTAAATCATTACTTTCATCAGTTAGTTTTGATCATTTTTGCATTTTAGTTTGTGGCTTTGAGCAAATTAAGACAGAGAATCAAGTCCTTTATTTTGCTGTTTAAGGATATTATAAAGCCAAAATAAGTTAACTGTGCAGATGAAGATTAATAGATTACTCAGTAGTTTGGTCGTAGCCATATAGTGAGTGAATTTCTGACTGTCCCTTTTGAAAAACAACTTGTGCAGGTAATCGGATTGCAGGCATCATCCCTGAGATAAGATGAGCTCTAAAAAAAAATGTTATCAGACTGACGGTATTTAAGGGGTCTTTTAATCTCCCCAAATCGACGCAGGTTTTAATGCTGCAAGCTTAACATGAGACAAGCTTGATTCCGTAAGTAAACAAAGGAGTATACTGTGCATTATATGGGCCAAGATTTAAGGACAGCATCTGACAGAAGTAACAAACACCCCCCACAAACACACATACAAAAGAGTAGGCAGTGCGTCCTGTGTGTTTTCCTCTGACAGAAGGAAGTATTAACGAAGGATCAGTGAGTGTTTTTGGGAGACAGATGGGAGGATATGAATTCCTCTCAAAAGAAGCGAAGCTAAACTCACAAATCAGGCCTGTTAGACAGACATTACAGCAGGAGAGTCGAGTGCCTTCTCGCTCGTCATCACCTTCTTCTCTTTGCTGCATCTCTTCTTCTCACTCCCTTTTCCCCTCGTTTCCACTTTGGTTTCTCTCACCTGCTCTGCGCTCTAGGCTGTGTTGAAATGGTAATGTGTGAAGGTGCTCATGTTGTTTATGTGCTGCCGTGCTCTGTGTGTGACTGCTTCTGTTGTGTATCTCTTTTGTGTGCGTGTGTAGAAACACTGGTACAGTATGTGTGTGTGATCACGAAGACGTCAATAGTCCTCTGTTATATTTTTGCTCTTTCACTGTGGTTTGCATGGGTACAGCAGTCACGATTCCTGTATGTGTGTGTCTTTGGCAGGAATGTGGCAGGTGAGTTCAGAGAGCACTTTCATTCCAAACTGAAACCCTCTCAAAAAATAAAAATGGGGGCAGACAGATAGAGATAAGAGGGAGGAAAGAAGGCGAGAAAGAAAAGAAAGCAAAAGCATCTCCAGAGAAGCAAGAAAATGGCCTGACTGAAGAAGGGGTGGATGAAGAAGATGCTTTTGTAAAACCAACAGACAACAAAAGAGGGATTGCAGAGGAAAAAAATGGAAAAGTGAGACAAATGAAAAGTGAGAAAATGGGAAACTACATAAGAGCATGGGAGCTGTTGAAGGAGAAAAAAGCGAGGGAGTGGGAGACAGAAACCGAGACTGACAGAAAGCTAATGAGCATTGCGCCAGTGTGAGAGCGAAGGATGGAGGTAGGAAAGGAGAGCGAAAAAGAGGAAGGGAGGGAACGAGTGCAGCACACTTTAATCTAAAATCTGCTTTGAAAATATTTTCTAAAGGAAGAAAAACACTGGAATGCACCTACGACATTCAATCAAACAGTTTTGAAAAGGATAAGAGAGGTACAGAGGAGAAAAGATTGAAGTTTTGTGCCCAAATTAAACCACATGTATGTTGTTTTTAAAATTAATGCCACACAAATTCCATTGAAGTATTTAAACACAATAATGTACACAGTAAACCTGCTCAAAACCTACTGAACCACAGGCATACTCATATACATTGCTGTTGCTCTATCAAGGACACAGAACCTGAATATAGCATCATGGTACAATAGGTGCAACAACAAATATAGTTTTATTTTAGATGCAAACATGCACATCCACACAAACAAAATCTCACAGCAGAGGCCGTGGTGCACTGAGCTGTGAAATTTATTTCACAGCCTGACACGCTCTGTGAATCACTCTTACTGTTGCTATGGAGACACTTTCGTTGAATATCATCTAAGACTAACACTTTTAATTGCTAACCTTTCGTCCTGTTTAAAGTCGTACAGACTAGTTCTTGGGCTTGTTCAGAGATGTAAAGACAACTCGAAATGTTTAAGCTTGTTTATCAGACTTACTCAAAGTGCTGACTATGGAGTGGGGTTTATTGTGATGCTTTTTGTATTTAGATGCAAAAATTCACCCCATGCGCTAGCTGGTCAAAGTGCAGAGTCAGCTGAAGAACGGCGTCCCTGGAGCTGTAGGGATGCAGTTTCTGTGCTCAAGGGCACTGAAGTAGAGAACCTTGATAATGCAAGGTCTGGAAAATTAGCAAGATTGATAAGTATGGTAATTCTGCTTAGTGTATTAGGGAAGGAAGCTAAATTGAAAGTGTTTTTTTTTTGGGAAGAATAACTTTGCCTTGAGAGTTAAAAATGAGGATTAAGACAAAAGAGATGCGTCCATAGTCACTTGTCTTCATGAAGCTGTAACAATAGGCTGCAATATGTGATGTGAAGAAACTGACATGCATAAATTACTTTTCTGCTTCTGATATGTGGAAAAATGGATCACCTTCACCAACTCTCCTGGGTACTATTATCCCTCATGACCTGCATATCCACTGATTTCTATGTAGAGGACTTGTGAATTTTTTTATTGATGGTTTCAGTGACTCTCCTCTGCTCCTCTACAGTGGCAGCAGTGTGCAATGTCAGCTCCCATTAGCTCATAAATGGCACAACACACACTCCAACACAGACTTCATGTGAATACACACTTGCTGGACCTTTAATGGGTTACCATCCCTTGCAAAACATGAGCTAGATCATCAAAGTCCCTTTCTCAGTGTATAGTAAAGGAAAAAATTATTAGACTACCCTTGCTTTCTTCAATTTCTTGTTCATTTTAAGGCGTAGTACAACTAAAGGTACATTTGTTTAGACAAATATAATGATAACAACAAACATAGCTTATAGTAGTTTAATTTCAGAGCTGATATCTATCCATTTTCCATATTTTCTTGAAAATAACCAAAATCACTTCAGTTCTTACATCAATATCTGTGGCATTGTACTGACAAAAACAGTGCTTTTAGGCATTCCATATTTTCTTTTCTGTCTGTTTTAGTCACATGAGACACACAGGAGTCAGTACTTGATTGCATAACTATTGTTTTTGATGACTTTTGATGGTCTAATAATTTTTTTCTGTGACTGTCTCAAAGATGAAATGCAGATAAGGTCACTCTAGTTCTTCTTATTCTTATCATTGTTGGCAATGACCCAGTGTTTACCAGTTTGAGTTACCGGGACTGCAGCTGAAATGCACAGGTACAAGGAAAGGGTAATAGTTAATCAGCAGTTGGATTCTATGACTCAAATTTCAATATCGAGTTGCTTTCCTACTAGAACAGACAAGAGGATGAGACAAATTAAAAAAACAAGAACATGCAGAAGGGAAATCTGAGATTTGACCACTAGTGTATGTAATCTTGTGTGGTGAGGACTTGTAAAACAAACCAAACACACCTGTAGTTGACTTACTCCACACTGACTCATTTGATGGATTTCTAAACTTGGAGCATTTTCCCTCTGGTTCAGTTTGTTTTCACACAGACAAACTAAACCAAAACCAAATGATCCAAGATGCACCGCTTTAAATCATAGGAGAATGATTGTTATTCCCTCTACTTTCTGGACAGATGTGTCTGATGTGGGAGCAAGAAGGTAAATACAAGAAGGTCCTAAATTCTGGACTAGTGTCCATTTCTGTAAGAGAAGCATTGTTGTGCAGTATAATGTGGAGTTGTTTCTACTACTGTGCAAGCTGCTAGATTTTGTGTTCTCTGCTGCTTGTTAGTATGCAATGCACGCCTTGATACAGGAGCTAAAATTTCAGGAGTAAAACTGGTAGTTGGAAGAAGTGGACTGAGGTCACATCACATTCTCGCCATAAACAAAACTGCTCCAGAGTTCTTTTGGGACTAGACCAGGACCACCTCTTCTCAAGCCTCTCACTATGGCACTCTTAATTTTTAGGCACCCAAACTCTCAACTGTTTGGGTGCCTAGAGTTTTCTTTTTCACTATGTGTGAGACATATTATAATTCAACCCATTAGGAATCCCCACCTCCACTTCGCTGATGTAACGGTTAACACGGGACTGTGTACCCACCCACCCATCACCGTGAAGAAGCTCGTGTCATGACATCACCCAGAGCTACTTCAGTACACAGAGAGAGTGAGAGAGATTCATTGACATTGATTGGTTGTCCCTGGCTCCCGCTGTGGAGAGTTCTCCCCTGCTCCATTACCGGGAAGCCTGGACGCCTGCCGGGAAGATGGCCTGAGGGGAACATTCATATTAGGACACATGCAAACACATACGTAAATGGAAGAACAGTCTTGCTGTCTGTTTTCAGTCATCCACATCCACAGTAACCTGAAACCTTGTTTCTCAGAATTTGTGATATACTGTTTTGTAGTGCACATTTAATGTTCAGTGTGTATGTGTTTGTGATCTTGTTGTGATAGTTTTAATTTTTAACCACAGAGGGAAGGACATGACCCACAAATTGAAGACATGTTGACCAGTTTTTGCATTCAGATGGATATTCACTCAAAAAAATCAAAATCTTACCAAGTGTATTTTTCTCATTTCTAGTCAAAATATCTCATCACACTTAAAATAAGACATA
>JAPQRP010000011.1:14927759-14942333 GCA_037367295.1 Apogon hyalosoma | reverse complement strand
ATCTTCAAAATCTTATTTCAAGAAAACTTACCAAGATAATTTTCACTTGTTTCATTGGCTTTTTTTTTATTTTTGCTTAATTCAAGCGAAAAAAAATATGAAAGTGTGAAAATGATCTTGGTAAGATTTCTTGAAATAACATTTTCAAGATATATTGTCTAAAAATAAGTTCTTATATCTCACTGAAAAATTACTTATTATTACTCTTTAGGTGATAATGTCTTATTTTAAGTGTGATGAGATATTTTGACTAGAAATGAGAAAAGTACACTGGAAAATTCAAAATACATTTTCCAGTGTTTAAACAGCTGTTTGACTTGGTTTTAGTGGCGGGTTTTGTTTTATGTATTTTGTTGTGGTGGTTAATGGTATGTAAATAAGTGTCCTCACATGTTATTTGTGTGAATCCCTCCCTGTACTTTCTGTGTCCTTGATGTAGGCGTGTTTTATTTATTTATTTTTTTTATTGCAGTTGGAACTTTTTGTGCCGGGTTAAATGGATTATACCAATCCACTTTATTCTCTCTTCCCCTCTCCCTCTTCTTTCACACATTCACACTCTCTCATTGTAGAGTGCATTCTCTTATAAAAAGCACAAATATAAATGACTGGGTAATGGACGGCCTTTTGGCTCACCTCAAAGAATGCAAACCACATTGGCCAAGGCTTTACTGCCATCCTCGGGTTAATTCCTGGCCTGGGTTCTTCACTGGATGCCATCCCATCTCTCTCTTTCCAGCCCTTGTCGCTGTCGCTATTAAAGCAAAATGCCTAAAAAGACAGACACAGCGAGACAACTACTCCTTCTGGTTGTACACGGGACTTTATTTTGGAAAAAGAATTGTACTATAGCCAAGGAAGTAATATTTTTATTTCATTTGAATTGTACCATCTTTTGTACATATGAGTATAAAAGGTAATTTTACAACTTGAAAAAATTAGCCGTTTGTTTTAAAATTGTGAACGTATGTAAAATAGAACAATTTCACATCCCAAAGTCATGAATGTGATGTTGTGGTAACATTCTCTGTCCATGATCTGTTCAGAGTTGCTGAACATGTCTTTGTTGCTTCAACATGACCAGACTTTAATACTTTATCACCTCCCTCTCGAAGAAGAAGGTGAAATATCCCGAGGTGATGTCTGTCACGTGGGACGAGAGATGCAGTCTGCTGATACTTTACTATCTTTGCTATAAACTGCAAGTGTCTTGACTTGTAATTTTGTACTTTGAATGCACCAACATATGTGTAAATGGTGGCATAGTTCAAATGGGATTTAAAAATTACTTGTTTTTCAAAGTTGACCTCTATTAATACATTTTCTGATGTTAAATGGAAGGAACAGGGCATCTCTATACGTAAATAAAACCCACACTAATTCATGACTCATGATTCTTTTACTCCGCTATCATTCTTAATGTTGATATTTCGAAGACTTCAGATTATTGATGCCTAAATTTAGTATCTGCCCATTGACAGAAAGTGCATGTGTGATGTTTGGATGCCAGGCGCTGAACTTAATCATCTGTAACACATGTTTTTGGAACACTTTTTATTTTACATTTATTTTTGTTTTCTCTAACAATCCTTATTGTACTACTATAAAGACATCACAAGAAGTATTTTTATGTTAAATGATACAATTTGAGTACCAGAAAATACTACAAGGTTTCATAGGTCTCAAACAGTAAAGACAGTTAAATCTGAAGCATTTGGATAGCTACAGTAAATTTGCTACATCTTGTGTTTTCGTGCATCTCCAAACCTTGTGGGTCTATTCATCTTGCATCTGTGACTTTTATGCGCATGCGTGCATATTCGTGTAATTCATGTATATGAAATTGTGTGTGCCTCTCCAACTGCGTATTTGTCGTATTTGTGTGTGCGTGCATGTGTGTTTGTGTGTGTGTTTGAGGGTGCCCCATCAGCCCTCTTCTCTCCAGCTCCAGTGGAAGGAAAGTAGAGCAGTGGAGCACACGTGACGGAGAGGGAGCGTGGGTGATTTCACTTCTCACTGCGCATGTGTGAAGATGAGGATGGGATCAAAGACAGGTTGCCGAGTGCTCTTGTGTATGCTTGTACTGCATCTTTTTTAGCTTTTTAATTGTGGTTGTTTACTTTGGTGTTAGTGCATACACCTCTATATGCATCAGTGTATACTCGTAAATAAATCCACATAATATACAGTACATCCCAACATGTAATTGTTGTGTATCTGTGTGTGTGTGTGCCATGGGGTAGACCACTGAGCCGATGCCTCGCAGCTCTCTAGAGATTTTCACACAGCTCAGGCATGATTCTCTACACGTGCTCAGTTTTCCATACATTCAACACTCACGCTGACAGATGGCCTACCGCACACATATCACCGCCGCTAAAACAAGGCATCCATGCATTTGTGATGGATTTATGTCATAGTAAGCATGCTGAAGAGGCATTTAGAGAACTAGATACTGCATGCAGGATATTCTGTCCTAGCCGAAGAATGCATTAGTGACCCTTTAGTGAAAAAAGCTAGTCTTGAATGCTGTGAGTCATAAAAATAAAAAATGATTGTAGTTTCTATCTGTACACATTATTGTGTTCCCTTTTGCCCTTTAACCTGGTTTCATCCCCGTTACTCTCTGCCCTGTTCACCTCATGGCTTCTTTGTCCCTCTGTGGCTACTCTACTCTAATCCAGCGTTAAGGTTTTGTCCCAGCTGTGAGTAGGGAAGCCCCTGGAGCCAGACACAATCCCTCTGTTCCCTCTTGCACAACCCCTCCACCCCCTTTATCCCTGTTCCTCAGCCTCTCTCTTTCTCTCTCTCTCTCTCTCTCTCTCTCTCTGACACATGGTCTGTTTCATGTTGGATATAAAGCGTCTGCTGATGTCCTGACATTGGTCGGCGGATGCAACCGTTTTGGATATGACTCACTGCTAAATCTCGCAAATGTGACAGCATGCTTTAATACGCACAACTCATGCATTAGCACACGTAGCGTAAGTCTCAATCCTACAGTTCTGTGTCATCTGAGCTGTACCTGATCATTGTATTACTGTTAGTGAATAGTGCAGACAGATTTTCTGCCTCTTTTCACAAACATACAATACATCAAATCTGCTCTCAGGACAGAGATTAAAATCTTAAGGGACTGCTCTTCAGCAGTGTGTGTCTGTGTGTAAGCATAAGAGACTTAGAATGTAATGGTGCATATGTGAGCTGTATTAAGGGATAAAGTATAAAGGAGAATCAGCAGGAACATGGAAATCACTTCACAACAGAACTGGATTGTGCAGCCTGTTGAATATTTTCATCACATCACACGAAAAAAGAAAAGGAGCACAAAAACTCACAATTCAGAACATATTTTTACCTCCACCACTAAGGGGGGTAAGGCCAGACAGATAAGAATATGACATTTGCACGCAAACTTATTTGTGCAGACACAACACACAAACAGCCTCCTGCTCAGCTCACCGTTGCCTAGACAACTAGTATCGACTACAGAGCACTGTTCCTATGGAAACAACGGATGCCTAAAGGAGGAAGATCATTAATTGGAATAAGAGAATATATGAGAAAGGGGTGAGGACGACGAGAGACAACGGACAGGGAAGGGGACAGAGAGGATAATGAGGAAAAGGGAGTATAGCTTGAGGGAGTGTGGTCAGAGAATCCAAGGCTCTAAAAACAAAGCATCACAGGGATATATTACAGCATTATTTAGTTGTGTAGCTTGTTTTTCCTATTGTTACTGTAAGTGGGATTGTTTACAATCTGTTATAGTGTGGTTACGAAACTCAAAAATCCATACATGTAGTACATACACAGACCCATTCATGCGTGGATGTGTTTGTTTGACTATCCAGGCAACATAAGATAAACACAACCTGATGGTGAGTAAAAAATAAAAGGGGGGGAAATCCATATTTAGAGAGGATGTGTGGAAAATCAATGTAGGCCACATTGAAGTGTAGTGGAAAACTGCCCTTGAAGAAGGTTAGTAGACCACACAAACCTCCCAGGAGCGTGTGTGACTTCAAGTATGTTTTTATACCATATTCCTGACCTGTATTTTTACCATCAGTATAATACACACAGCTGTGAAAAAGACAATAGAATTGAATTGGAAGGCTATTTTCAAGTCGTACTGTTAATTTAACCACAAGTATACTTTTTGAGACCAGGAACAATGATTTGAAAGATGAGAGGAATGTTTGAGGTAATTAAAGCTACCTCTTTAATGTTAATTTGCAGCCTAACCACCATGTCTGTAAAACAATCCTGACACAGCGGTAATAATAACAACAACATTTTAACACACAGTTTTATGTAAGTTTCCTCCGTTTTTGCTGTAAACTTATTAATTTGTTTAGTTATTTTATTTATGTAGGTGTTTTGTTCCTCAGTTGCCTGCAGTATTGGGATGCTTCTTCTTCAATAGGTTGATTTCTCCCCCTCCTCCCAGTGCTTGTATCTTTCCTCTCTTTTGTTCTTCGATCACGTAGTGTTAGAATGCGGGAGAATCGATACAGACACTTTTCTCTCATTAAGGGCTTTCAAAGTCAGAGCAGGGAGAGGGTAGGGGGAGCTGGACTGAGATGCCTTCTGTTTATCTGTAACTGTTTCCTCCTTCTATTGAACTTATCATTGCAGTTGAGGGAAGTCCACACTCCCCTAAAAATAACCTGCAAACAGTTTAATCTGCTTCATGATTGACGTTTGTTTCTGTAGCGCATTATGATAAATGCTTTCTGTCGTGTACTGCATATTAACAGATCAAGGACTCATTGTATGGAGAACATTAGCTAACATGCAGGCTTCAGTTCATGAGAGTGCAATTATCGCAAAGTGGATAGTAGAAGCAGCAAGCTGGAGAGGTCAGAGAAAACTCATCTGACGTGAGGAAAAACATTACTGTGACATAACGGGATCGACCTCAGACCTGCATTTTTATCGGCGCGTTATATTGTCGAGTGTGATATCTGGGGAATCTGACAGGCAGGGCAGCGATGCACATGTAGTTGGTGTGTATTGTCAGTGTGCACGTGTGTCAGTATTGCATTTGCAGAGGCGCTTGTGTGTGTTTGTGAAGTGTTTGTGGATAGATAGAACCAGGCAAACTGTGAAAACTGCCTCTCTCCTCTCACCAGATCAATCAAGCCTGCAGTTGGGTCACTTTCTCCGTTCTGCTGCACTCTATTTTCTTGCTCTCTCTCTCTCTCTCTGCCCAGACCTTTCACTGTCCACTGAAAGCCAGTCCGGGTCGATGGCTGAGCCTCGTGATCTGCCCACACTCCAGTCCCACAGCAGATACAGGACTCATAAGAAACTTTTTTTTTTTTCTCTCTGAGCTGACATAGATTCCCACAGCATGATTCTGGTTTCCTCTCAAATGACCAAAACGACCTTCTCTTTTTTGCATGGACAGAGCACATGTCTAAGGTGACGCTAATCTGCTGCTTGAACAAGTGGATGAAACTAAAGGATGTTGGTTTTGACTCATCTTGATCCTTGCTCCAGAAATAGATCCATTTCCTGCAGGTGTAAACAGATCTTATAAGTCATTAATTGTAAAATGCGTTGTTTGGTCTGACTCTTGCTGAAAGGGAAAGAAACGAATGTCTACATTGTAAAAAACAGCCCTACTAGAAAGAAACCAAATATTCCAACATATAATCACAAATATCCTTAAATATAACTAAACTGTTTTGGATTGGGCAATAAATATCTGCTGATAGGGTAGGCATGTTTTGCCTAACTACATTTCAAATAAAATCAAAGCCACTGAAACATTTAAATTAAAAAAAAAAAGGAAAGGAGTAATTTGTTCTCATTACAAGCAGTGAACACAGGGTTATGTAAAACAGCTTAATATTCTTAAATTGTTTTTACATTGAGAAGTTTCTCACCTATAAAATAAAGTAACCTTGTGCCTCTGCTTGTTACAAAAACAAAGGTAAAACTTCTTTAAAATTAGATTACTTTTCAAATGCTTGACAAGATTATTTTTTCCTTAGAAATAATAACTCATTTGTCCACACACAAGGCATTTTCTTTTTGTTTTGTTTTTTTAATTCCTTGATGTTTCGTTTTGCAGTTTCATTTCTTAGATGTCCCCCTGGTTTCCTTGTGAAGATCTAATAATGTCAGTGCTGTTTTAAATATCACATATTGGTAGAGGCTGTAAATTACAGCACATTGTTTTTCTAAATGGAGTTAAAAAATGTTTCCTGTAGGTTTTGTTGTGTTGTGGAGGTGGAGTTAATTTTGATCAGTTTTCGCTCAAGGACATCAGGATCACTTTCAGTAGGTGTAATAGAAGAACTTTAAAGATATTTAAACTACACTATATATACATGTGGGCTGTGCTAATTTTATTTAGTTTACTCTATTGGAAAGTTTCTGGCAAAAGTGGCAGTTCTGTTCGGTTTCTAAAATGGAAATAAAGTGCAAAGTGGTTTAACACACCTGAAATCCCTAAGATGCACTTACACATGGACGGCACACGTTTATAGACACGTTCATGAATTATGACACACATACAAAGTCTCTACTAATGAATCTCAACAGATGGCCTCTGCATTAATGCACACTCCAAGACCATGCAGCTTGCACAAGAATGATAGAAACATCAGTATGTTCGTGTCTGCTTTAATGCCTTTGAGAGTAGTGCCTACCTTTGACCTCTTTTGCTGCTTTCTGTATTTTATTTATTTATGTTTTGGTCACTTAATGGTGCTCTTCTGTCTTCACAAAAACGAACTTGTAATACGACCCTGTAAACAGTGTTTAAAGATTTAAGATGATGGGTCAGATCACTTAAAGGCACCACCTACAGTCGATCTCATCACATCTGTAGTGACATTTTCCTCTTTGTAGAAATATATTAAAATGTCAGGACTCACTGTATTTCTCCTCATGTTCTAGCTCTTCTAATCTTCTTTTTTTTTGCCCACCAGAAATGCCCTTCACTTCAGGGCCACAGTAAGCTGCCAGATGTGCAGGTCACCTGCTGAACAGCTGGCCGCTATACTGCTGAGACCTAGATGTGCATGCACATACTTTCAGTGACACACACTGAAGAAATAGAATGAGAGAAGTGTGTTTAAGCACACTGATGACACAGATTAACTCCAGATGTGCAGACAAGCTTGTTTGCTGTACATCCTCGCCTTACTTTCCATTTAGTATGGACTGAAATGACTTTGAGATGTGCGGAGTTAGTGTTTTTTGTTCTCTTTGAGTCAGGTAGCACAGCATCACACTAAACTGCACATGTCAACCTCAGGATAATTATACATTTATTTAAGTGACACCTACTGTGTTGGAGGAGCCATGATGCTGTGACAGTGACTTATACATCCACAACACAGGAGCTGTCACAGGCTGTTGGTAAGGTTTTGGCAGACGCTGCACTTCATACGCCCTTTATTGTTTTGTGTCTGAAAAATATTATTATAGCTGCTGTGTGCCAGCAGAGTGATATAATGAAGAAGTACATAAATCAAGTCCAAGTGATGTCCAAACATATGGCATCTTGCAGCTGTAAAAAAATCCTGTAAAGGAAATATTTGAAATAAAAAGTGGTAGAGGTTTATTTGCCATTAAATGAAACTAGGTATTAAACAAATAAACTGCACATTTTAAAGTACTTAATTGGATTTTAAAGCTTCATTAACTCATAAACTTATATTGTATTTTGATTGTGTCCTTGTACAGAAGACTGGTCTACATTTCAACGTAAAATATTTTTTTGTGGTAGATTGTTTTTCATCCTTTTTCTTCATGATTGACCCAAACATTAAAATGGAAAATTGACATTATTCAATACTGTAATGAATAATGTAACTCAGACAGAAGAGAACTCTACCAAGACCAGTCTTCTATCTTTACATTATGATTAAACCCATAGTAACCATAAACTGTTGTTAGTCAGTGCCACTAGTTAGTTAAATTGATCATTACTAACTATAATGGGTGATTATTTGGAAATAAGCAAATTTCTAAGCAAATAAGCCATGTTAGAAAAACTGTCCAATTCAAAGACCAGTGAAAATTGCCGCTCACAGTTCACCTGATGCAAATACTGATAGCTGGTGTTAAATGTGAGCAAAAGGTTTGAGTTTGAAGATGCAGTGACACCAAACAGAACATACACAATCCCACATATATTCAACAACACACATAACATTATTTTAAGATTCAGGCATTAATCAAAATTATGTCAGTCCTGCTTGAATTGCATTAATCACTTAAATCTATTTTGATGGACATTTTATTTGGTTGTGTATCGTTACACATAAAATACTATAGAAAACGTGGAAGTTGTGTTGGAATTATGGAGAGCTGTGTGTGCACAATTCTTTTTTCTAATGATGCACAATCTGAAGGTTTTTGCAGTGTCTGTACTTGTAATGCTGAACCAATCAGTGACTCAGATGCAGAGAAACACCCGAAACACTAGAACCACCAATGCAAAGTATGCTGTTTGCACCAGCGTAACATTAAAATCTTTGGTGAATAAGCAAACAAAACTGAGATTATGGGCAGTTCCCTACACAATCAGCAGGACTATTCTTTGTGTATTTGGCTTTTAATACTAATTTATCATTTGATGATTAGATTATTATCAAGACCGGAATACTAATATGTTATTCCATCCAACAGAGCTACTTTTATAACATTTTGGACTCGAAGCAGTCCTCAACGAGAACAACAGTAAAGTGTTTTTCCTCTATTCTCTTGTTTTTTCTGTGGTAGAGAGCAGAGCGACAAAGTGCTGAACTTTTGAACTTTTTGAACATTTATTTAACACTGTTATGTGTGTGTTTCCTCTGTTTGCTTTAGCGCTATTCTGTGCTTTGTCTGCAGTGCACTTGTTTAAAAGTTTCAAAATGGCACCAACATTTCTCCATACTGATAAGGCCGTCTGCCACAGTCTTTGCTGCCTGCACTGCAGATGTGTCTGACTTTCTTTTTTGATTACCAGCCTCATGAAGTAATTGGTTGTTATCTCAACTCGCCAATTGATTCATCTATCTATGTATTTCTTATTCATTGCATTTCAGACAGTTTTTGTGATGCATGTTCATATTGCAATGAAAAAAGACAATGAAAATATGACTTATGGGTCAGTGTCACTTCATTTTTAGTCACTAATGTCCCATTCTTATTTGCACATTTTTGCATTCACATTTGTTTATATTTCAGTGATCTGTGTTTGTCTAATGACCATATTATAGAAAGTCCAGCTGAACTTTTTATTGCAGTTATTCTGAGTGATTGAGTGAATAAGCTGAAGACTGTGTGGGAGCGCGTGCATGCGTGCATCCATCTGTCCTCTGGTACTCCCTGCCAGTTGCTGCCCATATTGTCTGTCACTGACTGTAGTACACAACATGCTGCAGGGCTCTCTATGTGACAGCAGTTAAATAGACTAACCCAGCAGGCTGCAGTCCAACTTCAGCCAGAGAAAGATTAGAGCTTTAGATGGAGATGAGGAGGAGGGGTGTGTGTGTGCAAGGAGACATTATGGGAAATCAGATGTAGTCCGAAGAAGGCCGCTTGCTCTGTAATTTCTGGGAAACTGCCTTTTTTTGTGTGTGAACATCTGCAAATGAGTGTTTTAAGCTGCCATTCGGTAGTGCCACATTGTTATTTCCTCAGAAACAAACAATGAATCTGTTTTCAACTTTCTCGTTCATCCATTTATTCAGAGTTCCATTTTTATTTAATCCCTCAAAAACTTGCACACAAGCACACAAACGCTCACATTCCTGTTTTTTTTTTTTTTTTTTTTTTACAACAAATAACTGTTTTTTCCACTTGTAGATCTTTTAATGGGTTGATTTTCTTTTTTTTTTTTTTTTGCTAAGAATTTTAAGATATAAGAAGTCTTGGAGGAGAATAAAAAAAACCTAGTCTGACTGTATGACTCCTGTCTGGCTGTAGTTTTAGCCTGTAGTCATCAGTGTGATTATGTAATATTCGCTATCAGACTAGTAAGATGAATGTCAATGAAGCTGTTCCTCTGTGTCATTACTAAACACTCAAATTCCCTGAAATCCTGCAGTAGAATTCAGCCTTCCTCCAGCCATGCCTGGTTAGTAGATGCAGTTCTGTGTGAACTGTGGATGAGTTGTGTTAATAATACGATGATAAAGGCCTAACCTCAACACGGGGCTCTTTCTTCTCTTTCTAGCCCCCCTTGGTTTTGCTTCTCTCCTCTCTGTACTCACTCCACTCTGCCTCTCTGGCATCTCCACCACTAAACTCCTGACTATCTTCCAGGCCCTGTTTCCATAGCAACAGGTTACCATGGAAACTAGGTGACAGTGCAGTGCATCCCGTCCTCCCATCGCCAAGTGAGAGGTGTTTGAAAAGAGGAAAGTTTTTTTTAGTCCATCTTCTATTTACCAAAACCAAGATGAAACATTAACATTTATTTTAAACAGAGATTTTCATAAAAAACACAGCTCAAATGCCAACGTGCTCAGATAGGCTGTGATATTTCATCTGTTCAATCTAAAAACTCCTGCAGATTTGCCAATATATTTTGATATTAGTCATTTTCCCTGTCTATTTTTGAAGTGTCCCAAATTTTCATTAAAACACATATACTAATTGTTAAAAAAAACTTTTGTAGTTGTTCCAGTCTTTGTCTAAAACACCAAAAATTTTAATGGAACTTATCCACGCACAGTCTGTGATGTTCTGCTTTCCCTCCTCCTCTGTCTCCCATTCTGTAAAATCTTCAGTGTGAGGTCCCTCTGAGCCTCTGCATTGTGTACACAGAGAAATCCACGGGCTTGAAATAACCGCACCACTTGCCAAATGATGCAATTATACAGAAATGGACAAAAAAAATGGATGTGTCTTTTATGTTGTTTCAAATGTAGAAATAGATGAAAAGAAAGGGATAACGGCAGGACGTTCAGTAGGCAAAGCTGCTCACGTGTAAAGGGAAGGCTGTGGGGAATATTTGCTTTGTTGAGACAGTTTAAACACTGCTGGGTGTCGAGTGCATTTTTCTAAAGCCCTTTAAACTGTCTGCAGTCAGTTTGTATATTTTGACCTATTTATTTAGATATATCAGATATAAATATACTGGATATTTTGGGCAGCCTGGCAGTGTGGATGTCCTTGTCTGCTGTGGGGGTTTTGTGTGTAGTCAGATTGTTGCTCCAGTACTTAATTATGAAATACAACAGCCTCGGGACACGCAGAATTTTCACTAAACAATCACAGCTCCCTGAAACCAAGCGCTCATCCAGTCCTTGATCAGACAGAGAGGCATGGAGAGACGGAGAGAAGCACTGAAAAAAACAAAGAATACATTCACAAATACACAGAGGGTGTGATGAAGCAACTGTTACACTGCTGCTGAGGTGGTATGAGTGGCTGCTTCTACTCAAATCATAGTTTTTAATGTTGCTATATTTAGGTAAACTATCTTGCAGATTTATATGCACGCATGTGGCAGTTGCATATTCGACAAGGACAGCACTTTAGCTCGTACAGCACCGTCTTTTTCCCAGACAAAGCTGTACTTTTTGTGATAACACAGAGAGGACGAGGGGCCCTCAGTGTGTGATCTCCAACCCACTCCAGACCTTATTTACAGCACGTGATAAGAAGCCGCTGAAGCAGTCTACAAGCTGCACATTCTGCCCGCAGGATCGACTGCTGCCACAAAAATAGCTCACAAATAATAGCAACAGTTCACCACTACTTTGCGCAAGTCAGAGCAATACAGAATGTCTGTTGAATTGGATGTGACATTTTAAGGTTGGACAAAGCATCTCCCAGCAGTGAGCATTTGATTGTTTTCTATGGGTATTCAGTAGATGGTTCAGAAATAGTAAAAAAAAAAAAAAAAAAAAAGATTGAAGTGGATTTAATTTTTTCAAGGCATTAAGCTTGTCGGCTGTTGATGATTTTTAGAGTTGTTTCCAGCTTTGATGTGCAGTGTTACTCTCTTCAGCTTTGATGCTGGTGGCAAGATGTAAAGGGATTTGTTCTCTCCCCTTTGGGATTAGCTCTGGGGAAAGCACTCTTGATGTTGTTTGTCATTAATGTCCATAGAAATTAAACTACCTTGCAACTGTGAAAATGTGTAGTCAGCTATATCTAAACTATATATAACAACATAGTATTCATATAAAAAATTCTTATCCCGTTACCTGTAGTTAATATGAGTTTAACCCGTTACTAAGCTTTTTATTGAAAGGTGATTATAGTAAACATCATAAAACGCAGCTTTTTATGATGGGATATCAGTTTTACATCCAATTTCAGAGAGCTTAGGTGTTGTTGCAGGGAGTTATTAACAATTACTCATTCTATATTTGTGAAGGAAATTAATGTTTGAATAATTCTTATACTCATACTCAAAAGTATTCATACTCATTTCAGCATTTTTGCATGAGGACAGTGTACAGGTGGACAAATTAGGAGTCATCCCACAAGAGAGTTATTTATTTACAGTTATTATTACCACATCTGTGAACATACATCTGGAAAAACCTAGGGCAGATATTGAACAACCCAAAAAGCTTAAAGAAGATGGACTATAACCATACGTATATTAAAACCACCTATATAATAAACCTTGAAAAAATTATTAAGTCAGTTTTGACTCTGTCCACTTTGATTTTACATTAACCCATAAAGACCCAAACAGCCACTGGCATCTGCTGATCTAAATTGTTTAATAACTTCTGATCCACTAAACCTATCAATACATGTAAATAATTGGTTTAATATGCAGTTTGTCATCTTTTCATGCTCATCAGATATGACACATTTGGATGTTCAGAGGCTATGTAATGAACGTGGAATCACCGTCATCTTCTACAACATGGATTCACCAGTAAAACCCATGGAGTTGGATCGATGACAGTGGATGGACACACTGGGTTTATGTTCAGTTAATGATAGATTTGCTGAAAAGTCACTTTTCTTCAGTTTTTTCTGTTTCTGATTTAACAACCTTTGAATTTACTCTGAGCTTTTATGAACATCTACATGATCATTGAATTAAATATAGGAAAATGTATGATTTTCACTGAAAAAATGCAAAATACAGAGGATAATATTATAGTAAATGGTGATAAATCACTTAACCTCCTGAGACCCAGGAATGTGAAAGTTTTGGATTTTTTACATTAAACAGTTGTCTTGATTTGAAACTGCATAATACAACCATTTTTTTCAGATACATTTTTAAATTAATTTTAATTAAAATTTTTTTTAATGGAATATCCTATGCAATGGACAGCATTTTTAAACTAAAACTGTCAAACTTTTGTCCCCTATAGAGGACAAAAATGCATTGCTGGGTCTCAGGAGGTTAAGAAAGGTTAAAGCTACAGAAAAAATCATGTGGGAACAGTCACAAAAGTAGCAATTGGTCTTTTTGGGTTAATTTGGCTGAGCTGTTTCCAAAAAAAAAGCGTGACTTGAAACTGACACCAGAAGAAAAAGCCCTGAACAAGAAAGATCAGTTATTTTCTGAAATTTAGCATGTGCCACACAGTCATGACAACGTTTTTATTATGATCATATTCATCACCAAACAGAAGAAGAGTTGAAATGAGGAAAAGAAGAAAACGTTAGTAGTTAAAATAGCACTTGTGAGTTTGACAGAAGAATTTGACAATAGCAAACTTGCGTCACAGGGTTCAGAAAGAACATTATGCATCATTGGATTAGTATTTACCGCTAGTTTGTGTCTTTGCAGAGTTCAGTATCTGTACTTGTAGATCTGATCATAATAAAATCTTAAATCTCTGAAGTTTGCAGAGGACGTCCATGGAGGCACTGGGCTGTGTGTGTGTGTGTGTGTGTGTGTGTGTGTGCGCTTGTATAGTCATCTTTGTGTTTTTGTCATTATTCTTCATGGGCTGTCAGTCCTGATGTTGCTGTGCATCAGTCCGGGAATTCCTCCGCTGTTAAATTTGGATTTAAGAGTCATCGGCAGTGACTCACTCCACTCACTTCGACATCAGCTCATACTATGAGTGCTACTCCACTCACCATGGGAGTCCAGTCCAGCCAGGTGGAAGGGGGGAAAACACCTTTAAGCCACAGCAGTCCGGCACTCAATCTGTGTGGGCATACGAGCTCTCTATTCTCAGTACTCGGCCTACTTCTACCATTGATCTCATCTTTCAGCCACTGACACCAGCACTTTGTGGTTAAACAGAAGCAGCCCACAGTCTCCTGAGCTTAGAGCCTAGGGTGGGTGAAATGGACAGAATCTTTTCTCCTGTCTATCCTATATGTCATTTTATGTCACGATAAGGCGTATGTTCTGTAAATTCAATTAAGACCTGGTTTAAAGTAACCACTCTAACTCACTACATGCTTATTCTCTTTTATTTGGAAAAAAGACTCAGAGCATATACAAAAAAAGTTTTTGGATACTCCATGCCTTTATAATTTGTTGCACTTAGAATCACTCTTAAAGGAATGATATTTTGCTTTTTTAAGTGGAATTATGCCTTTGAAAACATTTCCCTGTGGTCTACATAAACTGTAAATGCTATGCTTGGGTCTGAATTCTTCATTAATTAAACTCCACAG
>JAPQRP010000011.1:14905840-14916610 GCA_037367295.1 Apogon hyalosoma | reverse complement strand
GTCCAAACAAATGTACCTTTAGTTGTACCAGGCATTAAAATGAACAAGAAACTGAAGAAAACAAGAGTGGTCTAATAATTTCTTTTGCAACTGTACAAACACCTTATGTATGTTTTTCTGCAATCTGGTCCAAAAGTACTAATTATTATCAGCGATGTGTGAACAATTTTGCATTTGTCATTTACAGGATTTTATTGCGTATATTTTTTGTCTTGAGATTTCAGATATGTCATGACATGACAGCTGTCACAAATGATTTGAGGAATTTTGTTGATACAAGAAAGACAGCAGGGATGACAGCGTGTGCCCTCAGGTCCAAAGAAGCCCCAGCCTTACCTTTACTGCCTGAGATGAACCCAGATTATGTCACATAAAGGTCCTGCGGAGTGAAATGAGAGCGCAAGATGTGACCACTCGCAACCTTGTCCTCATCTGCAGTTATCTGGTTTACAGTATCTGTATGCAAAACAGAGATCACAGAGGAGCCAGTGGAGGTAACAATGGATGAGCCACAATACTGTGGCTCAGCAAGGACAGGAAGACAAAGCAGTGAATGTGAGAATTTGATCATACACACCTGTATAAAGAGAGGAAGATGAAATGTCATTCTCCTTGGATCGACAGCTTATCTTCTGTCAGATTAATGAGGAAAGGTCAGGCAGGGACTTCTGACATATACAAAGTTAATATTTCAAAGGTTTAGACAACTTCATCTGTTTCCCCCTTTATACCAAACTAAATATTACCAGAGGGATGACAAAATATGTGTTGTTTTATAGAATTTACATGGCAAAAATCACACTTTAACTTGTCAAGGTTATCATCACTTTGGTTTGTCATGTGTGAAATACATGTTATACGTCCTTATGCTTCAGCGGCAGTAGCAGCTGCGACCTAAATCATTCTGCTTTTGGGTCGTCCATCCATCCATCCCATTCCCGTGAACACAACATCTCAGAAACCCCTTTATGAATGTCTTCATATTTTGACTCAAAGGGTCACATGACTTGTATTGAACTGAATTAAAGCTAGTGGTTGATGATCGGAATCACTGTTATCACACAAGGACATTTTTATTCATCACAAAAGAGTGTATAAGCAAAGGTCAAAGTCCAGCATCCCAGAGGTGTAACTGTGCTGCTCCACAATGGAACAGAAAATTAGGTTTCACTTAGAGCTGGGCAAAATGTTGAATGACTTTGATTAATTAAGGTTTCACTTTCTGTCAATTTAGAGAAATAATTGCAAAAAAACAAGATTATTTTTCTTGGCACCTCTAATGCAACATATCAACAGTGAATGTTTTTCTTTAGTCATATATCATAAACAGTATTATTATTGAAAGTATTTATTAATCAAGTTTTGTCTGTGGTTCTTATAGGCAGAAAACATTTACAATTGTAAATAGTTCACACTGAAATTTGTTGACAAAAGACGGTTTTTTTTGCCACGTTGTCCTGCTCTAGCTTCACTTGTTAAGTTCTTTCACAACAGGGAGAGCGTAGACAATGAAAAAAGACTGGAGGGAAAAGTCAAACCCATGTTGCTGCTTTATTGCTATTTTCAGTCTAAAATGGTGGAAAAATCAGTGTTACTGCCTGATTATGTTGCACTGGAATGATATAATAACTACTTGTAAATAAAAGTTGTTTTTTTTTCTGGCTGTTATTCACCATATCTCAGGAACAGAAGGAGAGATTGTGACCATATTTCACATTTGATCATGTATTGAACTGGTGGTACTAATTTTGGGTGTATACAGGGCAGGGTGCCTCCTGCTCCTCTGGTAGTCCATCACAGGCTGACTGGTTTTGCTGATACTGAGTTTCAGATGACTGTCACTGCACCACACAGTGAAGCTGGAAATATTTCACTGGAATCAAATATGTCAAAAAAGTGATAACTTTATATTGCTTATTCTTTTTAATAAGCAGTCTGAAAAGACATAAATGTAAGCTGATACTTGATTCGCAAGTGATGCAGTAGTAATTCTATTTTCAGAGTATTTCCCAGTGATACCTGTGCATATGCAGTAAAACAACTTTAATGTCTAGGACTTTGGTTCAACTTATACTGACACTGCAGCGATGCGTTCATGCAGCTGATGGGTCTTGGAACAGGACACTGAATGCTGACCAGCCCCAAGGACAGAAAAGTAACAAGGGTATTTTCCTTCTGGGATTTGCAGTGTAATTTTAGTTCTTATAATTTTTTATTTTTTTTTTTTACAGTATTTTTAAAGTTGTGAAAATGTCTGAGGAATTACCCAGGAGGATCCTTCAGGGGACTTTTAACCTGGATATCATATTACCTCTCTTTTGCAGTCAGGTCACTTAGACACTAGCTTCCGCCACCATGTTGAATAATTCAGAACAGACCATGATGCTTTGTGTGTGTGTGTGCGTGCGTGTCTATGACGTCCAAAAGCAGTGTGCATGTTGGAGGATTGTTTCATCGGGATGCGCCATATGTTGGTTTACGCTGTGCGGTGACAGAAAAATGTTTATTGTTTCACGTGACGCTTTATTGTTTATTTGTTTGTGTCATAAATCATCCTCTTCATGGCAGCGTAGTTTGTCATTTGGATGCTTTTCATTCATCCGTGTGCCATGCGTGCAGGCAGGAAACTTGCACAAAGGCAGCGCAAACAAACCTGTTTACTGTGACTGAATCTGACAGCACGGGGTAATTCTGAACAGGAGGAGGATGCCGACCTGCCAAGACTTATGTCAGCTGAGTGTGGTTTAGAGCCTGACATGGACCAGGAAACCCTACTGTACAAATTATACTGCAGATCAGTCACCACAACAGAGTCAAACAATAGTATATTATTTTAGTTTTTATTATTATTTTGGATTTTATTTATTTCTTCTGTACAGCACTGTGGGTTTTTTTTTTTTTTTAAAGTGCTTTACAAATAGAGTTGGATTGGATTGGATAATAATCCCTTTTCAAGCCTTTGCCTTTCATTATTTCCTGGTTAGCTCTATGTACTTTACAGATGATTACTGTATGTTTATTACATCCTTAACTGTAAACAAGAGAAAAAGAATCAAATATCAACAAGTACCTTTGATTTGTTTCAGAGACTGGATGACATAATTCACTGAATATGCTATGTCACAATATATATGATTGTTCTTAGGTATGAAATTACCTCAGTTGGCGTGTGACATTTCTGTCATTTCAGCAGAGTGTGAAGTGTTTTCACAGTGGTTTCCTCTGTCCTCTAGGAGAAACCTTGTATGATCAGTTTCCCAATGTCTGACAAGGTAGATGGAGTGAAACTGACTTATTGTTTTGAAGACACTCTTTCTGTTTTTGAGTGTTTAGGTGTAACACGGATAGGGTTGGCATCTATACCTCAAATTGATCTTGGTCCAGACTTGTAGCAGTAACTCCATTAGTTTTCTTTTCTCCCTGTTGGAGTTAGATTGGAGTAGAATTACTGCTGCTACTGGTTCAATCTGAAAAATGTCTCTTCTCTTTCCTGCAGGTTAAACATCCGATTCATCTGTTGTACCCATCGGTTCAGAGCACATTACTTTCACACCATCCTGTCACTGTTGATCCATTATCATTAAAATACTGCAGCTCTGATGTGTAGGCGGATGATTTACATATTGTAGTGCCAGAGTTGTTGTTGCAGTGTGTTGACATACATACAGAATGTGTATACATGAGTCACCACACTCAATGCATCATCCTCCTCCTTCTTGCAAAGATTTGCAGTGTGTACAAACGTGCCATGCTGAGTGTGAGAATCTGGGTCAGTAATGTATCCTGCAAACACATTAGTGTGATGTGAGACTATGTGTCATTTTATAAAACAAGATAAAACATCACAGACTTGAACAGGAATTGCACACCAAATATTTAAGCGAACCTCCAGTGCTGACACAGACGTCATGATTTGTGCTTGAATGACTTGCTATAGCTCGTTGTCGTCTTGGGTTGCAGTGATGCCAGTCCTCCAGTCACCTGTGACATAAGGGTCTGGAGTTACACGGCTGTGGTACAAGGAGCACACCCATACATCTCAGTGTCATGAATAATGACTGAGGGGGTGAAGTCAGCGTGGTGCTTCTTGTTGATTCCCTACGGAGGTCTCCACCTCCACTCTTACACCCCTTCAACTCCAGCAATCTGACACGAAACAGCTCCCTGTCCAAACTGTCATAATATACTTTATACATACTTTATACAAGAGCAGTGGAAGATACAGTCTGCTCCTTTTTCAGCACTGGTGTTGTGTGCTTAAATGAATGAATCAGCACTTCTGTTGGCCTCACACACACACACACACACACACACGCACACACACACGCACACACACACACGCACACACACACACACACACACAGGCATAGTTACAAAAAGGTACATTGATTCCTTTAAATTACCAGATTTCTTAACACAAACAAAATTTAACACTATAGAGGTACAGTATTGATTGTTGTGGTTGTACCTACTGTTACCAGACATTTGGTTTGAACACCTATTGGAGATGCTGGAGCATGTTAGACAGTGCTCTATTTCACCATCGTTTTACATAGGAGACTGATCTTATGAAGTCACATTGTATGTCACGTCAGTTTTTCAATCAATCAATCAAATTTTATTTATATAGTGCCAAATCGTAACAAAAGTTATCTCATGACACTTTACATGTAGACCTGGTTGAAACCAGACTCTCAGTCCAATTTACAGAAGCCCAACAGAATCCTCCTCTAGTTCTTATGGCATTTGGCATGCTATACTTACGCATTTTTATCCTTTTGCATGTTATTCAACGGCATTTGATCGTGTGTCAGTTTACACCAAGTACTTCCAGTTCACATACCCGTAACTGCTAATCCTAACCCTCAGTGCGTGGTATTTGACGCGGCGTGAACATACCCACAGAAAGCTTATAATGCGTACAGATAACATGCCAATTAAAAGTGGTGTGTATATTTATGCAATTTCGTGATATCACATTTAACAGAGGGAATGACTTTTGGATGGTGCTCATTCCTCCACGCAGACTTTTACAACCCATGCCAAGGACTACTGAATCTGGACATGGTGGAACAACACCTTACTAAGGGTGCCTTCACACTTGCATCATTTGGTGTGGACTGGCAGATTGTCCAGTTTGTGTGAAGCCTCCCCCGGACCATGATGTGGACTAAACACTCAGCGTTTGTTCTGACCAAAAAAGGTGGTCTCGGTCCAGATCTAACAGAAACATGATTTAGTTCAGGTTTAGGATAGTTCAGCCTTTCAAAATAGTTGCAGGAAGTTATGCAGAAAAAGAAAAAACTAAAAAAAAAAAGCAGGATGAAAGAACTTAAAAATAGGACCAGTGGCTGTGTAGCTCACTGGTATGTTCTATCAAGAATCAATAACAAGTTGAGTGTGCGAGGTTGTCAGGTTCTGGTGCTATGTTAGAGTCCTGTGGTGTTGATGCAGGAGCTCAATCTCCCAATAGAAGTGGGTGTTATTTTCACTAGAGAAGAACTCAACAAATTAAATGAAAGTCCATATATGACTTCCTATTAGTACTCACTAGTAACTATATTGATGTTTGTAACCATTTCCATGTTATACGTCATCAAAATATGGCTCAAATAGTACAAATGTTTTGTTTTTTTTTACTTATATTTTATTGTTTCGTTTTAAGATTTTACAGCACCAACATTTAGAACATATTGTCAGTTGTCATCCTGTATATTGTCCACTTTTTCCATTGATCTTTGAATGTAGCTTGAATAAGGCAAATGTTTAATATTTCAAAAAAATTAAAAAAATTTCAAAATCTAAATTTGTCAAAACTGTGAACAAACTTTGTAGACATAGTCCCAAGGAAGCCACATCTACAATTTGAAATGAATCTATCTAATAATTTCATATGAGATGTTTGAAGAAATTGCTAACAAAGACGAAGAAGACGACAACAACGCCGGACATGGCATCTTCACAGAAGCTCATTTCCTATTGGCCGGTGAGCTAAAAATGCCAGCATTACCAGTCTTCCAATATTAGTCCACTACTGGACCAAATTCATACTATTTAAACAAAATAATGAATCTAAGTGATTGTCACATCTGTAATTTGTTTGCTCTGGTGTCTGGAAAATCCAACCAGATCAGTTGAATCACCATAAACTAAAAGCCTTTTCTCTACTTATTTGTCAGATGTGTCTGTAGTACAAACAAGAAAGTAAATTTAAGGTAAAGGTCTTGAGTTCTGAACAAGTGCATGCAGTATTTATTTGGACGAAACATTGATATGCACTTTCACAATGAGCTGCAACTACCCCTCATTGATGTATTATTAGAACAGGATGCTGGGCTACGATATGTTGACTGTTGTTTTCAGCCAGATATTGCTCACTAGCACATATGATAAAACCACAACACTCCCATAGGTGTTCAGGTGGCTGTTGTGCAATACTGAGTACAACAAATCAATACCGCATCTTTCAATTCCTGGTGTTAAGAAATCAGGTATTGGAGGGAATCAATGTACCTTTTCGTAACTCTCCCTGTGTGTGAGATGAATAGAAGTGCTGATTCATTCAAGTTTAGGCACACATCACCAGCTATGAAAAAGAAGCAGATTACATTTTCTTGCTCTTTTGTTCTTGTACGAAGTATAAAGTGACAGTTTGGACAGGGAATTATTTTGTGTCAGATTTGTGGAGGAATTGGTAATAAGGCTGTTCTGGTGTTTACTCCAGTTTCTCTGATACATTCACACTGCAAAAATGCAAGCTGCTACACTTTCTGCAGCCTGACAGATCATCCATCCATCCATCCATCCATCCATCCATTTTCTGAACCAGCTTTATCCTCACTAGGGTTACGGGGGTCGCTGGAGCCTATCCCAGCCACTTACGGGCGAAGGCAGGGTAAACCCCGGATGTGTCGCCAGTACATCGCAGGGTTGACATATAGAGACAAACAAACACACTCACACCTATGGGCAATTGAGATTAACCGATCAACCTATCAGTGCATGTCTTTGGATGGTGGGAGGAAGCCGGAGTACCCAGAGAAAACCCATGCAGACACAGGGAGAACATGCAGACTCCACACAGAACTCCCACCAACTGGTGTTGGAATCGAACCAGGCATGAGTGCTATCCACTGCACCACCGTGTCACCCTGACAGATCATAATAAATAAATAAATAAATAATGCTGATGATGATGCTAATAATATTCCTTTAGAAACAGTAGTTTTTATTAAGTGCTTTGACAGACAAAGTAAAATGAGACATTTAGATAAGGACAGAACTGAGAAAAAGAAATTAAAGCTGCAAACAGCATTGGGAGGGACCTTGCAACGCATGCTCCGCCTCCCGTGACCGTCAACACCTCAGCTCCACTCACACCTCTCCGTCCCAGCACCAGCCCCCACCCTTTCATGTCCGTCCTCCTTTCATCCCTACAGAACACCGGCAGCTGAAACCACCATCACCTTTTAATGAGGCTTTTATTTTGAATCCTACTGTGTGTGTGTGTGTGTGTGTGTGTGTGTGTGTGTGTGTGCGTGTGTGTGTGCGTGTGTGTGTGTGAGACAGAATCAGTTTGAATTAATTGAAATTATATGAACAGTTGAGCATAAAACTCATGATTTACCACATTTAAGGCTTTTATTTTGAAAAACCCTATTGTGTGTAGAGTTGGGTCGGATTCAAATCTGATGATTTTGCCACCACGAATAAATTATTCTGGATTTAATTCAGGATCTGACCAAGACCAGCTCTTTACAAGCATCTCAGTGTGTTTTTTGGGTTTTTGTTTTGGTCAAACACATCACACCGCAGGGGGAACAATTCAGTTTGATTTCAGCGGACTAAAAAAAGTACAGGTGTGAAAACAAACGTAATTGCCCTAGCCTCCACTCGTGTCCTCTTCTGCATTAAATTTCTCATTTTACCCCACATCCACCGACCCTTCTACCATCCCTCTCACTTTGCTCAGTGTCACAGCACAGAGTGAATAATTCATATTCCACTGCTTTCTGCTGGAGATGAATCATGTCAGAAGAGCAGGATACACGTGCCCGTCTCAGAGCAACTCTTCTCTCCAGAGGCTCTGCTTTGTGTGTTGGGTGCACACTTAGCTCTGCCACAGCTTCACTGTACAGACCAGAGCTACCCTGGCTGCATGACTTCACCATCCCAACATTCATGACAGTCACACGTGAGCGCTGCTTCAGCTCCTCCACCTTCAAAGCCCAGGCAGAAGCCGATCACAGAGCTTCTCATTAGAAACTCGTACTGGATGGACTGTGAGAAGGGCTTCAGAAACAATCCAAGAGGATAATCATGTGAAGTATATGAGAAAAAAGGCGGTAGTTTGTTGTTCAGTTATTAAGTGTATATATGTGATTGAAAGTATATCCATTGTTAGAAAAACTAGTTGATATGCTGCACACTTTTTCGGCTTTAGCCTCTTAAACCCAGCTGCCCTCTCTGTGTTGCCATGGCATTGCTGCCTAGGTGTCTTCATGTTTTCTTTGCAATAAAAGTGTCAGAAAATATCTTTTTTATTTATTTATTTATTTATTTTACCAATTTTAAGTTCAGGAAGAACTTAGCTTTCAATATCTGGCCATTTATTATCATCATTACAAATAATAAATGCTTAAAACAGTGTAGTAAAAAAGAAATTAAAAAAAACACTTGAAGTTTTTAGCATTTTTATTATCAGAAACAACTGGAAATGTCCATAATAAAACTTTTTGAGATTGCAGACTTCTATTTTACATCAGCTCAAACATACTTTTTGGTCTTGAACATTCAGTATCAATATATGGGTTCACATTTTTTTTTGTTTTTAGCTTGTGTGGACGTCTCTGAAACAGTTCCCTTCTACTTGTAATGGAGTCCACTGTTGCTGCTGTAAAGTGTTAGGTAGTGTCTCAGAATCTCAGCTTTCTGATGCCGTTTGAATTTTTTGGATAGCGCAAACGGTTCAGGAGTTACAGTAATTTGAATGCTGTAAAGTGCAAAATGCAGCGCCGAAGACATTGCTGTTGTTAAAAGGATCTGGGCTGTAAATAAATCGTAAATACAGACACTGTAAATATTCCTTCCAGTTAATGACCTGTATAAATTATTGTTGACACATGATTATATATAATTGCACAACTGTCTGCTAAATATGAACTTTTTTAACAATAAATTGCATTTAGGCACCTGCGTTATCAAACTCCTGTCTGTAATCATGCCTTTTCATCGCACAGAATGTCAAGTTTGTCGTATTAAAGACAAATAGAAGCTGCTTAGTGCTCAGTATACTGCAGATCCTGTCCCTCCACTCCCACACATACTTCTGTCTCTGGAGAACTTTCCTGCCAAACTCTATCTAAGACTGTCTCAGCATGCCTGTGTTTAGATCGTTCCTCATGTTGTGTGTGTGTGTGTGTGTGTGTGTGTGTGTGTGTGTGCGTGTGTGTGTGTGTGTGTGTCATGTTTGTCTGATCACTAACTGTGCAGAGTCTTGTGGAGCTTACCAGGCCCCAGTATGCACGTGTATCTCACACAAAGGAGCCGCACACGGGGATCATGATGAAGCCAAAGCAACAATTATTCATATGAAGGGACCCTCGCAGTTTTCATGCTGTCACTGCATGTTATCGCACTGTGTGGTTAAGCAGGTGTGGGCAAGAAACCTCAGTGTTTAAAGTCTACTTCAGGCATGTATGTTCCAAATGGACCTGACAAGCAGTTGTTTAAGGCGGAATCCCTCTTGGAATTGACTATTTTTAAGGTTGCTCGACCTTCATTTGTGCCTTTTCTGTAAACCTGGATGTGTTCTAAAACAACACGTCTTAAGTGTGTTTCCATCTCAAAAAAACATGATATGTGGTATTATTATGCTCAGGTGAGACATCTGCGATCTCTTTCTTCAAGGTTGGTTTTGTCATTTCATCATCCCAGTCGTCCCATTACGTCAAGAATAGAATCAGTCAACAGATGCCTAATTTTTTTTTTTTTTTCCCTTTATTGGAGGTGAGACAAAGTCATTATTTGATACCTCAAGTCTAGGGTATGGAGTTGTATTAGTTATTGTGCGCTCTCAAATTTAATGACATCCTGAATGGTAGTGTTTAATCAAGAATCTGACAATAATCCTATTCACAAGCTTATGATAAATGATAAACATTTGTAGACGAGATGGTGAGAACATTGTATGGATCATAATTTTGTAGTTTACAAGTTCACCTTTTTGTAAGTGTTTTAGGAGACATCAACTGAGATTCTGTAAGTATCTTCTGTGTCGATAACTATAGCCTGGAAACAACTAGCCTTCTATTATTTTAAGAGACACATGCATGTTTCTATAGTTTATGAGCAACAACTAGGTAACTTAACCGATTTATCCGCTTTATTTTAACTAAACAAATGTATAAATGTGCAGATACTGATGCTCAGTTATTAATATTCATTGAACCATCACCTTTGGTAATAACAGATTTTGGATGAAATACATGTATCTACGTCATGTTCCACTTCACAACAGGTGTAGAGAACATGCTAACTCAGACACATGCTGATTCAATTCCCTGTAGACCATGAATGAGAGCTCTGAAGCATGAAAAGGTCAGTGTATAGGTTGAAGCTACTGTTCCAACCTGCATCATCAACAAGACAATGACCTGAAACCTACAGTCGCAGAAAAAATCATTAGACCACTCTTGTTTTCTTCAATTTCTTGTTCATTTTAATGCCTGGTACAACTAAAGGTGCATTTGTTTGGACAAATATAATGAT
>JAPQRP010000011.1:14887759-14903374 GCA_037367295.1 Apogon hyalosoma | reverse complement strand
GAATTTTTATTTATTATTACTTTTGTCAGATTCAAGTTATTTCTGTGACCATTGTGGGTTTTTCTTTCATTAACAAAAGGGTACCAACAATTTTGACCACGTGTGTACATCCAACAAAAACAATATTATTGTAAGGGTGTATGGAAGTATTGACACAACACGATGTTTTGTGATACTGTATTCTTAAAAATACTGTATTGATTTTAATCAGTAGTTTGTAAGGTTCCACCCTCAAGTTTTTAATTTGTGTTTTTCATACAGTGAGATTTGCTTGCAGTTTCACAACATACTGCAAAATATTAAATAGCAACCCGTTTCATGATTCATATTGCGTAACAATATTATTGCAGCTCTAGTATAAAGCGTTCTTGTTTGTTGATTTGCAGTTTTGCTGTCTACATTCTAATGCAGCCACATAATGTTGAGATTAGTTTTCTGCTTGAGCCTTCCTTGGACATTTTACATAGACATTGTTTTATCATGTGAATGTTTTAATGTTTATATTTTTACCTCTTTGCTGTCTGATTGCCAGTGTAATGATTTGTAGTCATACAAACTATGACTGAAATACTCTATATTCTGTGTCATCACTTCTGGGCCTGGCCAAGCAAGTAACAGAGTAAGAAAGCACTGTGCAGGAATGTTAATCATTCCATATCTGTTTTTAAAATTAATTTAGCAGCAACCATAATAGCTCAAATTTTAGGTCTAAGCAAGTACTTTAACATGCCGTTAAGGAATAATAACCAAATATTTAATAAAACCATAAATTTATCATCATTGATGAAGTAACGGAGTGAGGAAAAATAAACAGCAGTTATTCAAGGTTTGGAAAAAAATGCCAAAAAGTGCTGTACCTCAAGGAAAGTGCAAATATTTAGCAGACCATGCTTTTCTTTATATATGAGAGTATATTATATCCAAAAATGAAACTGACATAATTTTTATTTTAGTTTTAAAAGACAATTCATGGTAACGGATTGAGGTGTTTGTTCAGTGTGATGCACCATAATAATCAAGGATTTCATTAAGATACTGATAAAATGATCAGTCTTTGGTGACATATGTTTCATTACTAAATTTAATACACATCTTTCTGCTGTTTTTGTTTGTTTGTTTGTTTGTTTTTTAATAATAACATTCAGAATCAAAGTATTTGATTATTATGAAATATAAGGTTAGACACAGGCATATATTTTGAACATATTTACATTCTGAATTTATGCTTTATACATTCATTTACAACCTTTACTGTTCTTAATTTACACTGTATTCTCATATATTTTCTTATACAGTATATCTGGTTGTAATTCAGGTAAAAATTAGATAAACACAGTTTTAGAAACTAGAGATACATGTCTTTCATGCAGTGTAATCAAAAATATTGTTTTAGGGAAAAAAGAAATTGACCCTGATGTTCACTTTCGCTTGGCCGGGCCCTTTTGTGCCGCAGTCAGTTTCAGGTTTAGTTCACTTTTCACCAACTTTTCATACAGTGCCTCCACATGTACTGTCTCCCTGTGTAACCGAAATATTCAACAGTGATTTTTCGAGGCTGTCAGTGTTATATAATTTGCAAGACAAACTTGCATGTCTAGACATGGGACACAACAGCAGCATGGGCCTGCATGTAAAGTCAGTGTTGGAGTCTATTAATATGTCAGTCAGAGTCGACTCCTCTGTCTGCATGTGTCCCGTGTCTGCTTCAGATGCCAGACAAAAGCTGCTAATGGAGTTATGCTGTGTTTGACACACGTCAAGCACAGCAACCCGCCTGTGGCTGCATACACATGTACAAACAAGTAAAAGCTCACCCAGTGTGTTATTTGTTGAGGTAACATGAGATGAGTCTTGGGTCCTGTGCTCTCTGCTGCTTAAATATAGACCAGAGAGGGAGAGAGGAGGCGGCCGTGCAGACAGGCAGGAAGACTAGTGACTGCAGGGGGACCACATTAATAAAGTAGAAATCATTTATTTTTAATTCTCCACTGAGATCTAATTACTGCCTATTTTTAAGACATGAAAAAAGGTGTGTGATTTTTCAGATGGCTCTTTCTTTCTACAATTTTCTGATGTCATAATGTGGTAGTATGTTTAACTTTGTTGTTGTGCTTCATCATTGATTGCATCACAACAGATAGAAATTTCCAGCTGGAATGACATTTTCTTGTTTCCCTTTGGTTAAACATCAAACCATTTAGTAACTTCAGATTCCCAGGTGTTTGACAAAGACAAGCTCCTTTTTGCTTTTATATAATAAAATGTTCCAAAACAGCAACAGAAAGGATTTCATTCATGGATTTACTGAACATTTCACACAGCTCATTAATCAGAAGAATCATAAGGAAATGTAACTGTGCCAGAGTTACCCAACAAAGCTCATTGTCATCAGTTATTCTGGGATGGATGTTAAAAAGGCACACTTAAAAACAAGCAAAAAAAAAACAAAAAAAAACTGATACACCTGAGGGAAAAAAGAAAAAAAAAACACTTCTCAAAATGAATGAAGCTTAAATCCTGAAGTTCCTTAATTTTTACTGAATCATATGATTTTTTAAAAGTGTTTTTAGTTCTACATTTCCACTATATGTTGCTATTCTTACATAACTACATTGCAGATGGACTTTGAATTGAAATAATTGAATTTCTGGAAAATTATTTTACCTTAGAATTTCACTTGAACAGTAATGTACTTACATCAGTTATCCTCAATCACTGTCCTTAAGTAAAATTTCCAGGGTTTTACTTGAGTATTTATTTTTCTGACAATTTTCTACTTTTATTTCCTAAATTTAAAGACAAACATCTGTATTTTCCACAATGTACAAGTTCAAATCAGGTTTATTATTTTAGTTTTAATGGATTTTATGAAGGGTTATTGGTTATTTGTATTTTGCATCGCTTATTGCCAAAATCAAGAACCATTTCAACCTAATTGGACTGTTATTACAGACAATATATCATGCATGACAAACACAACACATAAAAGACTTGGAAACTGATATGCACATGGTATTGAAGTGAATATATTATTTATGGAATTATTTTGATAGATTTTCACATGTAAATAAGATATGATGTGCAGTTGTTTAATTTCTAATTATTTTACGTTAATACTTTCATGCATTTCAACCTTCATGTACTTTTTCTGTAGAAGAGATAAAAAACAAAAAAAGGAGCTTGTACTTTTTTTTATATACTTTTCCTTGAGTTAAAATGCGCATCAGTCTTTTTCATTCAAGTATATGTTCTTCTGTTTGAGTAAAGAATGTGTGTGCTCATGCAACCTCTGCTTTTTGACTGTGATTTTTTTTTTCACATCCTACATCAAGAACAATGTTCACCGTAAATAAAATCCTATGCGAGTCAGATTTTGATTCTTGCTTTTGTCAACCTATCCTTTAGAATGTGTCACTATCAGACGGTGACTTTTCCCAGTATTACTCACTCTCCACCTCACCTCACGCTCCTGCAGCATCTCTGGGTAAACCCCAATTGAATTCTGCGGCCGTTATCTGGTTTCCATGGTGACCGTTGCCTGAAAAACCCTCTCCATCCAAACAGGAAGATAAAAAATACTCTTGCACCTATTTGATTTGGCACAGTGAATTACAGGAGGGTCCTTACATAAGTCTTAAGTGGCAGTGAGTTGGATGTCGACAATAGAAACTGAAAAACACTCAAAAGGTGCTTTCTTTTTTTTTTTTTTTTCCCCATTTCTCCTCAAAATGCCCCAGTTTTTGCTTTTTTGCTGAACATGTTTTATTATGTTTTCTGTCAATAATGCTCAGATGTCCTTGCATTTACTTCTCAGCTTTCCCAGTTGCACCGATAAATTAAGACCCCGACAGCGAGACTTGAATTGACTTGACTTTTTAAGTTATGTAAGCACAAAACAAGCCCCAGACCCCATGCAGAAGAGGTTTAGCCTTTTTTTTTTCTCTTCTGTGCTGATTTTAGCATCCTCTGCTGATCACCTGTGCTTTCCAGCTGTCTCAGGGAAAGTGCTTGTGTTTTTATGCAAGATAGTAGAGCAGAACTTTCTCTCCTACTGCTAATTGTCCTCCATGCTCTGTTGCCCAAGGGCAGCAACAACACTAATCTACTGCATGCTCAATGCCTTTCCCTTCGCTCTCTGCCTCTCTGTCTCTCTTTAACTCTGTCAATGTTCTTCTCACCGTCAACCACTGCACTCTGTCTGAATCGACTGGCCCAGAGTCCTGTTGTGTGGGTGAAGCGAGGGCCTATACGTATCAAAAGGTCTACTTCATGCTTTAACTAAGTAACTCTGGGTTTTAGCTGCCTGGTTATCTGTTTTTCTGTTTCAGCTAAATGGTAATAGAGCAGAAATGCCTTTGTGAACCCCACTTAACTACACTTAATGCACCACTTTTATACTGTGGGTCTTATGCTGCAGTGATGTAGTGCTTTAAGGAATTTTGGTAACATTTTTAAATGAAATGCTTCGTAAAAATCTGAGAAATTGATATAATGCATTACTAAAACAAACACAAAAAAAAAAGCCAGAAAACAACATAAGTCCTACAAATTATTGTAAGTCTCAAACTGTCTACTGCATATAAGCGCTTAGTTATAATGTCATATGTACTAATGTTATATGTAATGTGTTATATTATGAGTAATGTTATATGTACTGTTTATTACTCCTGTATTAGGTTCATATTTTCCCATTTTAGCTTTAAGGGGTTTGCATCACTGATTCACAAGACAGAAAGAAGAGTAACCACATAAGACTGAATTTAAGCCATATTTTTCTTGTGTCATATGTCACGTATTGTAATGTAATCACTTTAACCTAAACATATGAATATAGGTCAGATTAATACAGAAGTGAGTTGCACTCAAGTTCGTATGGATAATGCATCAACAGATTCAAGCATAGTATATGTACACAGAGCAATCATGTGACCTATTTTCCCCCTGGAGATTAATAGATGGCATAAACTCTGACAGAAACCCCTAATCGTTCTCATTGTTAATCATTTGTGCAGAGGGACACCAGGGCTTTCTGGCAACAACAACAACATTCTCATAATGAAATTAGGACAATCTCAACTCAGATCCATGGAGTGGTACAAGGGCATTATAGCACACAAAGATGGGGCATTATGAATCATGAGTAACATGAATAATGAAATTCTATTACAGTCATATTAAATACTAGATTATTTCACCCATGCAGACCTCGAGAAATTACCTAAATCTCAGTATTTGCTTTGGTATGTGCTGTAACTGTAACTTTAAGTGCTCCAGCATGTAATAAAGCAAAATGCTCCTTTACTTTCTTCTGAGAGGTCGGTTGCTTTAGACCAGTGTGGATATAATGGAAGAACTGTCAGTTATTCTTGTCAGTGAAAACCAATCTGCATCCGATGCAGTGTGGACTAAAGAAAAGCACTGCCTCTGCTTTCAGCAGCGCTGTATATCTGCCCATCTCCCTTGGGGCGGCATAATGGCATAATATACTGTATGGCAGGCTTATGTAACAGGAGGAGGAATATTAATGGACATCCACTCAGGATGAGGCAAAAGAATCAGATCAAAGCTCTCTGTCCACATTGCACACGCTCAGTTTGGCCCATGAACCTTGAGCTCTGGTGCTCATAACTGTGTGAGTTCCACGTATGTGAAAGATAAAGACAGACAGTAAAGTGTTTACAGTGCCCTGTCTGTGCTGCTGCTGCTGCTGCTGCTTTGGCCTTTTGTTTGTTTTACGCTTTGGATTATCAGTGTGTTTGTCTGTATTTCTGTTCAGGCTGTGATGCACGGTGACTAGACTCTACACATGTCGACGTTAACCTGAGCACGGCCTGCACTCACAGTCCATCTGCCAGGTCACAATCTGCAAAACCCAAGGTTACTTTTATAGATCAACAGCAGCTTTTCCCGCTGAGCTCCCCTACCTCAATATAAGAAAAGCTGAATGCACCCCCCCCAGCACACGCACACACAGACACACACAGACACACACACACACACACACACACACACACACGCACACACGCACACACACACAAACAACAACAAGAGAAAACTGATTATAAGTACTTCTCAGCAAATATAAATGTCAATTAGTCTTTTCTTGTTATATTTGGTTAATATACTTAACACTATTTGTAATTATATTTAAAGGTATGACCTGCTATTTTTTACCCAAAAGTTATGTTTTTAAATTGTGTTTTAAGTCATTTTTTTGTTATCCAATGAGTATTTTATCATTTTATGTAAAGGTGTAAGCATTATGCACGTGAACTTCCAGTACATGAGCTTTGCGTTGTGTGTTGTGGTGGGAGCTGAGCATTTGGTGACATTAGCTGACTGCATTTCTAACTTAATCAGTATCTAGTGTTGCACACTATTGAAGCTATAGAGGAACAGAAACCGACCCACAACCTCCACAGTGGTTCTTATCATGTTGTTAGCTCAGTAATGTGATCAGCTGATGTAAACAAATGGACCAGCTCCCTGCAATAAACAGACACCAACACTAACTTCACATAAACACATAAACATGCAATATTCTCCCATTGTGCACCTTTAACATCTGAAAATCAAATTCTAACAGTAACACACCCTCAGGGCAGACAAAACCATGTGACCCTGAGTCCATCTCGGGTCTAGATCATAGTCCAATGATCCACTGACCATCGCAACAATAAACTGAACTGAAGTCTCATCAGGGCAGTAGCTCATTAGTTGTTGTTTTAGATGTTCCTGGCTTTAGCTGATCCTTTTAGTCTTATTAAATCCCTCTAAAATGCAAACACCATTTAATCCTGCTAAAAAGGATTACCCATAGTCAAAGCAAGATAGAAAATCTTAAGACAAAATCATATTAAATCAGAATGTTTAGCAGGACTGGCCATCCTTTCAGCAAAATGGAGGAAGTATTTTGGAAGAATTAAGTTTCTTTTATATATAATATTGTCAAATAATCACTGATTTTATAGGTTCGACAAATTGGTTTATCTTTCATTTATTCTACTTTACTTCCAGTTGCCATTACCACATGTTGATGACGGGTGGATTTGGGCCTCAAAAACACTTTTTAGAAGAACGGATTTAGTGTTAGTTATGGTCTAGTGATGGATCTGGTGATAATAATTGAATAAAAAAAGATTAAATAGCATTGGTGTTATCCTGAAAGTCTTTCAACAGCTCAGTATTTGCATCTTTAGTTAAAATTTAAGTAGGACAACTATAACTGATAAAGGAGAACATGTTGCAGGGATATGGTCAGTCCGAATCCAAAAGACACATGATTATATACAACAAAAGATCGGCCCATATATGGCCCTCCGGTTCCGGCCTTCCAGGCGAACCCATTACTGTGAAAGGTGTAATTGCCCATGCCTTCAGACACACACACACACACACACACACACACACACACACACACATCCCCTGGACATCAACAACAACATGATCGATAGCACTATGTGTTCATTCAGTGCAGCGCTGATGGTATCAGGGCAGTCAATAATCTCACTGATGGGAAAGTGGTCTGCCACATGGATGACGCTTTGTTGATGTTCTGTTTTTAGAGTGAAGTGCAGTTCACAGTAATATACCCTCCATGTGTTATTGTTAGGACACGTTGCATTTTATTATTACACTGCAGATGCTTTCCAAAACAATAAACAAATCAGAATGAAAATACCTCTTGTATTATTTCCAGTAAAATCCTGCCATGTGGTTTCCAGGAACTATTTTTTTTTTCTTTTTTTCTTTGCTGCAGATGAAAGTCTTATTGGCAGTGTTAGCAAACAATGTTGTATAGTATTCCTTACATCTTCTTTCTCTCAGGTTTCACCTTATTTGGCAAATCTGTGGATGTAATCAAGCACAGAACATGTTGCAGATGTGATTTTTGTGGCACCAGCTGCAGTGGGTGTTTACACACTAGTTGCAGACTTGGTGTGAGAGATATGGACACTGTACAGCCAGACATTGATAGATGATCATGTGGCTAGTCATGGCTCCCCAAGGGTTCTGCAGTTTAATAGATTCACTAGTGTAGGCCAGCACAGAGCTGTTTAACAGCTTAACAGATGGATCTTTTTTTTTTCTTCTTTGCTCTTTAATTAAGGGTCAGTATTTAGTGTCACTGAGGTTGAGTTCAGATTCTCACTGGTTCTAAAGACAAAGGAAATGTGAGGCCTTTTGCAAAACTGCAACTACGCGCATGTTCCTTTTATTTTACAATTTGGAGGTTAATCATGATAATTATTGGCAGATATTGTGTAGATCTTATATTTTGTTTTGTTTCTTAATGTTCACCCAGAGAAAAAGCTAATGTTACACAAGTGCAAAAACGTTGTTTGTCATGTTCCTGTCTATGCTGTTTTCTACTCACTGAGGATGTGAAAGGGACAAATGCCATACCAGAGAATCACAATTACATTTCTTTCACCATTTATTAATTCACCAAATACAGTGAAAATGGCATCGTAATATACAATGACTCATTCTTAGAATGTCATGACATTTTTGTTGCTTTTTTGCTTCATAAAACGATGTTTCATTATTGAAAATATTAAGGTTTCATGCACAACAAACCATATCCAGTTTCTTTAAATAATGGTACAAAATAAACAAAATTAAAAAACAAAACTGTAATGTCCAAAATCGGTCAAATAACAACGTGTTATTTGAGGATACTCGTAAACAGTGCAATATACTCTAAAACTGCCATTTTCTAACAAATTCATCAACGAAGCTCAAGTCACAGTATACGATTTCTTAATAATAGTTTAACATTGATGTGTGCAAAAACCCCAGACACATTCAGTTAGTCTTTAAAAAATGTCCACCCTCTGATATAGAATGAGACCAGTCGACTAAAATCTTATATTCTCCTGTGTGAAGCCCAGTCTCATTCTGTATATCCTCTCTGAAATAGAAATATTCTTGTTGATGAATTGTAAGACGATAGACTAGCATATCATTTAAATAACAAATATTTAGATATAAAAATACAAATATGAATTTTGTTAAAAAGAAGCGTGCCAGGGTAAGAGTGGTGGCACCTGTGTTGGCACCGGAGTGAAAGTTCATGCAAAGAGATGGAGAAAAAAGTAGACTTTAAATTCATAGAGGACGAAACACGAATATTTGCAAAACTTAAAAGAACCAAATTATAGGAAACATATTTTTCCCATCAATTTCATGACTCTTATTTTGAACATTTACTATAATCTCCACATCTCTGCTGGCCACTATAGATATTTGCGCTTTTGAAAATGCAAAACAAAAAAGAAAAAATAGGGAAAAAAAAGAAAGATATGTGCAGGTGTGAATCAGCTACATGAAGGCGCCAACCTGCACCTTTGACCACTAATGGGTAATACAAGAAGAAGAAGAAGAAGAAGAATGTAGCCTGCAGTTCAGTTTAACTGTGGCCTAATGCTGTTTAAGGTGTTGGGCCAAAACAAAGAGGGTTCTACTACAGGAAATATCAACATTGCACCATCCTCGGATATATGTTTTTACATACAATGGGTCTCCTCTATTTAGTAGACTTGAAAGTTTGGTTGGTCTGTTCTTTAAAAAGCGTTAACAGCAACAGGAATGCATCGGACCAGTGCTGAAAGGACAGCTCCCTTGAATGAATGCACCGTCGCTGAATCAACAAAGCAAAGCCTAAAGGAGGGAGGAAGAGGAGGAGGAAGAAGAGGGGGTTTAGGGGGGTGGAGGGGGTGTCTGAGAGCTAAGCCTACCTACTGTACAACTTATTGAAATAGGGCTGGGATTTAGCTTCAGCCTCCAGTTGCAGGGTTTTGTTGCTTACAGCGCTTTTGGAAAGGAAAAAGAGATGGTCGTGAAGTAATGACAAGTTCATCCATCATTAAAGTCAGCAGAGGTTGAGATACAGAGCGCGTCCGCCATCTCAACATCTTCAAATCATCAAATCGGGATTCGTTTGGAGAATTGCCAGCAATCCCATGATAAATCTTAGTCTTTTCCAGAGTCTCTCTCTCTCTCTATCCCTCTCTCTTTCTCTCTCTCTCTCTCTTTCTTCCTTCATCCCTTTCTTTCTTATTCTTCCTTAAGCCCTCTCCGTGTTTCCCCCTCTATGCCTCTTTCATTTTCTTTTCCCATCCCGTCCTCGCTTCGTGCCGTCGTTTTCTCCTGCAGTCCTCGAACATGCACAGCCGACAAGTGCTTCAAATCGGTGATCAAAATTAAAAAGTCTGCAAGGCATCGTTCATGTTTAAACGCCAGGTGAAGACTTGTCTGTCATCCCCTTCAGGACCTCGTCTATTCGGTCGTCCTCGATGACCACTGTGGACAGAAAAAGAGAAGAGGATGTTTACTGAAACCATGACAGCTGAGAAACCAGACCAGACTTGTGATGCGGGACTTCACCGGGTTTTATGGTCACGACTTGTCTGTTTCCATGATGTGCAGCCTATTACCTGGGTCTTATTTATGGCCTAGAGTGGAAGGCAGCGTTGCGCACGCAAAAAAGTGAGAGGAATGTGGTTGTAGTGGGATTGTAGTTGAATAAAAATAAATAAATAAATAAAAACAGCATTGCAAATCCCCGCACAGTTGTTTTCCTGAAAACTCATTCCCGATAATGGCGCCAGGTCTGACAACAGATATAAACCTATTGTTTGATGGGTGCATAGTGGGGTGTGTCCTTGCGTGGAGATCATTTCTCGTGAGTGCATGTAAACACTTTGACAGTCGTCGACAACAACAGACCTTTGCGAAACGAGAAGTGTGTTCATCCTGTGGTGCATTTTAAAGCAGTAAATATGGAAATGATGTAGGACAGACGACAGTAAATTAAATGCAGTGCATGAATTATGACAAAAACTGAACTCGTTAATGAAAATCAATAGTAATAAGTTCCTTTTGCGCATTTTACGCATATAAAATGACCATTTTTGATTTGATTTCACATTACTTGATTGTGGTCTTGTGTCATCTATTGTGACAGTCTCACTAAGTGTTAGTTTTCAGTTTGACCGTCCTTTACCTCGCTTGGCTCTTCCGATCTGTCCAAGCTTTGGGGGTCTTTTCGCCTGCGACGCAGCGAAAAAGGCGCTTGTGTCCTGCAGTCCGCAGCTAAAGGACATCTGGCTGACCTCGCTGTCTGCCCCGTAGCCGCTCATTTTCCCCTCGTTGTATGGCAGCACCTCGGACATTGTGGCACGACGAAGAAGGGTCTGGGAGTAAAAAGTAGACAGAAATCGTCCTCGGCGACTTTACGCACAAGACAGCCTTAGATCCTCTTTTGGTTGGAGTCGCTGTGGTCGGGCTCTCTCCAGTTGGGTCCTTTCAGGGGCTTTAACTCTTGGCTTGTGGATGTAAAGAAGGGGCCAGTGTGTGCGCTCCGGCTGCTGGTGTGGTCCCTCTGTGGTGTGAGGATGCGTTGCAGCTGCAGGATGAGAGTCTGTGGCTGAGCTGTGTTCGCCTGTGTTGCTGGCTGATGTCTGGTGAGGGAAGTGGGAGATCCCGGGATCATAAAGGAAACCCAGGCTGAACGGTGAAGTCATCCATCCGGGTTTGAAGCGCGTGCTCGTGTCTGTGTGTGTGTGTGTATGTGTGTGTATGTGTGTGTGTGTTCAGGGACTCACAGTGAAGAGGAACAACACTGACACCAACAGGCCTGAGTGGGAAGTGCTCCGGTGGAAGAAGACAGGCTTCAGACCTTACAGTGAAGTCCCTGAGAGACGTAGATTTTCTTCAGATCCTCCAACAGATACTTACTATTATTAGAACAGCTATGCTTTTCTATTGTTTTCTACTTATTCTGCATCAATGGGTCATCAGCCCTTGTTTTATAAAAGCAGTAGGAGTTGTAGTTTTACACTGAAGTTATTACTGGTGAACATGAGGATTTATGAGTCACTGATAAAAATAAAATCATCTAGCTCAAAACAGCTTTTGCTAGTTTAACTATAATTCTATGCACTTAGATGTTCAGTATTTGAACAATAATGCAAGATGAAATGTGTTAGAAAAGATGTTATTCATCCAAGTCATGCAGTGAGTTACATTTTAGTCCTTGGTTATTATACAGTATTAACCCCGTGGACAAAAAAGGACCCCCGTTAACCCATGAAAACCCAGTGCTACTTTTGTGATGGTTTGCAAATGATTTTTTCTTTATATTTACCCTGTCTTAAGTGATTTATCACCATTCATTGTAATATTATCCTCTTTATTTTGTGTTTCTTCAGTAAAAGTCTGTTTTTTTTATATTTAATTCACTCATGTGGATGTTCATAAAAGCTCTGAATAAATTCAAAGGTTATTTTACCATAAACAGAGAAAACTGAAAAAAAAAAGAATTTTTCAGTAAAATATATCATTAATTGAACATAAAAACATGTTTCTCCATTCACTGTTACTGATCAAACTCTTTGGGTTTTACTGGTGAATCAGTGTTGTAGAAGATGACGGTGTTTCCACATTTACTACGGAGCCTCTGAATGTCCAAATGGCTCATAACTGATGACCATGAAAAGATGACAAACTGCATTTCACACCAATTATTTACATGTACTGATAGGATTAGTGGCTCTAAAGTTATTAAATACTTTATATCAGTAGATGGTTTTGGTTGATGGTAGATGTTTGGGTCTTTATGGGTTGAACATTTTTGTTAACATTAGTACTTAATAGCACCAATACCAATAAACTGAATATTACAATAATATTCAAATTGAACTGGTGATGTATTACTATATCTATATATGTTCTTCTGTGTATGGTTTTCTCTTAAACAAGTATAAAATTCTACTCCATATTTGTCATTTGTTATTTAGTAATTTATTTCAAACAAAACTTAATAAATCAACCAATCAATAATGAAAACAAAGATCTAACACAAATACAGAACAACAAATATAGTTTATTTGCATATTTGGTAGGAGGAAAACAACACTTATTTAGTCCCATTATGTTGATCAAAATGTTTTAATATTTATTTGCTTTTATTCCTGAGTTTTGTTTTGTGTTTATGTACATTTTAGGGCAAATGTAAGGGTGAATTTTCTATTCTCCTGTAAAGTTTTGCTGCTGCTGCTGCTGCTGTCTTTGCCAGGAAAGTCTTGCAGAAGAGATTTTTAATCTCAATGAGTCATTTTTTCCCTTGTTGAATAAAGGTTAAATCAAACAATATTCCAAAAAGTCATGCAGAATTATGAAGACTTAGGGTACAAAGTGTTCATAATTATATGCAGACACTGGCACATTATGTGCATCATGAACACGTAAGTAAGCTGGTGAGCAATGAAGATGTCTAAAATCAAATAGAGAAAAAAAATATTGGGTATTATGTGTGGTAGCTCTTATAAATGATTCATGAAAATCCACCAGTGATTATCAAATGACGTATTAACATATTAGTTGCATCTTGAAAGCACTTTTCATGATGTGTTTCTGGTCTTTCATAAAAATAAGGTAAGGAATTCTTCAATTCACCATATACTGGAGAAATTAAGGTTCAAAATAACTAAAATGCATAACTAACATAGAATAGTAGATGCCAGGTTCAACTGAGGCAGTTTTCAAGTCTGTAAATGCACCAAAAGCAATTTCAGCACCACGGACAGAGACAGTACCAGTTAAACATTTGGTGCTTATTGAATGACGTCTTTATTTAGAGGTGTGTGTTCATTACAGCTCTGTCCTCAAAGTACTCTCATAAAAAACACATAAATAACAAAATGATTGAAAGCCTATTATTGGATGAAACCTGTTTTCACAACTCATGCCAGTCTGCATTGCTGACTGGTGAAATGACCAGCTGACAGTCTTGAGATCAGTGGTGTTGGAAAGACTCTTGGGTTTCCTGTTGGGATCAGAGGCAGAGGCAGAATGAACTCCTGCCTCCTGGCTGGCTGTGAGACGTGGCTGCCCACAGAAATTTGGCCCACATAACCCTGTTCTTGTTAATGACTTTACTGGGAAGAGACACAGCCAACATTGTTAGAGGTGGAAACAATAAAAATGTTTATTTGTTTTCTTGGAAAAAAGTCACAGAGGCCATTCTTAGTATGCAGCCTGCTTCAAACTAGTATAAACAAACACATCCAGCTACTTCTAACAAGGACTTTCACCATCCTCAAGGTTCTACACAATGCATCAGAGATCCGATCAGCCGTTTCCTCTCGATGTAATTCCCCAGGGATGACTCACAAAGCTCCTCCTGTCCAATAAACGGCAGCCTCTAGCTGTCAACAAGCCAAGCAGTTGATTCATGCAGGAGAGTTCAGAGAAGGGCCAGGGACTTCACATGATGTCATCAGTCAGCGACAGAGTAATGGGCTGTGGGAAAACCTTCAACCTCCTGCCCTAGATCGTACAGGTGCTATATAATCTGGATATGCATGTGCCATTCCAACCAGACCATTTTTTTCCATAGCTCCTCTATTATTGGCCTGATCATTCAGCAGTCTGACTAAATGTTTAACTCAAGATGATGAAGTACAATTATTTTTTTTCTCTGTAATTTAAGAAATTCAGTATAGTCTTTCTGATGCCTACCATAAGTGTTTGAAGAACTGCAGACCCTTTCTTGAATATATAATAAAGGGTGACTATTGCACTACATCATGTAGACTCTACCTCTGACCTTCTGTCTATTTATGGAGTGACATTACCATAACACTTCTCTATTATTTTTAATAAACTTTTCTAGCACCATTTTGGAGGAGATTTAACTTATAATCGAAATGAAAAAAGCTCTCGCAGTCAGAGATCCTTAAATTCAGTTCAATGTTAAAATTCACTGAAGAAAAATAAACAATGAAATCGCCTATATTCTCCCTGGTGGGTTTTCAGGGATAAATCTTACATTCACTGAAGGCATAATTGCTCTATGTTTCAATCCTCCACATTTCATTTAATATCAAATTTTTCTTAATCCAATATTTCATAATTGTCAATGATCAGAAACAGGAAAAAAAATATAGCTATACACTAACTCATCATACTGTCTGTTCAATAAGTATGACTCCAACAACTGACATATCTACATACTTTTTTTTTTTCCTTTTTGGTCTGAAAATGAAAAAATTCCCAAACAACATTTATATGTTTGAAAAAAACCTCAGTGTTTTAGTCCATCCAGGTTTGGGTCGATCTTGCTCAGTGTCTTTGTCCTTTAGCCCTGTCTCTCTCTTTCTGCTTCTTTCCCTTTTTCTCCCCTTGTGTCTTCACCAAGTACACGCTTCTTAATGATCAGGGTCGCTCAGTCAATCACATCATCACTGACAAGGGCGCTCACCCTTAAGAAATGCGTATGTGTGTGTGCTCTTGAAGCACTGCCTCCAATTACAAATGAATCATCATGCTGAGTCACCCCCTCCCCGTCTCTCCCCTTGAGTCGACCAAATGCTGCTGAACTTACACACACAGACACACACTTTGTGAACACACACTATGTTCCTCCTTGAGGAACACTAGCTGAGGAAAAACACCAATAACAGGCCTGAAGCTCAGGGCCAGGATCAATTCCCTGAGTATCAGCGCTTAGGTTTTGTGTCCGTGTCTGTGTGTGTGTGTGTGTGTGTGTGTGTGTGTGTGTGTGTGCGTGTGTGTGCGTGCGTGTGTGTGTGTGTGTGTGTGTGTGTG
>JAPQRP010000011.1:14868196-14879515 GCA_037367295.1 Apogon hyalosoma | reverse complement strand
CTTCATTAGCCTGACAAACTGGAGTCTCTCCTGCACTTGCTCTACAAATATTTGTATATTTTCAATAAATCACTGAACAACATTTTCCTTTGTTTCACCTCACTTTAGGCACACAAGGTCACGAGGCAAGGGGAGGATAAATAATTTTCCAGGATAACTTAACTGTTTCCAGGACACTTTACTTTTTTTTTTTCATTTTCCAAATGTTTTCCATGACTGGAAAATTGGTCAATCATTTTCCAGGTTTTCCAGGACATATGGGAACCCTGGATATTACAGATGAGTGGAGACAGTTACTCATAGTTACTAATAACTTACTAATAAGGTTATAGTGTAAGAATTTTGACAGGTGTATATACAGATCTTTCTTCCTCTTGCCCCTGTCCTTGAAAATCTCAGAACAGAAAGTGAGAACAGCAGTACCAAATACAGATATACACACACAGTTACAACTGGTTTTAATTACGAACAAAACTGTCTCCTTTGTTAGATGAATTGAATGTCAAACAGTCAAGCCTAGATTCCTTTTCAACAACTTTTTTAACATTCATATCATAATAATTCTGTACTGTATGTTGCCTCACCATGTGCGTGACAAGCCATTCCACACCCGCCTGTGTTCTCTCAGCAGGAATTTCTGCAATACTCCAATACTTTCTTTTTGGTAGTGACTCGTAAGAGGCTCCTCTAGGGGTTGCACAGAACCTATACACAAATGTATGTGGAAATTAAAGACAATAAGAGCTGAGAACAGGACACCCGTGTTACAAACAGTGAAACATGGTTACCTTCGATAACAGCATATTTTAGGCACGCTCCTGGAGTAACTTTCAGAATGTCTTTGAGTTTTCCATCTATGTTGAAGTGTGGAGCATCCTGAGAACACAAGAAACAGATGTATGTGGTCTAATATTATGAAAGACAGGTGCAAAATGAATTTTTAGTTCACAAAAATCCATTGACTTTTGTGACCTGTCCTGTTTTCAATTTTGGTATACTAGGGTATCAACATAATGTGCTGTACACTTTTAATACCCCTCAGCCAACTATAGTGTAAGATTTGAAGAGAGTTGACAGTTACTGCCCTATAATTTACAGGGTGTCCCAAAAAAATTGACATCATTCCTCCACTACACTGGAAACTCAGTGTGAGCGCTTATCTTAACGAGAATCTGCCAGGAAGATGGATTGGACGTGCTAATGATGGAGACAATGTACTATTGAAATGATCCCCACACTCACCTGCCCTAACACCGTGCAATTTCTTTCTGTGGGGTTATGTGAAAGGACTGGTCTATATCCCACCACTTCCCATATGTGTAGAAGAACTCAAGAGGAGAATCACTGAGGCTCTGGAGAATGTTACACATGACATGCTGGGGCGAGTGTGGCAAGAACTCCACTACCAACTTGATATGTGCCGTGTCACAAGTAGCGTACACATTGAACATTTGTAATAACTTTGGAACATTATAAAATTACCATCCCCCATAAGTTTTTTTGTTTGAAATTTGTAGAATAAAACATTTTAAGTCCAAAATCAATCCTATTAAGCCTGATCCTATTTCATCTGACCGTGTAGTCACTCCGATATGGACATCTCAAATTATGTCAATTTTTTTGGGACACCTTGTAGATCATATTGTTTTTGGGTAAAATTGATTAAATACATATTTATATTTGAAAGTATTCAGATATTATAACTGCACAAGGCAATTTGACCTTGAAAAAGTAGGTCAAGGTTAGCTATTTTCAATATTCTTCTGCTCCATGCCAAGATGCATCCACAGTATAAATTTGGTGCAGATATCTCAATGCATTCTTCAGATAATGCCATTATGTCATTGAATGGACAGACAGATGGACAGACAGATGACAAAATGATTATGATACCCCTTCAGCCAGAAGTTTGGGTAAAAATCATTCAACCTAAATGACCTGAGGAGAGAAAATTACTCTTTTGTTAATCTGTCCACACCTTAAAGACACACTACATGCTGTATGCGACTCAAATAGTCATAAGCCTAACTTAGATTATTGGCCTCTGCTGTCAAAATGGTTCAGAGGCATTAGTGCAGCATTTATGTAAGAGGATTTCAAGCAGTATGTAAAGGTGAAGGTTGTTTTCAGAGTTCACAACTACAGTAGCCACATTCCATTAAATGTTTTATACAATTGAGATAACAGCAAAGTGTATATCCAAATCACAGCAGGTGACATTTTTAACAGTAAAACCTGTTGTCATACACTATTAAACCACACTACAAAGTAATATTACGCAGATGTAAGGGAATGTGTTTGGTAAACCATTCTAATCATATTATTATTATAAATGAAGGTGACAAAGTGCAATTTTTACTGATATTGAAATCACAAAATCTGTCAAAATACTGCAATAGTTCTAGTTGTTGAGCCCTATTACACAGAATTAAATAAAAATTTGAATATGAGGGAATGTTAATCATACATGAAGCATGTCCACTGTTGTGCAGCTCTTCCTGTACAGATAGTAGCAGATGCCTGAAAGGGCAAAACTGGCTCCAAGACACACCACCTCACTTAGACTGACAGGAAATTCATCCATCCTTTCTGCCGTAGCAGTAGACCTGTGGTGTAAAGGGCAAACACATGACAGAACAATAAACTGCACTTTGTATTGTAAGAAGTAGTTCTTATTCCTATTAATACTTCTGTACTGTTAACTTATTATTCTTGTCTATTTTGTTTGTCTGTGTGTATAAGCTATTGGATGACTAAACCTATTCATCTCTCTTGGCAGTAAAGAAATCATACTGAGTAATGTATGTGATGTGGTGTATTTACAAGTTACCACTTGTATTTTTTCATTTCACAGCCTGTTCATAGAGGTTAAAACTAAAGGCTACAATAGAGCAACGTACAAACAGACCATGGATCTATCCACACACAAGATAGTAAACACCTTTATTTTAACATTCAAACATTAAGTATGGCTTAAGTATGGGCTCCTGGTAAAGCAATAGTCGCCGCTTAATTCTGTCCTCGATAGAACTGTGCTTAAAGATAAAACATGCTAAAAGTAAATTCCCTTTTATGTGTGAGCCACCTGTCACATTACGCTAACGTACTTAGCTTGGAGCTGCTAACGTTGTTAGGGCAGCGATAAAACCAAAGATAACTTCTAACGATCTGCACGTCCTATGTCAACTTATGACCTACAATCAATTGTGCTTAAAAGGCTAAATTAATAACGCACGATCGATACTACATGTGTATTGTTTACCTGTCAGGGAAAAGAAATCTCCCAAATTGACATTTTCGGTTGGTCAGTGACACTCACCGGATGTGACGTATACTATAGCGTTTGCTTGTCACGTGATGAGGTGCGCATGTCCATTGCGTTCTCCCTCTACGTTGCAGAGATGGCAGGAGGTGTACGGAGAAAGTCTCCCGGTTCCCCGTCCCCGTTATGGGGGAAACTTAACACATTATGGCACGACAAACATTTGGTCTTATTTAAGACAGAGTACACCTTACTGGTCGTTTCGGTTTTGTGGTGCCTGGAAATCGGGATCAATGTGTGGGTTATACGAAAAGTGGCATGTAAGTAGCTGCGTGGCTAGTTAGCATGCTATGGTGATTTACCCTTCTTATGTATGTATCTCAACGCTAAGTTACTAGCGTTAGCAGACCCTCTAACTTAACACTGCCACCTGTCAAAGTGAATTATAGCCCTACATGACCGCCCGGAATCGTCTGTTCTGCTGTAGTGTAGAATGACACTAACATTTTTTAACAACTGCCTGACTTTGTGCAGCTAAAGATGTATTTTTAATAACAAGCTTTTGCGCCGTTGCATTGTATATCAATGTTAATAACTCACAACACTGATAAAGAATTTCTTAAAAATAAAAAAAGAAACCTCAATATTAATGTTCTCCATCTTTGATGAACTTGTTTGTGTGATTACTTAAAAATATGGATATAGAGATTTAAATAAACATTAAAAACAAGTAAGACATAATCACATATGTTTTAGAGAAACTGGACTACATTTCACAGCATGTAATTCTTGTTTCACATTGTAAGTGATGTATAAACTTGGAATTTGATATATGTCCTATACATCAGATACTGAAATAGACTGGAAAGCTTACATGGATGAAGTTGAGGGGGTCATCAATGGTACCTATGATTATACCCAGCTGAAAGGAGACACGGGCCCCTTGGTGTGAGTTTCGGAGGGCTACAATGATACACATCCTATAGTTATGTTTATATGGCCTGAATGATAACCCAACACCTCCTTGTTCCAGGTATCCAGCTGGTTTTGTCTATATCTTCATGGCTCTGTACTACATCACCAGCCATGGTGTAAATATTCGACTGGGCCAGTACATTTTTGCTGTTTTCTACCTCATCACACTGCTGCTTGTCTTCAGAATATACTATCGCACAAAGAAGGTCAGTCTGGGGTTGTGTAAAGAAAAGTATCCTAATAATAAAAAGGTGCTATCAGGCACTGTGTTATAAATGCTCTTTAGATGAAACGTACACTAATATTCTGAATGGTGTTTTCTGAAATCTTTTAGGTTCCTCCCTACGTGTTTTTCTTTGTTTGTTGTGCTTCCTATCGAATCCACTCGATCTTTGTGCTGCGACTCTTTAATGACCCAGTGGCCATGATGCTGCTGTTTGCAGCTGTCAACCTTTTCATAGACGGATACTGGACTTTGGGCTGTGGCATTTACAGGCAAGTGTGGACTCCAAAACAGCACACTGCAGCTTCATTAATGAGGAATACCCTTACAAACATCTAGATCTCTACTTTACCTCTGTTTTTTATCGCTGTGTTTTTCTGTCTGTGACATGGTATAATTAAACTCAGTTTTTCTCTCCTTCTGACAGTTTAGCAGTGTCTGTGAAAATGAACGTGCTTCTTTTTGCCCCTGGGTTACTTTTCCTCCTCTTATTAGAATTTGGTCTAATGAGGACAATCCCAAAATTGTCTCTGTGTGCAGGCATACAGGTAAATTACCTATTTGAGCTATTGTTTACATATTCTGCTGAAATATGTTTAGAAATTGTTTATCATTACCAGTCACCATCTCTTTCTTTACTGCAGATTCTGCTCGGTCTGCCTTTCCTTTTGGAAAATCCTATTGGTTATGTAAGCCGAGCATTTGATCTTGGCCGTCAGTTCATGTTTAAATGGACTGTCAACTGGCGCTTTCTGCCAGAATGGCTCTTCTTGAATCGGTACTTCCACCTGCTCCTGCTGGTTTCCCACCTGCTCATTCTGCTGCTCTTTGCCTTCCGCCGTTGGAAAAGGTGAGAGAGACTTTGGCTGTGCCAAGGTCAGTGTTGGCATTATTGTTGGAATAAAGCATGCGTTAAATTTTGTGCCAGGTTTAGCTCTGCAACACCATAGGTGTTGGCTCTGAAATTAGTTGATTTCACGGACTCTGATGTACTCCAGAGTTTCCGTATGGTTTTATTTATTATACTTTACAGACTAAAGGTGTGTCAATTGTGCATCCAACTGTACTGTCAGATAGTACTTCTTAAATGGCCATATATTGTTAGGATCAATACAAGTTACAAGTTATAGATTAGGTGAGCTCTTCACAATGTACAAAAATAACAGAACCTTTCTTTTAATGTCATAGAATTTTATTGTATGCTCTATAAAGTACATGTCTCTGCTCAAATTAATTTCAGTACTTTTCATTCTTATAAGCATATTATCAAATGAACTATACTTTCACATCAGCTGTACTTTATAGTTATTGTGCATTAGTTTCAGACATTAGGACATCAGTGCTTCTGCTTCATGAAAAGCAGTCAACTCGGATAGTATTTTCAACTAATAATGTGCAGTTAGATGTACAGTCTATCAACTGTACAATTGAAGTAACTTTTTTCCTTATATTAGGCCAGGAGAAAATGTTCTGGAGTTACTGAAGGACCCAAGCAAGAGGAAAATACCTGCTCAGAAAAATTCTGTGGATCATATCCTTTTCATCCATTCATTTCGTAGAGCACATTGTTTATGTATATTGAATGTTTTGACACTTGATTTTCAGATTGCAATGCACACTATTTAGACGTACTGCTCTGTGCATTTACTGCTACTATGCATCACTATTCTTGTTTTTTTTTTTTTTTTAAATCTGTTGAATACTTTCCTGATGTGTTCACTTTAAGCCTTAACAGAACCCCACAGATTGTGCTGATTCTGTTCACGTCTAACTTTATCGGTATGTGCTTCAGCCGTTCATTACATTATCAGTTCTATGTGTGGTACTTTCACACGCTACCATATCTGCTCTGGAGTGGAGGAGTCAAGAAGCTGGCCCACCTGCTCAGGTATTGAAAAAAAAAGCTCCACAAAGTGTACAGCTTTTTTGTAGTAAGTTAGCAGCCCAGTGTACTGATACATGTTACACCCATGTTAATGCTATATTCTGTGCAGGGTCCTCATTCTGGGTCTGATCGAGCTGTCGTGGAACACCTATCCCTCTACCAACAGCAGCTCAGCAGCCCTTCATGTTTGTCATCTCATCATCCTCCTCTGTCTGTGGTTAGCTCCTCCTCTTTCCTCACTCCCAGAAACACAAGAAAACACACCAGTTAAGGACAAACGCCAGTGAGCCACAGCCTGAGCAGGCTGGACATCAGATTTGGTCTATTCAGCTGCTGAACAGCCTCCAGCCTCCTCTCTGTGACTCTGACATCACCGATGCAGAGGGAGATGACAGGGGTGTTTTCAGTGAATGGAAGAAGCCAATTGGTGCTTCTCATCTCAGCTCACTGCTTAAAGTGAAGGAAGCTAATGTGTAGGTTCGTTCTGTAGACACCTACATGATGACATGACATGTAGTAGTCCATTACGGTTGAAGAGGTGAAAAGATACACAGGGATTCTCAGGTTTAATTTTTAATATACATGCTAGAAAGAGTTTAGTGGTTTGAGGAAATAATGAATGCAGTGTCAAAAGAAGTGTTACAAAAGCTTAATTTGTACTTATGGGATGTGTTTGACACTGCAATTGACTGGTGCAAAACGTAATCACAGTATTTGAGAAAAGGATCCAAAACTTTAAATTAAATTCTACTTGGCACAGTAGTGGCTGTATTGTCTAGTACAAGGGTAAAACTCTTTTTCCATAGTTACTTCATTTTCCACAACAGTGTGAAACTGAGCTGTAGACAATCATGGTTGTTCGTCTGTCCAATTTGTTACATAACTGATTCCAGTTTTTTTTTTTTTTTTTTTTTTGAGTGCCTCAATTCGGTCATTCACAGGATGTGTAGATGTGATGTTGCAGTAGAATGAAGGATGAAAAATGTGACATTTTATAATAAACGTGATAATGCCATTAAATATTGTTGAATGTTCTTCAGTGAGAAATTAAAACAAAATGGTAAAATTCCAGGGTTTTTTTATTTTTAAGAATTTCAACATTTAAAGAAACCAGTAAATTATCAAATCATTATGATTAAAATCATTTTCCTTCAAGACTAATTAAATAGCACATTTAGCAAAGTTACACATTAGATAAACTACTCACTAAAACCTAGACTTTAAAGCTCATTCAGTTGGTCAAGGCATTATTGTGATTGCATAAAGCATATTCATAATAAAAGGCCACTTGGACTAAGTCATGTAAAGGGTTTTCTTGTCACAAATATAAAGTCTTAGTCATTATGACCAGGTTCATATTCAGAGTGTATTTGGCACTGGGTTATGTAGCATTAGTTTTACCTATACAAGAAATAATACAAGTTTTTAAGTCACCTCTGTGATAACAGGTCAATATGAAGTCTATCAGTAGATTTGGCTCAGTTTCCTCAGATTGTCTCACATATTATTAGGGTTGTAACACAGCATGTTTAGTTTGATGTTCTCGTCCCAGTGGCGCAGCAGAAGGAACAGCTGTCTGGCGGCTCCCTTCAGTCCTGCCAGGTCCACGCCCTCAGGCAGCTCCTGACAGCGCAGCCAGAAGTCAGCTTTTGCAGCCACCAGCTCCCACTCCATGAAGTAACCCGCGCAGCGGTGCTCGAGCCAGGCCAGAGCAACCGCCGTGGCCCAGCTTGAGCCCTCCAGGTCCTCTTGAGCCAACTGGCTGCTCCCATGAAGCTCAGCTGTCTCCATCAGTGAACCCTCACATACATCTGTCTCAGATCCGCGACCACTGTCCACCTGGCCGTGGTTGTGACTCTGTGAATTTCCAACAGATAACTCCAGAGAACCTTCTTCTGAGCTGGGGAGGTCTGGAGGAGAGGTCACAGGGTCTCTGTCTGACAGGTGTCTTCTCCTCAGCCTCGGTTCCAGCATCAGCGGAGTGTCGTCAGGAGTGTGGTGGAAAGGAGGAGCAGCTGGTTTGGTGAGGGAGCAGGCAGAAGGAGAAAAGGTAACATGATGAGTAGTGGGAGCACCAGGAGGCTTGGCAGAGGAGGATAAAGATGGAGCACTGGGAGATGTACAGCGGAAGGGTGGACTAAGGCTGCGGCGATGCAGGCTATAGGGTGAGGCCCTCTTCAAGCGGTCCAGTGGAATCTGGACGCAGTCAGAGTAGATCTCTGTCAGAAGAAAAGCCCCTGATGCCAGCTGCAGTCGCACCTGAGGAAACACCATGAACATGTGAATACCTAAACATCTTTTAATTCAGTATGATGGATGTGACTTTATGTAAAGCTCACCAGGGGTAGGTAGTCTGGAGTTTCAGTTTCAGGTTGTTTCTCAGTCTCTGCAGACAAGCAGTGAGACTTGAGAGGAACCTGCTTTCCTGATGAAATAGAGGACCTGAGTCTGCCCAGTGGAAATCTGGAACAAGTTACAATCACTCAAACAAACACAGATGGTGGGGAGTCTGGCAAATTGAACTGAGTTCATAGTATAACACAGCTCATTTTAGTTCAGGGGCCATAAACTGCAAGTGTGAAAAGTGGGCCAGACCAGTAGAATAATAGGTATAATAGCCTATAGGCTCAATAATCCAAAATGTTCTCTTTGTTTTAGTATGAAAAAGTACAATTACATTATGAAAATGTGAATAACCTAAACAACATGTACAACCTGAAATTTGTTAAGAGAAGTGCAATTTTAACAATATTATATCTCAATTTATATTTAACATAAGTTACAGATGACAGTGGGTTTACAAAGGCACAAAACATTTCAGGTTGTTCATATTTGTTCAAGTTCAGAGTCATCATTATTAATAGGTTATAATGCTATTATTTTAATTTCGATTATATTGTGGCCACTGAACTATTACAAGTTTGACACCCTTGACTACTGATAGTGTACTTTTTGCACTTACACCTGCATATGTTTGACACCACTAGTCTAACAGTGTAATGTACCATAGGTTTATATGTCCTTTCCTGGTAACTTTTGTATGATATAAATACTTAGATTTAAAAGTAACTTTATTTTTCTTTTGCTTGCACAGTAAAGTACAATATTCAGTCGTCCTGTTTGACATTTGATAATATGAGGAAGTTTCACCTGTTGCCAAAGAAGCTCTCCATTGACTTGCTCTCTATCGATCGCTGTGAACGACTGCATGAGCTGCCTGGTATTCCTGTAGCAGAGTAGGAACTGGGCCCTACACCTGCAGCAAAACATTACACAGCATTGTCTCTTCAGGTTGGTTAAAGTGGTGAATTTAAAGGGTCCGATCACTTAAAAAAAAAATTTACAAGAGAAACCCCAAAACCTGTTTTCAGAATGTTTTTTTTTTTCCTTTTTCTGTAATTTGGTTGAACAGACCCTTTAAGAGGCACAGGGTTGTTGGAGTGGAGTCTGGGAGAAGAGGTTCTGGTTCATCTCCTTTCATAAATGAGACTCACCTTTAAGCTTTGAACTGGCTTTCTAACCTGAGATACCTACTCTGACACTTGGGTATTTTCACTGAGGATGTGGACAGCAGTACTTACTAGAATCCCAGGATGTAAGGCTACAGGGGGAGGCAGGAGTGTCATCTCTGTCTGAGAGATACAAAGATTGTTGATGACCTAAAGTTTTGGCAACAGAAACGAGTGCTGGGATTGTTCTGGGTGTCTACCTGTAGAGTTCCAGTTGTCTTCGAGTTCGTCACTGTCTCTACTCGTGCGTCGTCTGCCCAGACCTACAGAATAAGCCTTCTGTTTGCGACTGCCTGAATGAGAACTGCGTCTATTTCCCAAGTGACTTCCTTCACACAGGACAAACATTAAAAAAAAAAAAAAAAAAAAGTATAGTATGGTATACAAATGTAGGTTGGTCCCATGCAAAATCCCATAGAAAGTGAAACATTCACTTGTACAATATTCTTGTGCAAGAAAAATATTCCTGTATTTTATAGTCTATTATTATTATTGCCTCTTTATTTTTCAATTTGAACTATTTTTGAATATTAATATGTCTTAACTTCACTGCTGTATCACTGTAAATTCCTCACCATAAAAGTAATTAAGGAACATCACATCTCATCTCATCTCATCTCAGGTTGCTGCCATGTACAAATATTCTTTACAAATGTGAATTCAGAGCACACCTGTGTTTTGGACATCCATGCTTTCTGGTAATCCTTTGTTGGTATTGCTGTCCGTAGTGGTGAAGGCTGTGTACATGCAGATGATGTTACAGTGTTTACTGGTCTGAATAGCCTTCATACGGTATCGCTTTCCTGAACCTGAGCATACAAATAAAAATAACACATCAACAGTAGCATATGTATCGTTTAGGATAAGTGCCAAATAGAAAGCCTCACCATGTCCGGCATCATTCTCCTTTTCAGCCATTTTCTCAAAGTCCCTTATCACTGACCGAGCAGTCAATTGGTGAATGATCTCCTCCCATGGTTCCCCTCTTCCTTCTTCTCCTCCTCCTCCACATCCATCAAGCCCTGTTGCTTCCTGGTCCTCAGGGGCCCAGAGGTGCCCAAGGTCCACAGTGACCTCCCAGGACACAGGCTTCCCACACAGCAGACCGTGAATGACGGAGCGGCATTGTCCAGGAGGAGGATCCTCGGGTGGAGCAGCAGTGAAGAGACACTCAGGATCTGTGAAGCCGTCCCAGTCCAGAGGAGAGGCAGGGAACAGGAGTCCATCTGAGGGTCAGAGTCAGACAGAGGATGGGAAATGGAGGGTTGGAAAAGGCATTCAGTTCAGCTTTTTACTAGAGATATACTGAATGAAAACACAGACTAAAACAAAAAAAGATCACTTTAACTGAAGTACAAACAAATAAATAAAAATGCAATTAAAATGAGAATACAATGAACTCAATTTAGAATTAAATAGAAATGCATGTCAAAATGCAATATCATTCAATCTTTCAGCCTCTATA
>JAPQRP010000011.1:14840664-14856334 GCA_037367295.1 Apogon hyalosoma | reverse complement strand
TCTCTCTCTCTCTCTCTCTCTCTCTCTCTCTCTCTCTCTCTCTCTCTCTCTCTCTCTCTCTCTCTCTCTCTCCAAATCCACCAGTTGTCCTGTAAGGAAATTAAAGAGTCATATATTCAGATAAATGACTCTGCATTTATCTACTTGACTACTGTGTATGCAAACATACAATAAAGCTTGCCTTGAAACACCTCCAACTACATGAAATAATGTTAAAGAATAAACTACTTCCAATATGTGACAATCTGCATGTACAATGTAAAGTATTCTTTTAAAGAGACATGGAAATCTCACTGCTGCAGTCAATCGACAACATGCTGAGCTACACTAACCTACATTTTCTCCTGATTATTTTTTTGTTTGCTCTAACCTAAACCATACAGCTGATCAGAAACTATGATCCTGAACCTGCTGTTCAGGCACAAGCTAATAACCCTACGGTAAGTGAGGCTGAGCCTGCTTTTCATCCAGACAATTGGCTGCGATGGTAGCAGCACCATAATTCATGGCTAATGGCTTGGCCAGAGAAAGGAGGGGGAGATGTGTAGCCTCTCCCAACAGGTCAGTCAGACACCAGCAGCAGGAGTGGGTCAGTGAGACCAAAGAAACAGCAGCCTTTCCTTTCCCATTCTCCATTTTCATCAGTCCAATGGCACACAGATTTCATGGGCAAAAAGTGCAACTATATGAGGTAAGAACACAATATGTGCACATGAACTGGTATGAAATCAAACTAAAAGCATCAACTGATCTAAAATGTTTAATAACTTGTGAACCACTAATCCTATTAAAACATGTGAATGAATCAAGTCAAATGCAGTCTCTCAGCTTTTCATATGATCCATTTGGATGTTCAGAGGAAAACACCATCATCTTCTGCAACATTGATTTACTAGTAAAACCCATGTAGTGTGACAAATGACATGGCTGTAGATGCTTGTTTTTATGTTAAGTTAATGATACATCATGTTGAAAAAGTGACTTTTTCTTCAGTTTTCTCTGTTTTGATATAAAAAGCTTTGAATTAACTGTGAGCTTTTATGAACATCTACATGATCAGTAAATTATATATAAGAAGATACCTGATTTCAGTAGAAAAAAAGCAAATTATAGAGGATAATATTAAAATTAATGGTGATAAATCACTTAGGAAAAGTTAGACGTAGAGGGAAAAAACACCACAAAAATAGTTTCAAGTCTTTAAGGGTTAATACCATCACTGTTACTGTGTGATAAATTGATTATTTGTTTGCAGAAGTACAACCAAACAATATTTAGAATCAAACATAAGTTCATGATCTACAGGGTATTTTATGTTTTTTTTCCACACCCCATGTTTATGTGTGAGTTTCATCCCTTATTTTTTAGCATCATACTTTGTATACATGGCACATTGGTTTGAAATTAAGTTGAAGCAATAACTGAAATAAAACATCAGGGGAACGCATTCATTGTCCTAAATGCTACAATTACTATTTGACTCAGGACTGACAGATATTTATGTGAGGTTGCTGGGCAGATGATAAAACTGGTAGCATAATATGCCCTATGCAAGGCACTTTATTGTTTGTTGTGACATTCATGTTGTTAATTTTGTGCACTTTGAAATTCAGGACTACAGATTTATTTGAGGACAAGATCTTTGTGGGTCTACCACTAAGAACTTTTACTCAGCCTGTCCCATACTGCATCCAGGTGACCTTTTCAAAATGCACTTCCTTCAAAAACGTTATGTATATTCCTTAATAATATTCAACTGGCAGTAAGACATTCAGAATAAATATGTGATAATTTTACTCATCACTGGTACAGGCACATGATAGGACAGTCAAGCATGTTTCTTGTTGATGCATCCATGCTTTTAATTCTTATCATTTGGTCATGGTTACACACTTTGTTTTTGAAAACTATTTTTTCAGAATAAAAAATGGATCAGCACATCATTCAACATGTAAGACTCAAGTTGCATCAAAATAAATACCAATGAAAAGGCAACGGAAACAAACTGGAAATACCCATCATTTATGTACACTGTGGTTTTTGTTAATTGTGGATAACGAAACTTCAATAAGTTAATAAAATAAAATAAAATACCACAATAGTATTATTCTTACAATTACTTTTCTCCCCTCACACCCAAAAAATTAACAGGAGAAAACTCACCAGTATTTAAACCAATCTTTAGCCACAAATTGCTTGGCATTAAACTCCTCAACATGCTTGAAGCATTAACAAGAGAAGCATCTTTTTTATGAACGTCATATGTAAGATATGCAATAGCACATCATACAATTTCACTGCATGAGTCTATCAGCTTAAATATAAAGGCAAATGGACAAAACATTGCAGAGGATGCAAATGACCAATACACATTGTCTGTAGTTTCAGTTTTTTGACACTAGATGTCAGGGTTTTAAAGTCATTTGCAGTGAGTAAGTAGAGGATTGAATCACTCACTTATTCACTCTTACACTTAATGGTTTCTTCTTTATCTCTCTTTTTGGTCTTTGGTGGACCGAACTGAACAACAGTTTCAACTTTATCAACTAAGCAAGTTAAGCATAGTCTTGTTTCTTGTGGTGTTACAATACAGTGTGTTTGCTTGTTTTTACAGCTTTCAGAAACATTTCATTGTCAGCCATAAAGGTACAACTGTATATATTACTCTCTCTTCTCTCTCTCTCTCTTCTCTCTCTCTCTCTCTCTCTCTCTTCTCTCTCTTCTCTCTCTCTCTCTCTCTCTCTCACTTAGTACTATATATTATAATTGTTATACTATAAATTATTGACCTATTCATTTCTGTTGTTCCATCAAAGTCCCTAACCTTGGACAGACCAACTTGGATGTTCAATAAGTGCATTTTGACTGGAAGAAAAGGAAGCAAAGCATCAAAAAGTTGGGAGGAGACACTGACGGCATCAGATGTAGAGTAGGTCCAATAAAGACATATACTGCTACCTGAAAGAGCATAAGGAGTTGCATGAAATCCTGAGTTAGAAGGACGATTGACAGCCTTTCTTTTTGAATCCTAACAACGATTCACAATCAGAAACTCCCCCTTTAGTTTTGATAACTCTTTAAACCGTTTCTTTTTTAGCTCAAATATTATTTTTATTGTTTAGACAAATGGTTGATATACTTTTAGTACCATTAAGAAAAAAAAAAAAAAACATGCATCTGATTCAGTTTCAACTAATCATCTACATAATCATTTCACTTCATTTGGGTAAATTGGATGTTTCATCAAAGAACAGTTGGTGGTTAATGTGCATTTAATGGCAGTTAATGTGATGGTCGAGGTCATAATAGATCTAATTAACAACGTGTCTAACAATGACCCAATACAGGCCTGTGCAGACGAGCTGCTTCGGCTTGACTATTGTCAGGGGTTCAAGTGTCTGTCTGTCTGTGTTGAAATGTTGGGAACCTCTTCTCCCTTGCGTACCCCACTGACCTAGATTTCAATTGTTTTCTAGCTGAGACAATAGGAGAAATGGTTTCATAACTGAACACAATACCTGGGTGTTATTCAACACGATTGTTGTTAAGGTTCTCATTGTGGTGTGAGTTTTTGCTGAGCATTGTGTATTTTCTTTATGTAACCTGTATCCAGTAAAGAGCCGGTTTCAGGGTTACGGAGGGTTTCAGCTCATGCTAAAACCTTTATAGATGATCATGGATTCACATCACTTCATACTGCTTCAAGTAAAAGCAGATCACATGCTTCTCACAGCTGCAATTTTTAAAAAATATGTTAACTGACCATAAATGTCCATTAAACACACTGTAAACTATACTGGTGTCACCTCAGTCTGAATAAATAATACACTCCATTTTAGAGCTGCACCGTTAGTAATGCCACAATCACAATGTCAGTTACATAATGGCAGTGTTTGGATGTGGTGTTAAGTTTCGTTGGGGGTTTCTTTAGCTAGATTGAGTCTGAATGATCACTAATCCACAAATTTTCATTGAAAACCAAGAATGCGAATTTAAATGACAGCTGCAGTTTGCGTAATTGCCCCAATAATTGAAATACAAATTGTTCAACAAACCATACGTACAGCCCCTCTCCAAGTTAAAACCATTTAACACATGATAACTATGTAAAAGTGACAAACAGGGAATTACCTGTGTCTTAATCAGTGTTCTCTCTTAAGCTACTTTAGGTCAGAGTTTCTCCTAAGTATTAGATGCATTTTGTTGGTATAGTTGGATTCTAAGAATGTTTTACTTTTCAGGGAGTAGGATTTACCTCTGTTTCTTGCATTTGATAGCTTGTTAACTGATGATTAACCCATAAAGACCCAAACATCCATCATCGACCAAAACCATCTACTAATGAAAAGTGTTTAATACCTGTTAATCCACTAATCCTATCAATACATGTAAATATTCATCCATTCATTCATTTTCTGAACCTGCTTTACCCTCACTTGGGTCAAGGGGGTCGCTGGAGCCTATCCCAGCTACTTATGGGCGAAGGCGGGGTACACCCTGGACATGTCACCAGTTAACATCTTTTCATGGTCATCAGATATGACCCATTTGGACGTTCAGAATCTCCATAGTGAACGTGGAAACACCGTCATCTTCTACAACATCGATTCACCAGTAAAACCCATGGACTTTGATCAATGACAGCGGATGGAGACATTTGTTTTTTGTTCAATTAATGATAGATTTTGCTGTAAAAGTCACTTTTTCTTCACTTTTCTCAGTTTTTGATTTAATAACCCTCAACTTTAATCTGAGTTTTTATGAACATCTACATGATCAGCAAATTAAATATAGGAAGATACCAGTTTTTCACAGAAAAAATGCAAAACACAGAAGATAATATTACAACAAATAGTGATAATTCAGAAAGGTTAAATATGGAGAAAAATTTTTTTTGTAAACTGTCACAAAAGTAGCACTGGGTCTTTATGGGTTAATGGGGAACATAATCTCTTCATTAATGTGTCATTAAAGTCTGGTACATTGAAAACATCAGTTAATGGCACCCTAACCTGTTTGATATATGTTGTGAACAAAAAGAGGCACAAATATGTATCTATTCACCAATGCCTCAGGGGTTAAAGTCATGTATAAGGATTTTTTTAGATGTCAGTGTGTGCAAACTGCAAACTTGTGTGCACACACTCAACAAAGCCTCCAGTGAAAAAGTGCAGATACAGTAAAGGCATAATAGAGATAGAGACAGGTTGGCGGAGGAAGAAAGAGATGCAGAGTGTTCCATGCTTAGTGGATAAATGAAGGAAGAGTGGGCAGAAGGCAAATTAATCAAAGCACATCAAAGACAAACGGATAGAGGGAGGGAAGAAATGAAAGAGAGCCGCCCGTTTGTCCCATGCCATTCCCGCTCCGCTCTGCCTGCGCCTGCTCTCAGATCTCTGGGCTATTGTGCCGCACGGGTGCATGGAGGGGGCTGGGGCACACGGCACACAACAAAACATACAAACACACAAAAACAACTGTCTGAATACAGGCTTGAAAACTAAGACATAGAACTTTTCCATCTTGCCTCATCTTCTGTCTCTTGGCAGAAGCTGAAACTGAAACATGAAGACACAATCACACACTTCATCACACGTACTGTATGTTGTTGGTGTGAACTCTGCTCTCAGGACTGACTTGTGGCAGCAGTAAACAGTTCTGTTTCATGGGGGTTTTGTTTGTTTGTTTGTTTGTTTTTTATTGATAAGCTAGTTGGTTCAAAGGTGACTCCAATTTATGCTTTTACTTTGTGTTATCAGAGAAAATCAACTTTGTATATGTTCATCTAGATTGTGATTGCATGCCTTTCCTTTGTGTATGAATTGAAAGAACAGCTTAATGTGAAAATTTGGTGGCATTCTATTGAAAAATTGTATATTGAGCATGCATTTAATTGTACATTTTCAATACATGAAAATGAATGAATATGATGGTCACAAAGCAAAACTGTATGTTTTTTTTTCACTTTTGGTGATCTAATTCCATGTATTTCTAAATTTGACAATGACACTAGCTTATGCACATATTTGCAGCAGTAGTTAGTCTACATATATACACAACATGAGCATATTTAATGTAGTGTTGAATAGGAGATGAACTAAGTTTTCAAGCTGCCTTAGACACCCCGATATTTTAAGACATGAAGTAATTTACTGCAGATTGTCATCTGTTGCATCTGATATATCACTGCTTGATCAAGTAGTTTTGTATGGTTTGTAACTCATAAAGTCACATCTGAGTCTGAATTATTAAATGGAATAACTGGAAGAAGAAAAAAATGAGTCTTAATAGGTGTCATCAGAGGATATATCCAAACATTAAATTAAAGTTTTAGTTTGTCATTTGAGCCGTTACATACGTTGATAAGCACTCTTTTACTGTATCTTTATGTAACAAAAGCAGAGTTCAGCAGAGAAAGACAAAAGTGATGTGAACTGACAATATTTTAATGGGGGAGATAAAAGACTGTAAGTGATCAATGGAGGCGGCGGCCAAGTGATGCCCGGGGGACAGCTTTGATGTGGGCATCCTCAGAGGGATGCCAGGGACAATGCCCTCTTTGAAGGGCATGGAAAATGGCAGACACTTCCCTCTCCCTCTCTTGCTCTCTCACACTCTGTCACTCATGCTCGCTCCGTGTTCGGATCTCTCTGCACACACTGTGACTCTTGGGTTCAGACGCACGTCAACGTCTCCCTCGCTCAACATTCCCCTACTCCAATGTCACACCAGCCTATATCCTTATCTGCATAACTTTCTCCCTCTTCCTCTCATATTAATTAATTCAAACAACACCCCTTTCCCTGCCGTCTAGCCAATCGCTGCATCCTCCCCTTTTCCCCCCTCCCTCACTGTGCATCTCTCTCTCCCTCCCTCTGTCTCCTTTCATAGAACCAAACCTCTTTGTGATGTCCAGCCTTGGCAAGTTGTGCCCGATTTGCTGTCACAGTCTTAATTAATTCATCTGTTTGTGTATTGGCCATGGGAGCATCTCTCCCTCCTCCCTCCCTGTCCCTCTCTCTTTCCTGTTCTCCCCCCTCCTACTGGTCTTCCCCTGGGGACTCTATATATACCAGGGACCACTCCAGAGACCTATTGTTCCTCTAAGTAAACTTACAGACAGATGCCCTGCACCACAGTGTGGGAGAGAGCCCAGAGAGTCAGGAGGAGGGAGACAGTCACCGATCGCAGAGAACCACCAGACAACAAGGACGTGGACACAGAGAGGGCAACAGAGGATAGACTCATCTCCAGCACCTGTGCATCCTCCTCAGTCACCCTGTGTTTCTCCTGCCTGCCCACCTGTTGTCACAGAGGAGCAGAGGTCTGATGTTCTGACACCATGCTGCTGCTATCACTGCTGCTTACGGGGCTCGACTTTTTGTTGGGAGCTCCAACTGGTAGAGAGGTATACAAGATGCCCCAGAGTGCACTTAAAGGTAAGGTTTGCTTATATATTATGACAATCCATATATAGACCAGCACCTCTCAGAGGCTGTAGTACGAAATATATGACACCTTGTCACAACATTGTTTTTCAAGACTCTAGATGTTTATTTTCACTTAGTAGAATTCACTTAGTAAAATTGTACGAAATACTTGAGAAAGGAGGTTCCATTCAAAAACAGAGGTGGAAAATAACAGTTGTTAAAAAGTTATAATGCCATACAATGGAGTAATAAAAACAATAATAGAATAAAATATATGTTAGAGATTTGTGTAAATAAAAGAGCCTATACTGTTATATACTACTATATTGTTTTGATGATTTCACTAGGATTTTGCACTTGACACATCATGTTGTCAATCATAGATGTTTCCAATATCTTTCTAATACAAAAGGAAAATGTGCTGCACTTAACATTAATGTTGAACTGTGACTTGAATTATAAACATTAAGTCAGTGACAATAGTCATTAATTTGCACATTTATAATCCAACACATGTTGATGCTGTCATGCTTCATGTGCTAAAACGCTTGGAGTTTAGAAAACAAAGTATCTGAGACCCATTTGACTTTTTTTTTTTTTTACACACATAAGTGATGCTAATTCATTGTAAGTATCAACAATTTGTTGAGGTGCTAGGTCCAGACTACTTCTCGTGGTTAGTTGAATACAGCATTTTTCTGAATGGCAGAACGTGTCTAGGGATCAGTCCTGCAGCAATTGTAGAGCACACTGATGAGGGACCTCCAGCCCGCTCTGGTTGAAGTGCTTATTACAGCAGAGCCTTCATACAAGCAGTGGTGATGGCGGTGTGTGTTTGGAGTGTTCAGAACAAGGGACTCGGGGTCCCAGCCGCCCCAGGGCTGCCAGCCCGTGCCCCTAGGGCCTGTCCCTGCTCGCCAGCCTTTGCCCGCTCAGCCCTGGCCTTCTAATTAAGTCTTCAATCAGCATTGTTGTTGTTAGTGGCCTATCCTGTGATGTTGTGCGGCACAGAGGGGGGCTGTAGGGCCGGCGGCACTATTGAAGTGTGTCTGTAGAAGCCTCACCAGCACCCTGAGCGTGAGCTAGCCTCCCTAACACGCTGCCAATGAGCTCAAAGAACAGCATGAGAAAAAGTGGGCTACTCACACATGTACCAAAAACTTCCTTCAGTTCATACCTAGCACTGTACAAAGACTTACATGTCCTTGCAAATGGCCACATTTACAGTGTATTTTTATGATAATTCAGCAAAGTTCTATTAGCCAGAAAAGAACAGAGCGCTGGCTGATACAGATACTTGACTTTGTGAAGTTGTGTCTTCCTCTGCATGGCACCTCTTCTTTTTCCATAGTTCATCTCCCATTAATTTAAAATGTGTTTTGTCCTTTCTTTTTTCTGTTCTCCTCTGCAGCTTTGTCTGATCGTGGCACTGTGGTTCTAGAGGCAGCCATGACTAGTGCCCTTTCTGCTCTTGATCGTGCATCTTCTGACAGGAGTCGGGCTGAAGCTGGCTGCAGGGGCTGTGTTCCCTGTCTGTTTCAGGACTGTGGTCAGCAGTCAGGGTCCTGCTGTAAGTACAGTAACACTCTCAGCATCTTGACGCTATGCTTTCTTACTACATCCTGAAGACTTAGATCTCCTATTTTTCCTCAACAGCATCTCCTGGCAGTGCTTTAACAGAGCCCAGCTGTGATGTGATCAGTAAGGCCCAGAAGCTTCAAAATGAAGCAGAGCGCAGTTGGGCCCTCAGTCAGGCCTGTGCGTACTACCAGCATCGCTGCCAGCCTCTGGATGTGGATAAGAAGGGCTGCATCAGGATCATGGGTGAGAGCTGCAGTGCCCGTGTCCTTCAGTGCAGCCTGCTGAACACAATGCAGAACTTGGAACCTGTTACACAAACACATGCACAAGGTGAGATGGTATATACAATCTACTGAAAATAACATCAGTGGAAATCCATAAGAAATCTATGATTTTGACCCAGAAAGAAAAAAATTAAAGTAGTGCATTGCTGATACAGTGTTTGTCCCAGCAGCAGTGTGTGGTCAGAGGTCATCTACAGTAGAAAACGTCACACAGCCTCGCTTCAGGATTGTGGGTGGCTCACCTGCCCCTCCAGGCAGCTGGCCCTGGCTGGTGAATCTGAAGCTCGACGGTGGCCTGATGTGTGGAGGGGTCTTAGTGGACAGCTCCTGGGTGGTCACAGCTGCCCATTGTTTTGCTGGGTAAGTGATCATTGTATTCTACCATTAATAATAAATGTAACTAAGTCCCTGTGTTGTCTATTATGTGGTTACTGTACATAATTTGTCATCAATTTAACATTATTTTCTCTCACACAAAATTGCCTCTGATTATGTTTTTGTAGCAGCCGTAGTGAAAGTTATTGGACGGCTGTAGTGGGGGAGTTTGACATCACCAAGACTGACCCTGATGAGCAGGTTCTCAAAGTCAATCGCATCATTCCTCATCCTAAGGTATTTACTTTTAACTATTGTCCAATGTGTTTCACCAATACTTACCTTACAATACTTTACCTGTCACACGATGTCTCAGTCAGTCATCAAATCAAAAACAGCCAATCTCAATTCTTTTCCCACAGTTCAATCCAAAGACATTTAATAATGACATAGCTCTGGTGGAGCTGACATCCCCAGTGGTCCTTTCTGAACACGTCACCCCTGTGTGTCTTCCGTCTGGCATGGAACCCCCCACTGGCAGCCCATGTCTGGTTGCAGGCTGGGGCACCCTCTATGAGAGTGAGTTGAAGACATACACACAATTTAGTTTCCTGTTTTTAGTTTGTTGGTGTAATATAAAATTCGTGAGCAAGCTTTAACAGTCAGCCGACATGGATCTTGAATTGGCAAAATTGTGCATCTTTGCTTGACATTTTGCTGCTCTGTTATTGATTGGATTTCTATCACTGTTCTGTTCTTTAAGATGAGATGAGATGAGATGAGATGAGATGAGATGAGATGAGATGAGATAAGATAAGATAAGATAAGATAAGATAAGATAAGATAAGATAAGATAAGACTTTATTTATCCCACTATGGGGAAATTTCACATTTGACAGCAGCAACATACAATAAGCAATCACAGAGAGAAAGACGGGTAGAAAAATCACAAATGAAAATGAAAAATATAGAAAAAAATAAGAAATTTGGTATTTATATAAATATTTATATAATGTGATGATACAAAAATCTCATTGAGTTTAAATGTTTGTATTCCTGTGTGTTTTCTGTGCAGATGGCCCATCTGCTGACGTGGTAATGGAAGCCAAAGTGCCACTACTGCCTCAGAGTACTTGTAAAAGTGCCTTTGGCAAAGAAGAGGTGACCAACACCATGCTGTGTGCTGGGTATCTCTCTGGAGGCATTGACTCCTGTCAGGTGAGTAGAACACATAACTAAATAAAAGTTGTATGTGATGAACACCTAAGTTCACTGAGTCAGCTCACATTATCAGCATCCTCCTTACTCATACTCTTACTCATACTCTTACTCTTACGCTTACTCTTACATCAAATAAAAGAAAAAAATAGATACTGTACTTTGTTTCTGACACTTTTTGGAACACTGATGATAAGGAAGTATGTTTTAACTGAGATTATATTTTGTCTTTCTGTCTACTGTAGGGTGATTCTGGAGGACCACTGATCTATCAAGACAGAATCTCGGGCCGGTTTCAGCTCTATGGCATCACCTCCTGGGGCGACGGCTGTGGAGAGAAAGGCAAACCCGGAGTCTACACCCGGGTCTCTGCTTTCTCTGACTGGATTCAGGCAGAGATACAGAGTGAGTTTCAAGCAACATTAAAACAGTAGCTTTCTGGAGCAACTTTGATGTTGAATATTCCAGTGATACACAAGTCAATGTATTATAAATATTTGTGCTGATCTTTTTTAAGAGTCATTTGGGAGTCGGGAGCCAACATGTTCAGAGCTTTTGAAGACAACAGAAATGACTGAAGAAGAGCAAAAGGCCGAGTTTAGTTCACTTTGTCACTTCTACACCCTGACATGTCCCCCTGGTCAGTCTTCCAGCGCCTGCAGCAGAATAGCTGAGGACAAGTGCCTCACCCGCTTTAAGAAATGTCGTAAGTACATCTTTTCAAATGTTGGCCCTAATCCTCTCATGCAAATAGAGCAAAACCTTAAATTCAACTTTAGAAGTCAAACATACAGTACAAATTTCCTACTTGTGATGATTTCTTCGGCCCTACAGAGCTGCGTTCCTTCCTACAAACTCTGTTGGATTTGCTTCAGAGGGCTGAGGACTACATCAGGGACAAAGTTGACTTGACCTTCTTTACCCAAACTCTGCCTCAGCTGGTCGAACACATCTACAGCACAGCTTTCACACACACCAGAGAAAGGAGGGACCTGAGCTCAAGCTATGACCTCTCAAAGATTACAGGTACACACCTAGAACATGACATTACTCAACCTTCTGTCAAAGCAACAAATATGTAAATTCATCATTCACAAAAATTCCCATGAAATTATTAGAAATAATGCGCTAATGTGTAATGGATTAGACTTGTTTTTCTGTTGGTATTTTTAACAGGTGATTTATTACTTTCAGAACAGCTAGGTGGAGCTGTGGAGCCAGATGATCAGGATCCTACACCCTCTCCTCCAGCCTTTTTCAGAGAGGTGGGCCCCTCAGTGGAGGACTGGGGGAAATACCTACGTAGCATGGCTGAGGATGTGGATAAACAACACAGTGACACACCCACACACACTTCAGCCATTTTACAGAGAGAGAAAACTCTCTTCTTACCGGTAAGTCTAAAGAGAAGAAAGAGAACACTGAATTGCAATATATCTACTTCTGTACTCATTCTGTACTGATTTGAACCTGATGTTAACTGTGTTTTCACGTGACATCTACAGGTACAGGATTCCTTATTACATAAGCTGGAGAGAGAATATGAATCTGTTATTTTAGCTCTGCACTCCAAACTAGAGTCCAAAGCTGCTCCTCCCATCATGCACTTGGACATGTCTTACCTAAAGGAGGAGTCTCCTGACAAATCCACTTTTCCAACGTCTTCCAGTGGAGCAGATGTCCACGGCAGTCCCTCGTCCCCCCAGGAGGCCCAAGAGCCTTGGTCACTTGTAGCAGCTCTGATGAATGAAATGGACAAAATAACACAAGACAACAGTATCACAGAAGATGACTCACAAAATTACTCCAGCCAAGAGGAGTCTCCTGATGTAACGTGGAGTGAAACATCAGAGGATTTTACTTTTACTGAAAGCACACAAGATTCATCAGTATCATCTTCTCCAGTTACGACTGTGGTCCAGCCTGTCTCTGGCGTTTCTCACACAGAGCTGAACACTGAAGCCAAACAAACTGTGCAAGCAGTCAAGCCGTTGAGTCTTCACAGAAAATACAGAAGCCTTCTACGCAAGAGGCAGACACCTGCGACCAGTGGCAAAGGTTTGTCTCACACCTATAATAGAGATCTCAATGAACATTTTGTCATTTTAGAATGTTGCAAGTATTTTTATAAATGTGTTTTCTGTTTGTTTTTTGTTTGTTTTTTTTTTTTTAGTTTGCCCTGGAGTAAGAGAGTCTGCACAGCAGGTCAGCCAAGTCAGAGACTCTTACCAGTGGGTCTTAAACATCCCTAATAGGAACTTACGCATGACCTTCCAAGAGGTAAATAAACTTTAACAGTAGAGAAAAATGGAACTACATATTTGGTTATATAAAATGATCAACTTTTAGAACTTTCCTTTCTGATAATATTCTGATCTCCTTTGGTCTTTTCTTCAGGTGTTGGTTGATTTGAGTTCCAAGAATGAGCGAGGACTCTACCAGGCCCGGGTGAGAGCAGTAGTAGGAGGACAGCCTTTAACCTTCTACAGTCTGGTGGGCCTGGAGAATGAGTCGTTCTACCGCAGTGTGCCAAGGATAATTGCTTTGGCGCTGGAGGCCCTTAAGACTTAGCCCTTTTTGTACAATAACAGATGATGAGACAAACATCCGTTTGTAGATCATCAGAAAAACCGTCGTCAGAACTGGATATGTCAGAACGGAGAGACGCACATTAAACGCACACACAAAAACTTTACTCTACTGTCGTCTCCTGTGAAAGGCATTTGTTTGAAGCATTCTCCCCATTTGACTCTGGATCAATAATAACTATGAATGTATCAGTCCAACTACTGACCGTCTTTCACACCCCACAGTTTTTATGTGGTTGGAGATGCAGCCTCGTCTAACTTATAAATCTGTACAAAATGATAAGTTATTCATGTTGTCATATTGCCTTTTGCAAAGGTTGAGCCTCTTGTGAATCACACAGTCTGTATATATTATTCATGTTATCTTTATTCATACTATATTTATTTGTATAGAGAAAGCATTTGTATTTTTGTAAAAAAATAAAATAAAATGAAATAAATAATATATATAAATAAAATTGCTATGAATGCTATTATATGGGGCATTGGTTGTTGTGATAATCTGTACTTATGTTTTCCATACTGTACATATGATGTGAGACATCCAAATTAGCTGGCAGTTATGCTGTTAATCCTGCAGTATTCACAGCAGAAACAAGCATATGCTCCAGACTTGCTGATTATTCCCCCTGTGGCCTCAGATTGACCTCGGTCCTCTGACCCTCTCTGTGTAAGCTTTCCCATCAACACAGCAGCTGCTCAGTGTCCCACCTCCTTGCCTTCTTTTTTCTTATTCCAGGATGGGGAATTGTAACAAGACTCCAAACTTGGGTGAACAAAGTAATTTCATGATAGCCCCTTACTCATGGGTAGTTTTTATAATCCATACTAAATAGGGTGTATATCGTATAGTGTAACAGCTGAATAAGCACACGTATTTCTTATGTAACATATTTACTGCATTCCTGTTACTGGATTATGTGGGAGGTGTGCCAAACTGTGGCAGTAACAAGTATAAAGTAGCACATAAAGTGCTACTGGCAGGGCCCTGTCAGACATCACAGAGGGGTGCTGTAAATGGACAACCCTCATCACCTGTTTCCTTGTCTACTGTGCGTCTTTTTTTATTCCCGCTTGCAGACACACACAGATTTTTGCTGCTGCTGTCTCCCTATTAATCTCATTGTAGTCTTTCCATTGTAAAGACCACAATACCCACGGAGTGAGGTACTTCTAATGGAAAAAGCTTTTAACTAGCTTTTTATAGATCACGCTTGTGCTAAATATCGCCATGAAGCATCCATGACTTGTTTTATTTTGTCCACATTGATGCTTGAATGACAATACCAGCTGCTCTGAACAGAATTACGGCACAGTGTGTGATTGCTGGTGTACCTTAACACTGGTGAGCAGCTACAATGTGTATTGTGAGTCATGTTGCCCAGTGTGTGTGTGTGTATATATATATATGTGAATGTGTATGTGTTGTTGTGACAGCTGGCAATGCCGTTCTGGAAATACACTCTTGTATTTAACCCAAACAATTATCGACCCCCCCAACCCTTCTCCTAAACCTCAGTCCCATCAGGCCATGCCCTAACTTCTGCTAGGAAACACAAACACACACATGGTGATACACACACTGACTGACTGCTAGTAACCAGACAATAAGTGTCTGTGCGCGTCAGATTATAGATCACAGCTCTGTCTCAGACTGCAGCACAAACGCACGCCGATGGATTCTGGACATCTGTTCCCTCTGTCAGTCTTCATCAGGCTGTTGATGATTTCTGCAACAGGTAGGAAAGCTGTCTTAAAACTCACTGTCATGTTGTTAGTGTCGCCATGTTGGGTTTAAAGTGGTAAAATAAGTCGACTGAACTGTGGCAGTTTTGGTAATGACTCCTGGACAGTGTGAAGAAGGCAGCTTTAATCATTTAAGTGTAATACAAAAATAATTATTTAAAAATGGAATGCGTAATGTAACTTCTAACTATTTCATTTATTATTAGTGTGTTAAACAGGTCTATAAAGTTGAAAAATACTACATTTAAACACAACCTGTCATTGTAAACTCAAAAACAGTACATAACACAGATTACAGTTAAACTTTTATCAAACATATCTTGAATTTGACTTGAATTACACCTGGAGTGTTGTGGTTATAAACAAAACAAAACAAAACAACAAACTATGATGGGGTTAAAAATTTTATGTATAGTTATATTACACTTTTTATAAAAAGAAAGAAAGAAAGAAAGAAAGAAAGAAAGAAAGAAAGAAAGAAAGAAAGAAAGAAAGAAAGAAAGAAAGA
>JAPQRP010000011.1:14811347-14827614 GCA_037367295.1 Apogon hyalosoma | reverse complement strand
GTTCTTACATCAATATCTATGTCATTGTACTGATAAAAACAGTGCTTTTAGGCATTCCATGTTTTCTTTTCTGTCTGTTTTAGTCACGATACACACAGGAGTCAGTACTTGATTACATATCCATTGTTTCTGCTGACTTTTCATGGGCTAATAATGTTTTCTGTGACTGTATATAACAATATATCAGTCAGAGGGACCAAACTAGGACTTTTTGTTCAATATTTACCTACGTTTGCTGCTAGTGCTCTAATTTTGTTTTGATTATTTATCCATCACAATTTAAAATGGCAAATGAGTTCTGAATATTCCCATATATTTTATATATTATTGGTTTAAGAGTCTGGGAGGGTAGTGGGCCAAGACTAAACCCCTTAAAATGTTCATTCTAATTTAGAAAGATTTTAGTATTAGTAAAAAAAAACAAACTAACCCATAACCAGTAGCACCAAAAGCAGAAAAATATACATCATAGTTTGAAATGTGTTTGTTGCTTGAAAATATTGATCATCTCTCGAGGTCTACACTCTATTCTAGTTCTTGATACAACGACTAACTTAAATATACCATGTTATACAGTATATCAGACTGAGTGTTGTTGGCTTGCAGGTTCATGGAGAAAAGTAACACGTACACTTGCTATGAACCATTATTTTTCAATTAATCACAATGTTTTGATCTATGCTCAGACTGTAATAACAGCATGTGCATTAGCAGGTTGACAACTCTGAGCGCAGCTGACAAAACTCCAGAAGCAAGTAATTTGTTATTTCAATAAAATTACTTGAAGAGACAGAGAAAACAAAGAAGAGAGCAGTCATTCATGTTTTCTGAATGCCTCACACCTCCCTGCGATGTGCGGATAAATACTTTGGTTTAACTCAGTTTCAAGCTTTATACCAGTGACTCTAATACCTTGCATTCTCAGTCTGCATAACCTGTCATGTGAGCCTTTTTCCATGTCACTCCCAGCCACCGGCCACTCTGAGCCCACTGTAGATGCCCAGGCCTGTCTGTAAATAGCACCGAGAGCCTTTAGTGTTCCACACAAACGGGGTGTAGTCTAAACCTGGGAGGGTGAATACACAAAAACAGCTGTCTGAACACAGCCATACTGACAGAGCTGCACTGGAGTGGAAGGGAAGGAATGCGGCATCCTTCCAATTGGGAATGCTGGCTAATGGAAGGAATGGCAACACCGGCCTCTTCTAGTCAGTTCCGTCTTCAAGTGGCCTTTATCTGACTCCAGGGTCAACCGGGCTGCTGTGTTTTTAAGTTAGAGTTGACTGATTATCACCAATTAAGAATGACCTGGTAGAGGTTACAGATTAGAGACCTACTTGGTATAAATATACTCTCAGTTGCGCTTCAATAAAGCTGCCCTAGTTTGAACTCTTTTAACATCAAGCAAACAATGGTTTTGGTGCTGCAGAATCATGACAGCTGAAAATGTGATCAACCAAGCATCTAGGCTGGGCTGTGCCAGTGTGTGAAGTGGTTGCCCGTGTGTGCCAAGTTGCTTATTGCTGGCTTATGTAAGGAACTGTATCAAGTTGCTGTGTATTGACTGTTTTCAGGTGGAGCATGTTCACCCCTCTTCTGGAAGTTTGCGACTCTAATGGAGAATCTGCCATCAGGATTCAAGGTTCCTGCTGTCCCTGCCGCTGCTTATCCAACCAGCAGTTTCAGGTATATCATAGTGACCCAGTTCACAACAAGCCATGTCTCGAACTTTCCATGCCAATCTGCCCACATCTGCATCATCTTAAAATGATTTTGATACAGTCTTGAATGGATGACGTCAACATATCAAAAAGTTAATATAGTTTATGTTGTAAATACATAACAGATTGTGTCCAACATTGGTGAAAACATTGGCACAATATGGAAGAGATGGCCTGGATTCAATGAAGAACATAACATGGACCATGAATATTTTGGACTGGATGGTGAGTTCTGCCAGGGACAGCAATTACAAATGCATCCTACCAATATCCACACCTAGTTCCTTCGTCCTTTTTAAAGGTTGTACTAGAAGTGTTGTTTTGAATTTAAACCTTGCCAAAGTGAGTCTCAATAGCTTTTTCTTTAAACATCACAACAGTCTTGACTGAAATTTCAAAGTGCAGGCTTCCATACTTTTTCCTAACTTTCCCGGTTAATTCAATTCTGCTACTTGTCCATTTTTTAATACCTTTCAGTGCCTCCTGGTATGGAATCACACACTAAACTCTTGCTTCTGGCAGCCACCTTCTTACTAGTAATCAAACACATTTATTATCAATCATATGTACAGATTACACTGTCAGCTTGGAGTAGGAATAAATTAACACACCTCTTGTTGGTTTTTCTCTACAGTCTCACATGTTCTTCGAGATGAGCTGAAGAGGAACAACCTAAATTGGGATTTCACAAAGCACCCATTTTCTTTATAGTACAATTAACTGCTTCTGTGAGCTGAATTTCTTTAAGAAAGCAAGATGTCAAATTGCCATGAAGAAATACCTGATATTGAATATTATGACTACTGTTCTATAAAAGCCATTTAAGAAATAAGTGACACACACATCCATTTTAGCAGCAGATGCATATTTGACATTTATTGCTATAATCAATCAGGTGTACATCCAACAGTGTTTTTTGTTCACGTTTGACACACCTGCTCCCAACGTCATACCACCCACCCTGGGCCGCATTAGTTTTTCAACAAACTAGAAGCGCGTTCTTGACATGGATCTGAAAAATGCTCCCGGAGGATTGATAAAAACTGTAACAGACGCTGGGCCCATTCACTACAAAATGGAAAGGGAGTGAAGGTCAGTGTGTCAGGACTGCTGTACACATCCCTTAAAGCGGACCCCATCCCTTGAATTCTTTAAAGGCATGGTAAAGACAAAACTGACAGAGGAGAACCTGGTTCGGGTCAGGCTCGAGGCCAGGCACAGTGATTGAGGCAGCTTGGCAGTCCATTTATACAACCTTCTGCCCGGACACAGGATGGTCCTCATCCTTTGGGATTCAACTTCCAGGTCAAAGACAGAGAATAATTGCTGATTCAATTAAACCATGTTTGAAGTGGACTGTACTTATGAATACAGTATATTGTACAATGATAGCAATAATTCTGGCATGAAATTAACAGCGGAATTGTAGTTAAAATACAACACTGTAATAAAATAACTTGTACCTGCAACCCTGTTTGAGTCCCAATAAAACAAATTAATACAGACTTCACATAGAAATGTGATGCTATGTTAAACAATAAAATGAAAAGTAGTATTTAAACAGATTGGTTTTGTTGGGTTTTTTTGTTTTTTTTTGTCAAGTACACTTAGTCAACACATATTGACCAGCTCAGCAAACATAGGTCACATGGTCTCCCTCTGGTGGCAAGTTAAATTATGTTATAACTTGCTTTATAAGATGACACAACAGTTGACAAGGCTTCATTCTTCTCTAGTTGATTAAAAATAAAGCCTCTGTTGTCAGCTGGATTCAGTGTTCAGCTGAAAGGGTTTTCTGTTCATTTCCAATTTGACACAAAGAAGGAATGGTCTTCTTGTCTCTGTTCCTGACTTATGCTCTGTCTCCGTAGTACACAGTGCCAATCCATGCAGAGGTATCCTTCCCTGGACTCATCTTCCCCCAACACATCACTTAAGCACACATCTACACATCAAAGGAGACAAACGCATAAAACATCATGAGCATGAGACGCACTGAAAAAGTATTTGTGTGCGTCTAAATTATCTGGAAAAAAAGCAGTCTTACCCTTGCGGCAGCTCTGTGTGAGGGGCTAGCGTCCGCCGCTAGCATTCACCAGACCATGGAAGTCTTCCCATGCTCTACAAATGAAGGCATATGTGGAAGGTAAAAGACCAGATCACTCACATTCATTTTATTGAAAAATTAATGCAATTTCAACAGGAGGAACAGTTTCATCAAAAAGATCATGGCAGATTTGCATTCATAGCTTCATGACACCAAATACTGATTACATTTTGGACAGTTCCTATAATATTATCACCATCATTAATTTATAAAAAGATGTCCATTATAGCCTCCCAGTCCTGCAAACAAATTAAACCAAGCTTGATACATAATGTGATCACATTACTGTTTATCAAAAATAGCTTTTAGCTCATCAGTATCTCATCATTTAAACACAGACTGACATTTTCTCTAAACACAATAAAACTTAGGGTTGTCAGCAATGCACTCCACACAGCAACATAAAAATATACTTATAAAGACATATAATAGTCATAAAATAAATACTGGCCAGGGAGAGAACCAAGCTGCAATATTTGCACACTGCCATCACTTCACTAAGCTAACCACATCTGATCAGTTTGTTTAAAATAACATCAATGTTTTACAGCATTAGAAACACTACACAGTTTAACTGTGATCTACAATGCCTACTGGGTGAGATAATTCAGTGTTTTTGGATGCATGCTTTTTTATTCTGGAAAGAGAGAGGTATGAGAGAGAAATAATAAAAAAAAAACAGAGACATACATACTTAATGCTGTCTGTATGTGTCTTGTACTCCATGATGGTGTTGGGAGGGAGGTTCAGGACTCTGCGCAAGGTGTCTCTGATGCGGGCAGTGGTCGCCTGGTCACTAGCTGTTTTGTTCCAGATTGAGATTATGTCCTCCTGGGGAAGAGTAAAGAACATGGCAGGCATGAATGAGTTTATGTTCAAGCAGGTATTGAGAGATATATAAAACAGGTGCGTGTTTGTGGGAGTACCTGGAAGCGTACAGACACCACAGCCCCACAGATCTCTTCTCCGACCATAAACTGCTCTCCCAGCATGGCCAGGATCAGGTTCTCCCAGCATCGAGATGCCAGGCCTTTCCTCAGACGGATGATCCACTTTCCTCCCATCTTATTGGCATCATCCTAAATACAAACAGAATTTCAGAGAAGCCAAATGGGGACGTTAAATTTCCAAATTCTGCAGGAAATGAGTACTCACCTCCCACATAGGTTTAATGCCTTCCTTAAAGAGGTGGAAGTCACTATGGCCTGTAAGGTCACCTGGCCGGATCATGTGACTGTAAAAACGCCAAAACTGCTCCACCTTTGTAAATAGAAGATATATTCTACATTAATTTCTGTACAAGATAGTGTTATTTAAGTATATATTTATAGATTTGGGTTCTGTGTGGCTTGAAAATTAACAAAAACATGGAGTGTGCCCTTTCCAACTCTACTCTCTATCTTTAGGGATTGTTAGCAACAGACCGAGGCAAAGCTGCCAATCTGTTTGATGTTCTGTTCATAGCTCTGGGTGCTGGCTGGTCTCCCTGGGGTGCGTCTGGAGTACCAGAAGGTGTAGTTGTATTGGAGGGGATGCTCTCCTGCCCCTGGAACCACCATCTACAATAAAAGACAAATTGTGTTAACTACATGTTCTGAAGCTACAAATGCATATGAGTCACTCTAAAGCAAGCTCACCTTTTTCTTTGAGGTGTTCTGTTCCTTGTCATCTTCTTCAGTTTTTTCCTTCTCACTGTCTTTCGGTGAGCCTTGGTCCTGGTCGTGATCTCCACTGTCATCATCTTTCAGACTGGATTTGGAAACAGCCAACAGACAGGCAAGATTAATTTGAGGAAAACATTTTTACTATGCTACCACCTTACTATACAAGTTTTTATTGGGGACACACCAGTATATCAGCCAGACAGCAGTACCTGCCAATATTTGCTGATATTGTTGAAAATTAAAAAAAAATAAAATAAAAAAAACTGAAAGAAACATTGATATTTTATTGGGAAATAATGTTGCAATCAGTGTATCCATTGTTATTACACATATATTTTATCATATGTATGTATTGTACATCTGTATTTGAGGTTGATTGTTGTTTTATAGATTGTACATTTGGATTATGTATGTACTAAACAATAGGAGAAAATTCAACTGGGTCAAGAGGTGAAAACTATCAATAGCTGAAAAGTCTGTGTATAAGTTTTTATACTCTGCAGTGTCAACAACTTGCTTTATATTAAATACATGAATTTCATTCAATTCTACAATGTTGTCCAATACAACAACCTTTTTATAATTTTTTTCTTTACAGTTTCGTGGATTTCTTTGTGTCTAAAGAATAAAACAGAACAGAGATGCACCGAGAATTGTGCCTAACATTTAATCTAAGTTTAGTAATTTAGCTATGCTTCTCACAAACAAATGTCTAAACAGTTTCAAGAAGCATTTGCAATGTTATAGCTTTCTTTAAGGCAAGGTTTCCTGCATCAGCGTTGTAGTATTTTGTTGTTTTGGCACGTGTACATAATGGACAGGCTTATTTTTATTCAGTAAACTACAAATACGCAATGCTGTGCACTTTCCACGTCAACTACTGTAACCTGTTAATAGCCCACAGCACGCTGCTAACTGTGCTTCCACCTTAGGGCCGTGGGAGTGTAGTTCCGGCCCAGACTGTGCTCACGTTCCCCCGCCCTTTAACAACGACCACGCCGAGGCTTCAGGGCCTAGCCGCCTTCCGCTAAGCTAAGCTACAGCTAATAACACTGCAGACTCCACATGGAAAAATACTTCATATCACGGAATTTTATTTCACTTCTAATTTAATTGTCGTGTATGCTGACCTCAGTCTAAAATGTGTGTAAAAGCATACACATAGCATGCAGGACCATGCATTTAAAAGCTGACACACCTCTCTTTACACGCAACGAGACAGCTTCCACTAAATTTTACGCTCCGTGATGATTTTACAGCCACGATAGGAAGCCCATACTTTAGCAGATACTCCACACAAATGTTTGATTACTCACGCGTCAAATTTGTTGTTCATTATTTTCTAGGTGAGAGAATTTCGGAGTCCGACCACAGCCTCCTGAATTCCGCAGGAACGGCAGCGCGCACGTCGTGTACGCGCACGTGTGCGGGTCGTGGTGATGAGTGTTGAAAGATCGGGGCTGATAACTTGTGTTCTTCAGTTTTTACCAAAGTTAAAGCAACTTCAGTGTGATGCAAACGTATAGACGTCAAAACAAAAAGTACACATAAATATCAGACATCATCACCACACTATATTTAAACCCTTTATTCTTTCTCTTGCAGACAAACATAATAAATACATAACACAGTACCATCATAATCTGTTAATTACAGCCATTTAAAGTCTCTGTTAACACTGGCTCCAGTGCAGCAATAATCAGCCACCCTGTGACTTTAGCACAAACAGACATGGTGCAGGCAGACACACCACCACACATACACAGCTTGACCACAAAAAGGACTGGCGGCTTCTTCATATGAACCGGCATCCTCTGATGTGCCCCATCCCTTGTTTCATCCCCTCTAATCCAACCCTCCACTTGTCATCTGTTTTCACGGCAACTTCAAAGTGTCCTTCTGGTCAGGTCCAGGCATAACTGCGGACCGAGTCTGAGGGAACAAAAAGGGAACTTGATGGAGTCAGACACCGGGTCGTCTATAGGTCCGGTCTGACTTTAGGGTTACTAAGAATGGTTAGAGGGTTTGGACATGTGGGTTAGAGGAAACCAGCGTCTGTATTGAGTTAAACAATGCAAGCTAGATTAGAAATGTTGGGGGATGCAGGATGGGAGGAAAGCTCTGGCATGGTATGGCACGTTATGGTGTGGTGTGGTTTGGTTGGCTCTGCTGTTTGAGACCATCCCCTCGCCCCTTGCCCCCTGTGCCTCTGTGAGGACCTTCATGAGAGGGCTCTTTGTTCTGGGCCGGCAGGCGCACCAGTGAGTGAATGAGCAAGAGCACCAGCGGCCTTCTTCAATGGCGGCTGTTTGTTTACACCAGCCAGTCCCGTCATACTTCATTAGCAGCCCAGCCCACCGACAACCTCTGATGTCCTAATCGCTGATGAGTGTGTGGCTGCCCATCAGCCCTGAGCCTCAGCGGTTCAGGATAAAGGGGTTTCTAGGAGTCCCGACACACACATTCCCACTAAGTCTCTGCCTGCCTTCTCAACCACTCATGGCACACATTCATACACATACATGCACACACACAGCCTCCATGGCGAGCGTGGATGGCAGAAATGGTTCTTTCATCGTGGGCCAAGAGGCACAGGGAGGTGAGCCGACGTCAGTGGAGCAGCAACAGTCCCAGAGAACTAGCTCCGCATCACAGAGATGTGAGAGACCTGCCGCCAGAGAGACAAAGCAAGACAGAGGGATTATTGAATGCTGCCATCTTCTGACTCCAAACATAGTGGTAAACCTAACTTTACTCTTTTTCCAATGGAGGGACTTGTGCTCAGGCTGCTGCACTGTGGCCCAGATCTTAAATACAACCTTTTATTAATCTGTACATAAGTTTTTAGTAGTATTATGGCTGAATATGGATTATGCTATGCACCGGAAAACCATCAATGGACAACACTTTGTGCTCTTTCACAGTACAGATCTAAAAGGTCAGCAAGGCTCTACATTTACCAGACAGTTGACACAATATACCTAGACTGCCCCAAGAGAAATGATCAAATATGAGTCATTATCTTTTATCTGTTGAGTTTACAATTTAATATCAATAAGAGGAAAGCTTTCCAATTTTGTCATTTTATTGTTTGTTAATCATCATGAATGTATCATTATCATAAATAACATTATTTTTGTCATACCACGCAGACCTAGAAGAAATGTATAAAATTTCTATTGATTTGTCTAAAAAAATGGAACAAAACTTACACAAGGTTAATTCACAGAGTAAATATATACTGGGGAAAAGTCAGCTAGATGTAACTCTAAATTATGTTATATTTACTTCTTAAATGACATTAACCAACCTCTTGAATTGCTCTCCCAAGCCTCTCCTGACTTTTCACCACCTTCCTGAAAGACACACATCCATTATAGTTTGAATGTTACTACAGTGAAGGTATGGGTACAGTAACACCTGTGTGTGCAACAAATATTAAATATAGACCACAAAGAACAATGAAACAGGGCTAACCGGTGTACTCTGCGAGCCAGGCTGAGGGTGAAGTTGCCCGTGCAGTCAGGCTGGTAAGTGGAGGGCACTATGGCGTAAGATCCAGGAGGGAGACTGCATTCCAGACTCACATCCTGTGTGTAACAGTGAGGGATGCAACTCGCTACAAGATCCTCGTCTTTGAGAGGCGTCAGCTCAGATGCTCCCTCTGGGGCCTGGGTATAATATTAAAAAAATAATAATTAAAATTCACAATGCTCACAGATCATTAGGTAGGTTTCAAAAGCATTCTACAATGTGGATATTTTCTTTGGTGGCGACACAAGTAACATAATTCAAGGCATCTATACCAGTGGTTCCCAACCGGGGGGGCGCGAGCACAGGATGGGAGGAAAGAAAAAAATCAGACTCACTGGCTATCAGTACGAAGGAGATGCAGCAGATTCACACTATGCCCCCTCCCATTTTCAGGGGGCGGCAAGTGGGAAATGAGGTGAGGGTGGCTGTATCTACAGAGGTCTGTAACCCATCACGTCCTCTGCATACAGGTTCATCGCATTACTTTTAGAATAACATACCCACCCGTCCCAAATTTTTGGGGGGATGGTGGGGCAGCAGGAGGCTCATGACGCCGTTAGTGGGGCTTTGTTCAAAAAAGGTTGAGAAATTCTGATCTATACTATATAAAGTATAAAGTAGCATGTTAACTACTTCTGTCAAACATAAAGCATCACACTCTAGCACTGCTTGTTATTAATGACACTTCCCCTCGGTGTTTGACTGACCTTATAGATGTGGAAGCCAATAGGATGCAGGTCATCTTCAGGGCGGTTCTGGTGTAGGGTAATCCTGACATTAACGCCTGATGTCCTTGCAGGGTCATCACATACAGAAAAGGGGAAGCAGGGGTTCTGCCAGTGAGACAGGAAGTTCCTACTTCCTCCTGCGGTGCTTCCCTCCACCCAGGCTCCCTGGAAGTAACGGGTCTCCCACTCTCCGTCTGTTGTTAATGGCAGTGAAGGTGCTGGGCTTTTCAGGACACTGAGGATGACACCAACAGCGTTTTATTTAGCTTGAGTAAAAACTACATCAGACTGGCTAAAACCCAGACGTGAAGTTTTGAGAGTTTTACTTTTAGAGTTGTTTTTAAAGCTGACCAGCAGGTGTCACTATTTCTTTATCCTTCTGATAAGACATAAAATCACACAAATTTCTAAATGTGGCCATACACGATTATGTTGAATGATGATATTAAAGAGACATGAGTTTCAGCAGGTTTCCGCTAGTTACATTTAGGACCTTTTAAGACCATTACCAATGATTTAAGAAACAAAGAAGAAGAACAATTTAAGACCCATTTTGCATCTCACTGGACAGAGGTGTGAGAGTGTGATGCTTCGATGCTGCTTTTTGCTTTTTTGACCTCCCGTTTCACTCCAATGGCTTTTAACCACGAATCTGAGTGTTTCTGTACAAGGAGCAGCAGGATTCAAATTGGCTAGTTACATCAGGCTTCAACAAAGCAATACATTCATGCACAACTACTGTCAATATAGTTCTTATGGGACTTTAAGGACTAAAATTAAGCTTATTAGATATTAGAATTTTTAAGGACCAATCAGAACTGTTGTCTTTTTAATCATGGCGTTTGGTCTGATGGAGTTTAGCATTTTCCTTTCTTCTTGTCATTACCTGAGGGATGTAGAAGAAGAAGAAAAGACCCTGATGAGAAAGTGGGCCTCAGCTCCTTGCTGGTAGGTGCTGGGAATCAGTAGATAGTATCCAGGCTCCAGCTCTTTGTGGAGAATCACCTCTCTCTCATAGGCGTGGCAGTGAGTAGAAGCATATAGAGGTTTGTTTAACATTCGGCTCAGATTAAAACGCTTCTTCTCCACCTGGTGACAGTGTGTGTAAATACAAAGTAAATATTTTTTAAGGAAAGACACCCCATGTAAATTGATGCTTGCTTTAGTATGACTCACAGTACAAACCTTCCACATGTGCAGAGCGATCGCCTGGTAATGCTGGTGCTTTGTGATGTTACTGTCTTTAAGTGGCGTTTGTGCATGTTTTTCCGTGCTCCTCCACTTTCTATGCTGCAGCAGTGATACCAGCACCTCTCCTTTTTCAAACACTTTGAGCCAGAACTTTGGGTTGCTGCTGTAACTGCTGTTGTTTCGGCTACCGCCAGCAGAGTGGCTTTTAATCCAGCGGCCAGACAGTTGATGTCTGTGAGTCAACACATTTCCTGTCAAACAGGAGATCAGTCAGGCAAAAACAGGTAGAGGGCAGGTCACACTGAAATACTGAGTTTAAAGTTCTCTCCAGCGGAATATGACAGTTACCGGTATAAATGCTCTTTAGGTGTCCACCCTCACTAATTGGATAGCCAATTGTGACATCATCAAACTGGGACATGAATTCAGTCTCATCAAACCAAAATTCACCTTCGGCAATTCTTGCCTTTAAGTCCATAGCACAGACAGGATCAATAGAACTCCAACCTGCTCCACTGCAAACATAAGACACAAGTTGCAAAAGTAGACCTCTTTAAGTTTCACACATAGATAGAGAAACATAATGTGGGAGTTATCGTCTTGTTTTATGTTACAATATCACTGCCACCATCTTGCACTGCTTCATGCCATAGAAAGCTGATTGGTATTACCACCCACATGAAAGAAATTATCTTCTAGATCACTATATTGTAATATTTGTGTGTGACATCACATATTTTAAGCACATGTTTGATGATGGGCTAGAGTCTCAACATTATTTAACATTAGCCTGGCCTGTTGAAGCATCTGTAACATTAGAGTCTATTGTGTAAGACTAATCATGAATTTAGCATGGACATTAATTCTACATACATCTGATTAGTATGAATAAATAGTAGATTACAGTACTTAAATGTAAACTATTAAAGATCTAGAAAGAGTATAAAGATGACTATAAAAATCCTCTAATATTTTTTTACAGTTTCAGTGTAGATTAGTATTTGCTTAGTTACATGTGTTTTTCAGACATCTGTATGAAAGTCTGTAATTTAGAGATAATTAAGTTACCTTAATCATTATCCTTTGTTTACATATTAGGAACTTTTTTTTATCTGCTCATTAATCTACATTTCTGTTCAGTTCTGTCAAAGCAGCTGACACTGAAATAGTCATCTCATAAATCAAGAATCTGACAGCTCTGAGACGTTTTTATATCAGCCTTGTCTCTGAGTAAGATGGTGGTGACTTGGAAATGGATCATGCACTGAAATCGACTGAAATCAACCTTTATACAGAGTTTGGCACAGACAGACTCAGGTGCTTACCTCCCAGTCCAGTCCCCTCCCCAAAAGCATCGTCCCCAAGGGTTTCTAATCCTGAGCAGCCTTACTTCACCCCCTGACACTGTGCTCACATCCAGCCACTCCATGACATTCAGAGCATGGTACTGACCGAGTTCACTGGCACCTGCAACAGGAAAATCCTCATCAGCTGACTGAAAACATAAACAAAATCATATGTTTTGAAGTCCAACATCCTCCTGACCTCCTGGACTGCTGTGAGTGGAGCAGCTGAGTGTGCAGTCATCTTTCACTGAGTCCAGCAGGTTCAGGTCCAGCCTTCTCCTCCTGACCTGGTCACTGTCCAGTTCTGTTTTCTGCTCCTCCTCTGACCCAAAGACCCCCAGGCTCCAGCGCTCAGCCAGGCCACCAGTTAAGTCGACAAGGGCCTCGGATACCTGACCTGCCCACAGTTTCTCATATGACCCGTGAAGCCTAAAGAAGATGGTGTGGACAGCGATATGCAGAATTATCTGTTAGCACTGAAGGCATGGCTTTGAAGAGGAAAAACACACATTAGAACTCAAGGTAGGGTGGGACAATATGGAAAAATATGATTAGGATTTTTTTTTTTTTTAAATCAGTGAATACTAATATATGGTGATACTGCTCAATATCCTGGTAATTGGTCAGTATCCTGATCATGCCTCAGGACTGAAGAAAAAGGGTTCACTGGCTTAACGTCAACATTTTTTTTTTACATTTATTACATATTATTATACATGTCTAGGCCTCATGTATACATGTACTGTGTAACTGTTATGGGAACACCGATGTGTTGCACAGTCTCCTCAGATTTATTTACCAAGTGGAAAATGTGGTGCTTTGTGGGTCTTGTATTCATTTTTTATGTGTGTTTATAGGCTGTTAGATCTATCCATATTTCCTTAAAATGTCCAGAACTTATGGCATTGTTGACATAAAACTCACTGTAACCCTGTCCTGAGACTGTTTCATCAGTTAAAGTGAGAGATATGAAAGAGACATTTCAGTCGACTCACTTAGCATAGGCCTTCTCCAACAGAGCTACCCAAAATGCAGTGGGGGAGTGACAGCATGAGAAGCACAGAGTGGAATTAATACAGGGAAGGCAGTCATCAATGGTCACATTGGTCCAATGTCCCTGCTGCCAAAAGCAAAACTGAAAGGAACCCCTGAACCTGCTGTCGCCCCACTGAGGCTGGTCTGGAGGAATCACCTACACAGGAATAAAGACAAGTCAAGTCCGAGGGGTGCAACGAGAAAACAGGAAAACCGCTGACAAGTCAGTTTGATCAATGGGCCTTTTTACTGCCCATAATTAAGCTTTACACATTCAACGTAAAGCTTAAATAGAAGTTAAAGATGCAGCTGTGGCTCTACCTTGTTTAGTAAATGTTTGTTCTTAAGCAAGACGGTGCAGGCACAGAGAAACCAGCAGTCTCCCAATAATCCTTGTTTAGCATAACCCAGGCTGATGTTTTCAGGGAACAGAGCTGGTGACTGGCAGATCTCCTGGAGGCGAGAAATCAAAATATAATACAGGTGAGACTCAAAAAAAAGAATAACAGTGAACAGAAAATTAAGCACAAAGCCTAATTCTTTTCTCCCTCTTTTTAAATATCCTCTTTATTGACGTTATAGGCACATAACAATCCCCAGTTAAATATGAATTATGTCTATAAAACAGATTTCAAACACAAACAAATAAAACAATGTACCAAAAGACATAAATATCTAAATTTCAAAATAAACTAGTGATTGAACAAATCTTATCACAGGAATTTGTACAACAGACAAAACTAAAAAGATGAAATGAAGATTCTAGAACTCATAATAATGACAATGATTTGAGCATTAGTTATAGAGGGTTGAACCAGTAATTCTACCTAATTAATCTTGTACCTATCAATGTAAAATGGGGAAATGCATTATACGTAGCATCTGACTAAACACAATGGGCCAAGAAATTCCCCATATAAACATTTAACATGATCTCAGCCACATTATACAAACGTTTAAAGTATGACAAAGAAAAAAACGGGAAATTTCTACTGCATTTCCCACACCTGTGGCCGACGCCAGGTAATCTCTCCTCGCAGTCTAGCAATGGGGGTGGAGCCATCAGAGAACAGAGCTCTGTCATTAGAGGGAAAGTCCAGGTCCACAAACACAGCCTCGCCGCCACACACTGCCCTCCCGTCTTCCTTCATGGTTCCTGCTCTTTGAACCTGAATGACACCTGGGTCAGTGAGTGAACTTCAGCCAGCGGTGACCATCTCCATGTACATGACACACCTGCGTGGCACCTAAAGGCAATACAAATATTTTCATTTCATTCATTCATTCCTTCATTCATCTTCTGAACCTGCTTTATCCTCACTAGAGTCACGAGCGGTACTGGACTCTATTCCAGCTACCTATGGGTGAACCCAGGATGAGTCTGTTTTAATTTGTGCATTTTAATTTTAATTCCTTTATATTTATCTTTAAAGCCTTTATTTACCCATTTATTCAGTGTCAAAAGACAAACTTCCTGAGTGTCAACTCAGGGTCTAACATTATGAAGCTTAAGGGCAGCTGTTTTGGACAGTCCTTAAGCTAAATTTATGATTTTGAGATTGCAGTTGGTCCCCCGGTGCATATCAAGCAATTTTGTTTTTAGTTTTTTGGGATATGATGGATGTTTCTGCAATTTTTTGTACTTGTAAACATAATACTAAAATGGTTCAAAAATGATTCTAAAATTTTCAAAAGAAAAATGTATAGTTTTGTTGTGGATTTCCACATTCTCTAATCAAGCAATTATTCACCTAATGGATAAAAAAAAATACAGAACCTAAACACCAAGGGGGATCCCCTGACATTACTAAATTTAGGATGGCTTTTACAAACAGTAGTCATACATGCATGACCAAAACGTACAGTTTGCGTACATAAAACAAGAATCCACTATAAAATCACAATGAAAAACACAAATCTAAATACAATAGTAGGCATTTATGTCTAACAGAGCATCTTATATCTCACTGGAGGAAGGTTAATTTTACAGTTTGACATAAATGTTCTCAGCCCTTTAAACTACATATATTTAATTAATAAAGTGGGTTATATATTATATATATATATATATATATGTACACACACATAACCGAGTGAATTTAAGGTGGAAATACGTCACATTTTGTGTTTATTTGACAGGGGGGAAGAAAAACAATGAATTTAGCCATGTACTACCACAACAATAGTTATAGCAGGAAGTCATCTATAGAAACTATATGAACTGATCTTAACATTAAAGACGGAACGGTTGACATAATGCAACCTGTCTAATAATTGTCTAATGTCTTCCTATTCTTACCTTTCGCCTGTTTTAAGCATCTTTCTCCTCGATGCTGTTCATCATAACAACGTTAGCTAACCGTTAGCTTATGTTAGCTTGTAATGCATAGATTCTGTTTCTCCATATCGCTTCACCTTATCACGGTTTGACAGCTATTGCCATTGTGATATCTTAGCGTTTTAATCCAAAACAACAGGAGCATTCTTGGGCATTAATGCTGCAGCAGAAGCATCACCTTGCTGAGTAAGAAAACACATAAAAGCTCTTCCGCTCGGACATGTTCATTCATTGGGTGAATCCTTCCTGTGCTTGTTGACCACTGCTGCCCCCTACTGTTCACAGCATCAACTACACTGTGTGTACGCGGGATTTTTATAGTAGAAGCAACTCACTTTGTACCAAACACAAACATATATTCTATTTTTATCATTTAATTGAGCAATTATTGTTTACTGTATGTACAATAATCAAGGTGTGAAATAGCTTTTTGAGTATGTAGGATTATTTCGTTCTTATTGTTTTATTTATTGAAGTTTTTAATTTATTTATTTTTGCAATACAGGTAAACTTATCGAGGCTTGGTTTAGTTGGTATGAATTTACTACAAGTTATACTACAACTTAAACTTCAAATTTCACTACACTGCTTAGCCGTTTTTTC
>JAPQRP010000011.1:14775116-14795533 GCA_037367295.1 Apogon hyalosoma | reverse complement strand
ACACATAAAAGAAAAGTTGTGATAAGGAAACATTAAACTGAATAAAACTATTTTGCCTGAGTTCTGGAATTTGTGACTTCAGAGTAAAAATGTATGATAAAAGTACAGGTCTCCTCTGTTTGTACTTTACACAGTAATTCCACATCACACAATGATCACATTTACACTCTGACACCATTCAGACTTTTATATTTCCCTGTTTATCTTCATACAACTTCCTTCTGTGATTGTTTTGTCTTCTAATCTTAGATCAGATACTTTAACACCAAGACAGCAAATGAACTTATCATTTATGTGGGTCACATTCATTTCTACATTGACATAAACTTTGAATGTAGTGAACTTTAATGAGATGAAGTCCTTATTCTATTCTATTCTATTCTATTCTATTCTATTCTATTCTATTCTATTCTATTCTATTCTATTCTACAAATTTAATGAATATACTGCAAGGTATAGTGTAACAGAAGTGGCATAATAATAATAAACTAAAATGCCATGTAATTAAATTAAAACTGCTCTAAAATACTTAGAAAAACACAATATAAATATATTACTTATATTTATTTACTGTATATTTTTGTGAGTTATTACTACTGGGACCATTCATACTAATAAATACAATATGTATGCTTTTGCAACAAAACAATTAAAACTAAATGTAAAAAAAAAAACCAAAAAAAAAACCCTGTTATCATCAATATAAGTAGTAATAATAGTAGTAGTGGTAGTAGCAGTAAAATAATTTGTTTCATTTTTAAGTGTTATTTTACAATGAGACTAGATTAATACATATTTCTATAAATTTACTAGTCAACTAGATGTTCATTTCATCTGTAATCTCTTTCCAGATGTTCTAAGGCCTCCTCTGAAAACTGTCTTCTCTAAACTATTCCAACATTTTCCCAGGTTGATCACAAAACTTACAGCTCAACCTTTTGTTAAAATAAATAAATAAATTAATAAATAACTCTCCCAACATTAGATGGAGGTAGTACCACTTTGAAGAATTGTTGGAAATTGCCAGTATTTTTCCTGTTTACTGATTTTAGTGGCAATAAAAAAAATAAATAAATAAATAAATACAAAAAGTTTTTACAAGTTTGGAAATGTTCAGTGCTGGATATGTTGCTTAATCAAATGGAATTAAGATGCACCTCCATGCTATTTCCTTTATTCCTTGACTGTGTGCTCACTGAGGTGCATCACAGGTCAACTTGGGGTCTTTCTTATTGTAAGTTTTTCCAAATTATATCACAGATGTGTTAGATGTCCAGTTAGTTGTCATCAGCACCAACGGAGCTGAACAAACTGAGGTTTTTCTCCTGTCGCATGAATCTGTCCCAAATGGCAGTCCAGAGCCACGCTCCCAGCCACTATTACATCACCTCCACTGTTCTGCACCAGTGAACAGAGTGCTTTTCTATGAATAATACAGAGAGACTGGGGAGAAAGGGACATGACAGGAGGCTTGGTTACTAAACGGCAGAGGGAGTATGTACTGTGATGAAACAGGGTGATGGAGTCCAAAGACAGATGATTGACTATTAGTCCAGCAGATCGGTATTTCACACAGAATAATTACACTTGACACTAGTGTAGTGGATTTGAAACTTTATTGAATTAATCCTTCAAACAACTGCAGTAAATGACTACTTACTTCATGAGGAAACAATACACATTCTTACAAATGTATCAGCTGTGGAACCTGTGTGTTTACATGAATTATTCTTACAGGACACAATGCTGGAGAGTTGTTACAGAAGGGCGCGATGAGAAATGGCAGCAGTGTGGCCGGTCCCAGACTGTCTGAAAGAAGACAAGGTTATAGACCACGTTCTCCCACAAGGGAGCAGGCTTTAGTATAGAAGGCAATAACATATTGCACTTTGAGATCAGCAGACAGGTCCTCTATCATGGTATACGTGCACACAAACACACACTTAGACACAGGCAGGAAACAAGACAGACGCTCATGAAACTCAAACACAAATAATGAGACTCAGTCAGAAAGGTGAAAACAATACTCCTGCATTTGCAATTGGCTTTTGTCCCGACACATTTGCAGCTGCACCAACAGGAATATCATACAAAATACACTAATAACTAGGTAATAATTTTATGGGTGCTCTAATCCTCCAATCTTTTTTTTGTTTCCCTTGTTCTCCTTCTGCTTGTCACTCATTCATTCTTGCCAACACACAGACACAGTTAACACAGAGTTAACTGAACACAGTATATAATTAGACAAACAAAAAAGAGAGGGATGAAACATCTAAAGGAGAAGAGACTCCAAATGATTACACATTCACTCCGCTTCCTTCCCCCTTGCTGCACACATAACCACCAATTAGAGGAGAGGAGAGGAGGATGAGGACAAGCAAGCAGCCAGAAGTCTATTTGTGTCTCTATCTCTCTTTCTCTCTTCCCCTGAAGACTCCCAGCACCGGGGAGGGAGGAAGAGAGGAGAAAATAGAAGTGAAAAACAAGAACTATATAAATAAAGAAATCAGAGTGTTTCACATCCGGTCGGCTGATTGGCTGAGACGCAAGTCATGCAGATCTGGGCCACAGTTGCACTCATTGTTCAGTGAGCTTTTCTACACAGTCCAACCCAGCGACAGCAATGAATGTTGATTGTGACCTTTGGTCTTTGGGTACAGTGGAAACAGAGTGTCACTTTTGTGTATGTATGTGTGCACGTCTTCTTCTCTGCACCCACTTGTCCTTTTGTCCATCACACTCTGCATTTTTGTTCATGTCTGACGTGGTTGAAGCCCACCACGGGGCACAGTCAACGGTCGATGGTTTTTATGTGATCCATACTAAACTCACCGACAGCGTTGAATGTTCACCGAGGCAGGCAGGGAGACGGGCGGGCGGGACAGACAGCGGCTGTAACTGTGAGCTGAGCTGACAGACGAGGCAACGTGTAAAAGAGGGAGGACGGACGGTCAGACACACAGAGGACAGGGACAGAGCTGAAGATGCAGCTCAAACCTCAGAGGTTAGGTCACTCAGCAGAGGAACAGAATGACACAGGACAGTGGCAGAATGAGTCCACTGTCCACAGGGCAGACGCTTGTGTTACATGAAAACTATTATTCTATTTTCAAGTCTATTTAAGCTGGAGAGTAAACTGAGTGAAGCTGCTTTGTTGCATTACCACCTCTTGATTAAAGCAGAAACTAGAGGCTTTTCATCTTCACTTCAAAACACACATAACAGCATCCGAAACAGGTGAAGTTATTAGCATTGTTATTTATAGTGTTTTTGTTCATCATGAGACTCAATGCTGGAAAATAAAAGTCTTTATTTACTTTTTTTTTTTTTTTTTTGCAACAAAAGTCTAGTGGTATGTAACCATGGTGTTTTTTTAATCCATCCACTTTTATATAGGAGTCTGCCTTCACCTTAGCACAGCAGTACCACAGCAAAATGTCTGTTCATATTCATGTTGATAGAAGTGGAAATTTCAGAGCTCTTAAAATAATCTACAACACAAAAGGTAAATATTAAAATACATCAATATTTGTTTTGCTAAAAGCACTGTTAAATCAAATGTATACTGCTTTAAAGGTCTGTAGATAAACTGTCTTTGTTGTGACAGCGCTCAGAACAATATGACAGGACTATCATCGATCCTGCCACAGTTCTCTTATGCTCGAAACCCGGAGAACAATGCTGTGATGTCCCACTGTGCAGCTAAGCTTTTTCTACACAGCCATCGCCCGGCCACAGGCTGAGAGCTCCCATTGTCAGAGACAGGCCATTGCTGGGGAGGGAACAACTACTGACAGTGTCACTACGCTGCAGTATAGACCGCGGCTGACGTCAGGATGGTAGACGCTGATCTATGGTCATTCAGGCTGTGTTTCATCGGCTGTGGGTGCTGATGTCATTGAGGAGGCTAGACCTGCATCCATTACCCTGCTGGGGTGGGAAGCCGATGTCAGGCGACCACGATAACACAATGGATGAGTAATGTGTCATATTAACGTGGCTACAATTCCCAAACTCATAAAACAAGCAAAGAGGTTTTGTCTTGAGCTGTTTTATTGCCTTTGTATCCTCTTATGGTATGCAGTCCTCTAAAGATATGCAGAAATACACAAATTAACTGGTATGATGACTGAAAAATTAATGTGGGAAGACAAACTCTGATGACAAAGTAAAATATTTAAAGCCTCTAAGTGAATAAGCTAAACTTTATCATGAACCCCCCCTTCCAAAACAACACACACACACATATATACACACTTACACCTCACCCCACAATGAGACCTAAAATAAAAAATAGGCGGAGGGTCGAGGGAGAGGAGAAAAGAAGGCTTTACCATGGCAACCCCAGTGTCAGCCAGCCATTTCTTCTTAATCCCCCCCCAGTTCAATGTCGCGCCCTCTGAGGGACCCCCTCTCTACAGCTGAATATTTCTTTTGTGTTGAGACTCTGCGTTTATGTGTATGTGTGCGTGTATGTTGAGAGAGGGATCACGAAGGGGGGAGGACTGAGGTTGGGGCGGGGGATCATGGCTAACCCAGCTTAAATGGGGGGCCAAGTTGCAGGTCAGAGAGTCTCAACATTACAGCAGGGGTACAAACCAGAGATCAAATCACACAGACACACACACACACTTACACGTATACACATTTAAACACTATATTGATGGAGGGAGATAATCTTTTGAAATAGCAGATAATTACACCATATGGCAAACAGCCGGGCCTTTCCTCCCCGAGCCTATCACAGCAAACCCCACACTTTATTTTCTGCTATGAAACTCTCATGGTCTCTCGTTCTTGTCTGAGCAGGCCACTCTACATTACTGACAAAAGCGGTTTTGGAGGAGTGGGTGGGGAGAGGCGTCAGCTGCTAGACAAAATAAAAAGGCTCTATTTGTTCCTGACAATAAATGTCCCCATCTTTGGAGCTCCTCCACAGCTGCAGGCAGATAGGCTTTCATTTCTAACTGTGGGCCAATAAAGAGCGATGTCTCCTTCCTCTACTGTAAGCGGATTTAGTGTGCATGATAAAATTCAGAAGGTTTGCAGTCATCTTTCTGTGATGCCACTCCGCCGAGAAACACAACAAAACAATATGGCAGACGGTGAATGTTCAGTGAGAGAGGAACTAGACTGGTCGTACTTGGTAATTTATGAGGGTGATTTAACATGTAAATGCAGCGTACCTGATGGACTCATCTTCATACAGGCACAAACATCAGTGTAAAGCACCTACAGTAAAGGGAGACAAAAAAAACACAACACAACACGATTAGAGGCAAAAGACTCACAGCAGAAAAACAGAAAAGAACAATATGAACATCTACTGCGGATCTGAAATAAACGAAGGGTTCACTGCAAAGTTTCCTAATCAAGACGAGATTAATGTTTAGTGCATCCTCCGGAAATCCCAAAATGCACTTCCCCTGAGGCAGAGTGATGGAAGTGGTGGAGGAAGTGCCAGTGGTGTGTCTCTGGGGTGGTCTGGTGGCCGTGGGCGAGTCTTTAATGTAGCTTCATGTCCACTCCAGTGTATACTGTACATAGACTCATAATGACTAACAGACCTGCAGTCTGCCTGTAGGGGCCTCACACGCCACTCCATGCCTACACATGCATATGCTCTGCTTTAATGGCAGCCTTCAGACTCTATTTGAAGTGTGCTGTGGTGTTCACAAAGAAAAAAAAAATTAAACCAGATTGCTCATATGGAAGAAAAATGGGATTCTGAGGGGCTAAAGTGCTCTCATCAGTGTTAATCTTCAAACCTTTGTTTGCCAGCTATATATATATATATAAAAAAAAAAAAACATCTAAAAAAATATACAATAGTTACACGTTAGCTGCTTTGTGGTGATTTTCCTACCAGATTCAGATCTGGGCTTGCCAAACATCTGGCTGCAATATTATCTGTGACACAGGCCACAGACATTACTTTAAAAATACATTATTGCCAGGCAAACCTGTCTGAGAAATCTAACTATTTTAGAAGCTCCTGGCAAATGTATTTACTTTCTCTCCTCCTTATTTTAAGATCCTGCTGTAAAATGTTGCACTATATTCTTTCTGGAGCCAGTTTTTATAACACTGACATAAAATATAATAACTTTACTCAACATTCAACCAAAGCTCACTAAATGGACATTAAAAGTAGTAAGTGTTCCTTGCCAATCTAGTCTATTAGAGAGCAAAGGGCACATTGTAACACACGGTGCAGAGTCTGTTCAACAAGTGCGAAGACATAAACCAAAAACAAAGGTGCAGAGTTTGTAGCTTGGGACTGATTGACAGGGTGGGGTCGTTGGGTGACCTCAGACCTTTCTAACCCCAAGGAATGTTGTCATGCTGGTGCGTGTATTGTTCCAACCTCCCTAAGGAGCCCCAGCCATGCATCAGATGTATGTGAGCGCTGAATGTTTCTAAGGGTTTCTCCTTTATGCCCAAAACCTCTTCTCTTTTCCCCTAATCCTTTCTTTTCTACTCTTCATCCTTAGACTTTAACAAACAAAAGGTATCAACAGGTCTGAGAGTGGACTGTTGTTGTTGGCCTGAAGTGCACATGCACGCAAAAACAACTCTTACACGGGTGCCTGGCTGACTGTCCAGTCTGATCAAAATGACAAACAAAGATGCAGTAAAAGTCATCTAAGAAAACTACACTCTGCAGAAACCTTTTTGTCCCTGCGTTCATCAAATAAACCAATGTTATTATTGGTCCACAGTCCAGATCTGAGAGGTCTCTGTATCTTCAGGCAGTCTGAGAGTCTGGCTTGGGAGGAAGTCACCAGCAGCAGAAGGAAACTGACAGATGAGAGGGCCAGACAGACAATTACTGGCCAGGTATGTCCTTTATACCCACCTAGGGCTGGTCAGAGGAAATGGAGGAATTTATGATGTCATAAAAAAGTGCCAGAAGAGAAGTGCCTGAGAACAGGTTGTCTCTGGAGCTGGAGCCATAAAAGACTCCTGGGGCTTCTGCTCCCTCCCCCTGACTACCACCCGAGATGCTAACACTACACTGAGCGCCACTGGGTAAGAGCAGACAGATATATGTGGCACAGACCCAGAAAAAAATGGTATATGCACATAACTGAACTGAACTGCATGTAATAATTCAGTCAGTGCTAGTTATGCTGCATTTCAGTGCAAATATTTCAGTGAATGTTAAGTGCGTGATTAAAAATGGAAATAGAAGTGGCTCCTTGAGGTTCTTGCAAATATTTCAACTTGTAGGACTACTTGAGTCTCTGCAATACAAATCATTACAAATTAGACACTATATCATAAGATTTTATGTACTAAACAACTATGGTAAATATTCCAAACTATCAATGTGCCACCTGCTCATTGAAGATTATGAAAAAGCACTTACATGTAGCAACCTGAGACACATTTCCTCTTTCCTAAAATATTTGTAGTTGCACAAAGCCTAAGGTGCTATTTCTGAAAAGTTACTTTAGCCCAACTAGTATAACTTCACTGCACATTTACTCCACTCTAAGCTTTCTTTTATACTTTATCCCCTCGATTTCTAACCTCTCTTTACAGTTTAAATTCAACCAAAACAAACCTTGATAAAGGGATTTAACAACAGACGCACCATCTGTCAGCTCAAACTCAGCAGGTGTAAAGAGAAGAAGCCCAAAAACATACTATTGAAGAGCACTTATTTTTCTTTTCATGTACACGCAAACTCGCATCTCTACATATATAAACCGCACACCTCCGCCAACTACAAAAAGATAGAGACACACTGAGTCTCGGTGCTTGTTAAAAAAGGAAGAGAGAAGGTGGTTATTTGCTCTACAACCTCATGGAGGAGGTTTCCCATTGTAAAAAGGAGTGGCTGCACAGCCCAGTTTCCTTTCATCCCTCTCCTTGAGGCACGCTGCCTTTGTCTCACAGAGGACAGAACAACCAGCCTCCTGGCTACGCTACACTGGTCAAATACCTGGGAACTACCACTGGCCTGGTGGGAAAAACAACAAGAGGAGGAGGAGAAGGAGGAGGAGGGAAACAGAAAGAGAGGAGGGGGGATAAGGTGCGAGTTTGAATCTGAGGTATGGTGGGACTGACCAGCTGAGACAGAAGAGTTGCTTAAATAAAACCAGTTATTAGATGTCAAAAGGAAGGAGCGGGAATTTGCACAAAGCTGCGGAATACCATGAACACCTGGTACCACAGTATACGTAAGGTGATAACTTGTGAAATTATAGAAAGACATGTTACATTTGAGTTTCCATATTTAGAGCATGACCACCTGTTTTTCTTTTCCTTCAGCTTTCTATCAGTGCCTTTCCTTCCTATTAAAGGTAGCAACTGCATGTGTGCAATTAAAGAAGTTAAGGAAGCCAGTGTTTTTTTTTTTCGTCCTTCCAATTTTGCACTTTCATGCCAACTCAGCAGAATGAAGGCAGTTCCTGTATACGCAGTACTGTATAGGGGTGAAGTGAGTTTAAGTCCTCCCCAAACCAACCGCAGCCGACTGAATATAAAGCTTTACATTCCAGTCCACACGGCCTGCCTCGGCAGCCAGACCTCACTGTCACACCTCATAAAGCAGAGCTCAAGCAGCAGGGTTGTGTTTAAAGCCAGAGGGAAAGATAAGGCAAAATAAGGACAAATAAGGAGAAAATAAGAATGCAGCCATTCAAGAAACTGTAGAAAAAGAGTGAAAAGCCCTCAACAAAAGCTCTTTAGCTCAAACTCTGACGGCATGTCTCCAGCGCACTGAATAAGAAAATATACTTTTGGGACAAATTGCAGTAGGAAACATAAGAAAGTGAAAATGCCATTGAGGGATTGTTAAGACCGTAATCCTCTCCTCATTTCTAGTTTTGCTTAGCTGTTGAGAGGGAAGCGAGGACCCACAAGTTTATTTTCAAATAGTCCACAAAGAATGCCTGTCATTTCCTGGCGTTCCCCACTTCCATATGAAAGCCCCCTTTCCTTTAGGAACAATGGGAAAGATTCCAAAATTTCCATGGGGAGTTTCTTGCACAGCTATACAATAGATAGCATGTTGTGACAGAATTGAGACAGGCTGTTTCTCTCAGCTGCGACAAGATCTGGACTAATGCAGTGTTTTTGTCTCATTACTATGAAGGTTCCTGATTAAAGCGGCCACAAAGGCTGCACCGTCCGATAAATGAGTTGAAAATGAAGACTAAAAGCAGCCCGCTGGAATATTTATTTCTCATATCTAGGATGTTGCTAAATTGCAGTGTGAACCTCAAGGTAAAAGGAGCTCCCGAGGTAGACCTGACTTTAATAAGCAGGGCAGCTAAAATCAAATTATTACTGGTAGTTGAGTGGTTAAGAGCCCTCGTTGTGAACCGCAGTGACCTGACAAACCTTTCTAATAACTGCAATGTTTCCCCAAAGCCTAACAAAGACAACCAACCATAAATAATTTATCTGAATGTTTGACACACATGAACAGAGCGTAAGGGTTTCTTGACTAACCAAAAAAGCCCGTTTGGACCTAAAGTAAAGGGGGTTAAATGTCATGTGCTCCGAAACGGGCCGATGGGCTTTTGAAAAGCACCTGGTTTGACCTGAGCCTGTGGCTAGACAAGAGGTCAGAGGTCATCCACTCATCAAGACAGGCAGTATGCAGCAATGCCTGAGGCAGGGTGCAGGGGTGTCCATTAGCTAACCTTTTCCATTTAGCCAACACTGCAACATCACACACACAGGGAGGCACAAACACATATGGATACAGGTTTCTGCTGCTATTATGATCTCATTCAACCCTAAACTTAATTTACATATAGAATAAAACATGAACAGAGGCCAAGTCAATCTACTAGACAGTTGTTATACTGTAAGATTACTGCTTTGGCTTCGTAGTTATAGTCTGCGGTAAAGACAAAAACAACACTGACATCATGTCTTACTCTTCTGTAAATTTGGGTCATTATCCAGTGCATCCACTGGGCATCTAAGCTTTAATGTTTTCCAGATGACTAAGAAATAATGAATTAAAGACAAAAGTTTGCATATATTGTAATGACTGCGAAGAATGAGGGCAAAGTGAGTGTAGAAGGATTTTTCTTCATTCTCATTTGTTTGTTCAGTGGTGGATGGCAGCAGGGAGAGAACTGTGTGTCTGCTGGGAAGCTTGTGATAGTGGGAGAAGTGTGATGAGACTCCCTGATGCTAATGACATCACATTTTCACAGACTAAAAAAGTTTTTTTTTCCTATTTAATTTGTTGTAGCAAAACTCTGTTACAAAAAAGATAAGTGTATCTACAAAAAAAAAAAAAGGAAAAACAACAAGGATCTGTTTTTGAGAGTCTGTCTGCCGTGATAGCAGGTTACTTCTCTACATAATTGCTGGTTACAGCTGATGAAACTCATCACATGATAATGATAATGAGCTACACAGGAATGACGATCATAGTTCCAACAGAAGATACGATCCAGCCACCTCTGCCCCATTCTAGTGTCTGGAAGATGGTGGGCTTTGCTTCACTCATTCTACCCAGATAACTCAAAACCAAATTAAAGCCCTTCACTTAGACCTTTATTCCTCTTTCCTGTGAGGGAGCTGCTTCCACGAGGGACAAATGCAAAGTGAATTATCTGCAATTCAGCCCTGAGAGGGATGCAAGTCCAGCTATCACAACGGATCACATCAGTATCTGTCAGTGCTATTTATTCATTATGCATCGCTACAGTGAGATCACTCGTAAGACAAAATGTTTCCCACTAGCTTTAGGAAAAGAACAAGCCCTTAAATACTTTTACACACCATGTCAGCATTAGGTAAGTTTGTTTTTCAATAAAACGCCATAGATTTCGTTTATCATTAAGGCACCCTGTGTACAATCCATAGCCAGTAAAATGTAGTGCTGCACTAAGCGTCTAGACCTACTATATCCAGATGGCAGAAGAATTTATGGAGACTGCCTCATTAACCTTAAGGCATATTAGTGCTTGGCACTGCACACTGGGAAACTAAGCATGGCAGTTTCTACAGTCTCCTTTAAAAAAGCCTGTCTCAGCTGCATTTAACTACATGGAGGGTCAAATCTGAGTGCCACGTACATCAGGACACTGTGCCCCAAAACGGCATCTGTATTGTACAAGATAAAATGTGTTTATTTGGTCAGTGTGTATCCTCTCAGAGTGCCCACCCTGAAAATGGCAGTCTGGCGGTTTTTGCCATGTGCTGGAGGCCTAAATTGCGGGAGGAAGTCAGATGCGCAAAGACTGTTTCCGAGAATTCAGGATGCGTAAAAGCCGGGCTTGTAGTTTCCTTTGCACTGTTAACATTCACATTTAAAACAGACAACAGCACCTTATGATCACCGGATATCTTCACGTAACATAAAACATTTTAATTGCACCATATTGTTCACCCTCCTATTATGTGGCTACGTTACGCACCCATCCACACAGACGGTCACATCATGAGTCACGGCTTGACGTTAGACGGGTGGCGGCTCTGAATGATCGGTGCCTGTTTTCTGCTCTTCAGGTGTCTCACTCGGATTCTTTGGAGTAGGAGGGCTGCTGTAATGTCGATACAATGACAGATGGTCCACACAAAGCCGGTGCGCATTGTTCAGCTGAAAAATAATAGCCACCATTTATCAGTGTTCGCCGACTTTCAGGCCCAGTAGGAACAGGAGACTGTCTGGTGACTGAAATGAATCAAAGTTATATTGTTTGGGAGGTGTCTACCTGGATCCCCTTGGGCTCCTCCGACTGTTTTCACATATGGGTAAAACTTTCAAAAGCAACGGACACAGCATGTATCTGTACAATGTGTTCCAGGCACCGGTGCGGTTGTGTACAGCGCGATAAAAGTTGAATTGTACAGGAAATCCTTCATCCTACACGAACCATGGCAAATCACATTTTCCTCTAGTCACACGGATATTCTTATGAAATGACTACGCTTTTTTGGACCGCTGGCATTGTGGAGAAATTTATATGCGCTCGTTTTGGAGACGTGAAGCCGAATGATAGTGAGCGCCAACGCAAATCCCTTTACGGCACATATTCTCTTAGTTTCACATTCATTCATTAAAACCAACCATGTGGATAGAAAACACACAAAAAAAAACTATTTGGTTCAATAAATACCAAATATTTACTATTTCCTCGACCATTACGCACAGATTGCATTGATTTAAAACATCATTGCCTCTATATGTATAGGTTACAGTTACTGAATTTTACATCATGGTATACTTACATTTTTTTTCCCATCATCCCCTGCTTGTAAAACAGTAGGATTCTCAGTCACGTCGTGTCGGCCTGATGCGATGCAAGTTTGTCCACAGTGAATATTTTAACTCTCATCACCGCCATCCGTCACCAACTCCACACCGACTGAGCGCCCGTCTCTGTGATCCACGGAATTACGTCTGTTTGAGAGGCAGAAGGGAGGGCATCCGGTTTACTGGGATCACCGGGAGGACCGGGATTGGCTCACAGGAGATAGCTTGATAAAATGGGCTTCTGCCATTGGACACCGGAGCGGCAGGGGAGGGGGCCTGTCGTGTATTATTCAGGAGAAACCGGGTGGGGAGTGGAGGAGGGTGGATACTCGGGGCAAAGCGGCATATGCAGACAATGCCCTGTGTCTCTCAGAAATTCAGATTTCAGTGGTGGATGTGAGTACAATTTATGGCGTCTGATAATCTCTTTATATAAACTGACTGTCAAACGTACAAATAATTATATAAATAAATGACTTCTGTGCGCTTAACATAGACAGTAGGATTACTGTAATACTCCAATCATATTAAGGTACTTATTGCAAAATGGGGAAAAAAAAAAACAGTATCCCCTTGTTTTTGTCATTTTAAAGACAAAAATTAAAAATGCCATGCTTTCCAGACAACTATAAATAATGAAACAACTCTCTTTTTTTTGCAGCGTGCATATGCATATTTCTGCACAAGAATGTGCTTAGGCTCCCTTTTGTGTGTGTTTCTGCTGTATGTAGGCTATGAGAAAGCTGGAACTGCAGAATTTTCCACACAGGAGTAGGGAAGGAAATGGTGCATGGATAATTCTCTCTTCAGATCCACTGGTACTCGCTCTGAGAGTACTCGGCTGAATCAATAATGCTCAAAGCTTTCTCATGTTCCCCTTCTCACATCAGTGCTACTGTTGGGAGGCTGTGTGTGCTACCGTAAGGGCAGGGCAGTCCATTTTAGGCACTGTCAAGAGGTGGTGGTTTGAATTAAAGATCTCAATAGTCTTTTGTAGATGTGTAATTATAATACTACATCACCTCTGACCCACAGGCCTCATCAGTGTACACAGATTCACATGCGTGATGCAGCATGCGAGTTATTTACCTGCATACAGGGCTGATGTGTGAGCAGACAGAGAAATCCTAATAACCACAGCAGGGGCTCTTCTGACCGGTAGCCATGGTGATTGAACACATTTCTCCACATAGCAGAGAGGCGGTCTGTCTGTTCTGCACCACACAGGCCTTTATTAGGGCCAGACCCTTGGACTGGAAGGAAGGAAGCTCCAAGTGAAGGATCACACCCATTTCATTGTGACTCTACAATTTTACGACAGTCAAGAGGCCGTCGACCACAAATTAGCTCTTTCTGAAAGATGCTCCACTCTTTTCTCCAGTAAACCGATAAAATAGCACACTCCCCGGCGGAGCAAATCTCAACAAAGCGGCACATCATCTGATTATTGTGTGAATCTGAAGGCTAATTTGCATAACTGGTGGGAATGATGCTCTGAGAAGTAGTACCTAGATTTATTCAGTATTGAGTCTAATTTCAAACAGCCAAATGAGAGCAACAGCCTTGGCTTGATTTCCCCTAAGCTTCTAATCTCTCTTTCCTCTTAATTTAGCTGCAGCCTCAATCACAGCTCTTTCACAAATCTAACCGTGTGGGTGTTTTTGTGTGTGACTGTTATCGTGAAAACCCTGTAATTTCATATTTGGTGCAATTCATGTTTCTTCTTAAACTGAAGGGGCATATGGTTCTCAATGGGTTTAAAGAATTTGGTCCCACTCTCTGATATGGCACCCTCTATAAACGGCTTATAAGTTGTAGCTTACTTAACTTAATTTTACTTGATTCGTCAGTCGTTGAGACCAACTTTTGGGCTTCCAGACTGTGAAAAATCCTTTTGACTGCAGTTTATTCTTCAGCTGACTGAACTAAAACAGTACAGTTGTGAGCCATAAAACCCAAACAATGAGTTGAAAGGCACTGCGATGCTCCATGGGGATGAGAAGACCTGCAGAGTGAGGTGGTAATTGTTTGTAGGTTCATCATGACAAACAACAACTATCAAATACACACAGTAGAAAATTAAATCCATTTTTAATAATAAAAAATAAATATATATATGTATGTATATATTGAAAATAGCAGCTTTTTAATTGCACAGCTATTTGTTAACAGTGTTGGTGAGTAGGATGCATAGTGGTTTCATATTCATAATTTAACATATGCTACTTATGTACTTACGTAAAACTTTAATAGGTTGGGTTGTAATCAGCACACAGCTACATGCTTAAATCACTTGAAGGGATTACTTTTTTTTATCACTAATTCCCATAAGTAGGTGATAAATGTAGCCTCCGTCTACACACAACACATGGCATGGAGTTGGTAATGTGCAATGAAATTATATGTTCATTTAATCAGTTACATTATTGGAATTTTTCACCCATTTTTTGCGAAAACAGAGGCTGAAAACTACCCTTTCTGATGCCATATAAATGAAAGAGCTTAGCAAGACAACAAGAGGAAAACAATGTATACTATAGAACTGTAATTTCACATAATTTTCATTTTTATTTAGTGATTTTTTTACTCTAACTTGTAGCTATGGGGAATAAAAGATAAAAAGTGGCAGATCAATCGTAGATTTATGAAGGCCAATAGAGGTCGATGGGTTCCAACAGCAAAACAGTGTATTCAATATCACTGCCAAATTTCTGACTTTATTAGAAACAGTTGGTGTGAATATCTGAGTCAAAGTAATACATATCTTAAAAAAAACAAATCAAGTAATTAATCAATAAATCTGTAAATGAACATCACCTAACTAATCTTCATGAGTCAAGGTGTATTTTGATGTTTTGAGTCTTCATTTTCCTTCAAAGTCAGTAATTTTACATGAGAATCCTAAACCTAACCAGTGGTTGCTACCAGGGCTTAGTTTTGCCAATATAGATAATGTGTAAAATGTCCTATTGTCACTGATTTATCTCTCAATATATATTTAAAGATTGGATTTTCATCATTTTCCCTGACAAAACAGTACACTGCTTTTGTGTTTACATATATTTATACCTTACATCTGTTCAGCAACTAATAGACTACTGGCTTCAGTTCACTTTGGATAGCAGCGTTCATTCATTCACACTGTTACATGTAATAATAACATCAGAGTATGTTAAAGTAATCCAAAGTTAAAATATGCTGCTTGTTTTAATGTAATGGAATAGTTTACAAATTACAATTAAGGACATGTAATTTCTAATATACAGGGAAATGTATTATATACACACTAGTGGGTTGTAAACATGAACAAAACCACATACTTTAACACTTTATGCTTCAGTGTACAGTGGCGCCAAGAATCCATCAACAGCTTTATAACTGCTCTATAAACTCACTCTGATATCAGCGACGGGAGATTTACTCTAATGACTTTATGCTGCACAAATCAGCCCCGAAACTAAACACAAATGGAAAGTGTCCGATGCACGACTATATTTCCATGACGACGTGTTAGGCTGAGGCTTAAACCATAGCTGTACCATACTGTGCTCGGTTAGAGTGACATCTCCAACTGCTTCAGTAATGAGCTGTCAACATGCTGTCATCTTCTACAGATGGAGTACATATAGTAGGCCACTCAACACTTCTGACAATTATCTAGTCAGGAACATTTATGTTAACAGTACAGGATAGTTGTACACTTCATAAAAGAACATTTCTGGGTTTGGTTCAATGCTTTACGCTAAAGTTGTTTGCAGAGACATATGTAGACTAAATATCTGGGGATTAATAAGCAACGATACCAATCCTTCGATGACTGTTTTGTTTTGTCTCTAAACTCTGCAATAAAATCTGTGTGATAATTAGTTACACACAGGTTTTGTTTACTTGATGGGTCAGAGAACTTTCATATAGCTGTTGTCTTTTAACTGTTCTCATGCAGTTAATTGCAAACCGCAGTGTGCGCACCTTATCTCACACCATCCACAGTATGGCAAAGCTCCTGCCAAGTCCGGACCACCTCCACCAGCACTGCACACAACTCTGCCATCATGGATGCCTCCTGTTGGGTTTCATTCCAGTGCGATGCCAGAAGCGCATTCTCTGTCTCAATTAATCACTGAGTTTCTAATGGAATCCTTCCCTTCAGGATGAGGCCCATCACAGAGGGGGCTGTAGTCAGTACTGTCGGTGAAGCTGCTCTGATTGCCTGAATACACTCCCAGCTTTGGAGTCACTGCAGATGTCTGCTAATTGTGGTGATTATGGTGAACGGAGGGGGGTAGGAATATGTAATGAATTTCCCATTGCTTTCATGCCTCACATCCTTTGGTTATGTGCATCTGCTATACAAGCAGAGCATCCGCAGGGTTTGGAGACGGACAAAAGTGACATGGAGATTGGGCAGGGGTTTTTGGATGGGCAACCATTTTAATGCCAAGTGCAGTCAGATTGGGTCCATTTATTCTTTTTGTTCTGTTCATTTGTTAAACCATTTAACTGCTCTTCTCTCTTTTTCGCCTGCTTTGTGTTCTCTCTGTTTTCTTACCCAAATACTGAATGAAGTAATCTCAAGTCTATTGTATTTATTAATCCTACAAGACTATATTTGTTTCACACAGTTTAACAAAGAACAACAAACAGAGGCCTCACATCCAGGAAAGTAAGTTATAAAATATTTATCACACAGTAAGGATCACACAGAAACGCATCAATAGATTTTCAGTAGTGATGATGTTATTGCAACATAGAAAGAATAATTAGATATTTTACAAAATAAGATTTTTCATCATGTCAGAGAAATAATCTGACAATAAGCAGAAAGTCACAGCTTGTTGTTGTGCTTAAATTGGTATTAAAATTAAAACAATGACATATTGTATGATGTATGAACTATTCCACATTTATTGAATCTTCACAGGGTTTTTGCTACGATTATAGGACTTAATCAAGTGGCTTGGAAAACAGTGTGAGTTATCTATTTGTAGGAAATGTTTGTTAACTTTGTCACCAAGCAAATTGATTTTACAGTTCTTTGAGCTGCTTTATTGTGTGTGTGTGTATGTTTATATATATTGTAAAAAACATCCATTCAAAATGATGCCAAATGCAGTTTTTTTTTATTAAAAAAAAAAAAAAGTCAACGCATCACCTAAGCCCTTCATAAATCTAAGTAAAACCCTGATTTATAAGCAGATAAATACCCTTTTTCCATTGGAGGATTAGCAGATGTACTCAAATCCTAGTACATCATGAATCATTTAACATGCTTTTTAATGTTAAATATGTAATGTGGAGTAGTGGAGTAAGGAGTAAAGTACAGTATTTCTCTTGGAAATGTGGTGCCATGGAAGTATAAAGTACCATAAAATGGAAAATACTCTAGCTAAGTACAAGAATGTTAAAACTGTAATAAATTAATAAATAAAGTATATGTACTTCTATCCAGCATTGACTGAGATGCAGGTTCATATGTGTAGATTTGAGTAGATTTTTAAAGAAGATACATATTCCTTGTCCTTCTAATAATGTGAACATGAAGTAAAACTGGAGACAATAAAAGACAATTTAATGAGAGTTTATAATTTGCTTTACATTACTGGATGTGTTCTCAATTTAATTTGTCTCTGTAAAGTATTCATTTGGAGGAAAAAACATACAAGCAAACTTGATCAAATACTAAAATTTAAAAATCTTAAATCTGACGTCTGCAATATATTGACAACACAGGAAATTAAAAATGGCTGCGCTAATATAAAAAGCCATATGTAAATGACTTGAGCAGATTAGCAAGCTATTAAAATGAGGGGATTATACATGCAACCTGAATTTCTGCACATTTTAGTCTTTATGGTTATCATGCCACTGTGGACATGCAACTCTGGACATTGAACTGGAACAAATCATATTCATACATTTAGCATATTAATGAAGTTAAATATCAGACACAGTCTCTCTGTTGCAAATGCAAACACGCCTGATTTATTGTGAATGTTCTTTTGCAAGGCAAGAGTTAGCTAATTCCTCTGAGGCGAGTGCCCTTCCTGTCATACTGATCAAAGACTTTCTCTTGATATGAGCATAAACTGCTCTATGCCTCATCACCATCAATGTCTGTGCATGCATGCAAGTTTGTATGTGCGTTTATGTAAGTGTACGTCTATGTGTATGTGTGTGTGTATATGGAGGTGAGGGTGTTGTGTGTGTATATATCCATCCCCCATCACCAGAGGCTGTATTATGCATTGTTGTTGGCATGGCCTACATGCTCATCCAAGCATGGTCCAGTGTGGTACAGTACACACGACTTTCCATCCCCACTGCACTCCCCTGTCGTGTCTGCAGGCCCGCTTCATTTACCTTTGCTCCTGAATTAATGCTAGTTAACTGTCACATTAACTCAGATTTGTTGGCCCTTTTATGTCAACAACATAAAGTAGCCTCAGAATGTGATAGCTGCAGTTATTTTTGCTTTGATACACAGATCGCACATGAGCTGACTCAGTGTGTGCAAGCTTCCTAAAGATGCAACCATCCATACATGACCTTTATGTTGTCTGTACAGTTACGAAACAAATTGTGCAGTTGTATGAAGATATGTGATTTAAGGGAATGCAGGAAAATGTGCCAAAAATGCTGAAATTCTCTTCTGCATAGCAAAGCTGCAGCTATGGTGCAGGTGTTTCATTCAATGTTTCAAAAGAGGCCACACTGAGGGCGTGGATGCTCGATTGAATGAGTGCACGGCCTTGTACTGTGTATGTCTTCACATGTACATGTTTGTGGAGCATATATTTGCCAGCCAGAAGCGAGTGTGTTAAATTCTCTTAGCATGTGTGACGAATCAAGTGGCTGGGAAAAGAGCAAAGCATTGCATGGCCTCTGCTGGCCTCTCACAAACTGAATTCTAAAGAGGCTATCGATCTGTCAAAGTCTCAGTTCATCTTTTGCTCTGGCCCCTATCTCACAGTCTTATCTATCTATCTCTGCATCTTCCTCTCTGAATCGTCATCTGTGTCTGTCTTTGTATGTTCCTCTTTATGTCTTGCTCCGTCTGAATAGATATGATGCAGAACATAGGCGAGATGGACAGCAAGCGGGTGAGACTAGATAAAAAAGAGAGAGCATCCCCCACTCTTATGTCTTTCATCGTAATCCGTAGTCTCTGTCTAAGAAAGGGCCTCCTTTTCACTTCTCTGCCCTAAAGCCTCTTATATGTGACCCCTCTGTGTCTCCCTCAGGACTCTCTCCCACGGCCACACAATCACAGACACACACATCTGTGCATATGTGTTTATAGTAATCAGCCGTACCAGAGGAGGAAAGGAGAGTGCCTTTTTGTTCAAACAACATACTATTTCACCCCCAAACAACACAAGCAGAGGTCAGAACGCATTTGTACCAAAAACTGTTAAATAGACTGTACACTGTATGATTTGCAGAACCGACAGAGCTGCTTACTACATGCTTTGCCCGGAGGTGAAGGCAAATTTACTGCCAGGCTGACTAACACAGCTGCTGGGAGAGCGTGTCTCTTGTTAAAAGAACTGACCTCAATAAAGATGGACGTTTGGCAAGCAGTTATGTAAGTGACAGAGGATGATCCTGAGGCTGTGTGTGTGTGTGTGGGGTTTTTTTTTTTCATTTTGTGTGTGTGTGAGCTTTCATGTTCTGGGCAGAATGTCTGTGCATCTGTTTGCATGTGCTTATAGGGGATGTATATACAGGGGCATATACCAACAGAAAGCACTGATAAAAAAAAAAAATGTATGTGCATATACAGTATATTTGGCAGAGGGTCTAGTTAGCTCTTTATGCTTAAAACTGCAATGTATGTATATGTCATCTATGAAGAAACTGGTATGTATCACAGTTTTTGTGATGCTTCTGCAGCTACTTGTTACACTGAAACGGTCATATGAATAAGCACCAACTACACGTTAATGTTATAAATACAAAACATTTGTGAATTTCATTTCTCAGGGTAATAATAATAAAAAATTCAGTAAGAACAGATAGAGCAGAACCTGAAATAAACAAGTGGTGCCAGGCACAACAAAGCCCGCCCCTTGCAAGTGTTTTAGCTCTTAATGGACATCTCTCTCTCAAAACGTGAGACTATGGGTTTGACCTTTCAAGGTCGCTCAAGGTCAAAGGTCATGATGCCATTTTGGAGCCT
>JAPQRP010000011.1:14762467-14773170 GCA_037367295.1 Apogon hyalosoma | reverse complement strand
TAGATAGATAGATAGATAGATAGATAGATAGATAGATAGATAGATAGATAGATAGATAGATAGATAGAACAAATGAACAATGTGGGTTACCCCCACACTGTTTCCTGTCTCACCTAACTAAATATATTAAAACAAAACATCCAGATCCATGGAAAGAGAAAATATATGTATATATCCCATGGTAAGTTAGTGGCAGGATGTCCTGTTCACTATACATTGACTTCTGCTTAAAACAACACAGCTGTGGTTTTGGTGGGGTATAGCTTGGCTGAATAGTGATTTTTTTTTATTCTTTAAAGAAACATACTACATGTATACCAATCACACAATAGGCATATTTATGGAAGGCATAGAAACCACAGTTCCTATGGAGTTACTGTAACCCTTCAGAAGTGGTCCTATAGTAAACATATCACACTGCACTCAGCAGTAAGAACAGAGAGCCTCTCTGTCTGCACAGTATTGAGGGATTTTGATGTTGGCTTGCACTCTGCCTAGTGTGACCCCACCCCTGGTAAATACAGGGTTGGAGGTTTCCTCTATGGATAAAAATACACTTGCCTTTCAGCAGAAAGGGGAAAAAAGACTGATTTTTTTCTTCAACCCCTATTGTGCACAAAGAGCAAATATATATCCACACTTATCAAGTAATTTTCATAGTACATGAAGCATTGAAACAAACTTACAGATTCAAGAAATGACACAGTATTATATAGGTGAATAACATGTGATTGAACCCATTACATTTACACAACAATAACATGTCTTTAAGATGATACAACTTCCCCCTGCTGAACCGTTTTTAACAATGAGCACTTCTTCCTGCACTTCTTTATTTTGTCCCTCACGAGTTTCCATACAACTCAACTTGTGACATCATCCGTGTGTTTCACAGAAGTGTTTCATTCCAGAAGAGGCCTAGACTGCAAGCCACAGGTACGGTGAATGAAATATTTGACATCAAAAGTTTGTCAAGTTGAGTCATGTCCAATGGTGTCCTATCTAGTGGATCTCACTTAAAGTTTCCTGTACAGAGACAGCAAATCCCCACCAACTGTCGTGCTGGACTCCAAGAGAAATTCTGAGTAACTTCCTTATTTGGGCCGCCGGTGAGTCTATGTGATTCAGGTTTTCTTTTTGTTGTTTTGTTTTTTTGACAGAAAATGAGCTCTAAGTTTCACCTGATATCGATGTAATCATAAAAAAGTCTGGTCTGCACAGTGTGATCTATGCCTCTTAATATATATACATATAATAAAGTACTTATTACTTCCTCGAACAGTGTGTCAAAGTACAAAGGCATTTATGTCATAGATATTAACACAAATGCACCATGACATTTGCTTTCTTTATCTCTTTGAGGAACCAGGAATGCTGAGAAATGTCCACGTCTCCCACCAGCAACTCTAGTGTTTAAGAAATAAAGACAATAATGCTGAAGAATTGCATGTGATCCTACTGTTTCATGTAAATAATATTTAAAATGAGCCTCAAGGAAGAAGGAAATCCAACGACCGGCCTGAAAGATGTTTTCGGCGTACTAGTGAAGACACCTCAGGAGCGTCTGCAAAGTTTGACATACAAGCTGAAAGACTCTCCTGAAAACAACATCGTACATGGCTTGTGTCTGATCATTCTCCAGAGAGAGGGACAGGCCCTAAAGAAACTCCAGATGCTGAAGGACAGCTACCTTGCAAAGGATCTGGCTGAAAAATGGCAAATGAGTGGAGGAAAATTAGATGATTTTGCAGTTCGCTGTGGTCAACTTGATGAGTGTCATGCAGGTTCTTTGGTGTTACTGGCTCGAATTTTTAAAGTTTTGTCAGAAGAAGGCCTGTGTGATCCACTACTGACAGATCTGGCGTATAAGCGAGCCCTTTCCTCCGGTTTCCAAAAGACAAATAAATGTGAAGATCTCGAATATAATCAATTTAAAGAGGAAGCTATGGCTGTCTGTGGGCCCCAGTTTGCAGAGATGTTTAGCTCCTTCAGAGACCTCAAGTTAAGCTCTGATCAGGATCTTTATAGCAGCCTGGATGAAGGAAACACAGCTCCAACATTGGGTTTGTCTAAGGGTCAATCCCAGAGGTCTAAGTGCCTGCCCAGCCCACTGAAGGCCAGCACCCCAATGCCTTCATATCCTACTCATCTAGAGATAAGTATAGCTCCCACAGCCACTTTTCAAGAGGAAAAAATAACTCACGGAACATCAGCAGATACTAACCCAAGCACTGCTGTTACTCTTGATAGTGGACAGGCAGTGCCAAGAGCTGCTGGGCATTGTCAGTCATCTGAAGAGTCTCAGCTTAAATCCAATGATCCTCACAACTCAAAGACGGTTACAGGCTCAGCAGCCAGCAGCTCTAAGTCAGGTGGTCACAGGATCCAGCTCAAGAATCCAAATCAAGCTTCGGTGCCTGCAACTCGTCCAAAATGTACACTTCCTTCTGCATCAGATGTGACTGCTTCGGAAAAAGTGCTTGAAAGTTTATGTTCAGAAGATGAGGAAGAGGTGAAATTTTATTCATTTGTTATCCTGCATGCACCAGAAGATGCAGATGTGGCCAATAGGATTAAGGAAAGAGTAGAGTCTGCCATTGATTGTGAAGGTGCGACTTTTTCTGAGGAATTTTCCATCCCTGGAAAGAGCACTCTGATGTCTATAGAGGACGCTATCAGCAACTCTGCCTACACACTGCTCCTGCTCACTCAGAACTTCATCACTAGCGGTCTTCTGGAGATGAAGGCAAATTCAGCTCTCATTAATTCCATACACACCAAACACAAGCGTGACACTGTTATCCCTCTGTTGCCAAGGGACAACAGCATATCCAGAGACAGCATACCTTTAGTTCTGCGGACTTTGGTAGCACTTGAGGAGAACAACAGGTTTGACACAAAAATACAAAAAGCATTGTCTCAAGCAAGAATTGATAGACAGAGGGAAGTCTGGGAGAAGGAGCAGAGAGTGAAAAGACTGAAGCAGAAACAGGAGAGATTGAAAATCTTGAACCAAAAACAAAAGCAGATGAATGAGGAGAGTAGAAGAATACAGGAGCTGGAACAGGAACATCTAGAGCTTTTACAGCAACAAAGGTCTCATTTACTTAGACCCATGGATCTTCCACCAGAACATTATGGAGCGGATGGTGGGGCTTGGCAGCGAATTGCAAGTATCCATATTGAAAACGCACAGTACATTATGATTGGTAATGACTCTCACATGAGTGTAGAACACGGTGGGGGAGCAAACAGAGATGACTTAACTCACAGAGAGGAGGAGCAATAAATATAACTGCAGTTTATGTGCAGAAAATTAGAGTAGTAATCACATTTGATGAACACTACAAATGTCACAGCTATTGTTCATTAATTACAGATTGTACTATTTTATTTAACCAGCTTGTGAAAGGAAATGCATTAAAACTGTCTAAATAGCAATTAGGTATCATGTAATGTGTGATTTGAGGAGCACTATTAAGATAGAGCCTACTCAGCAGAGGTTTTACAACCTTTGAGCTTTGAAGGTCAGTGTGTGGCAGTGGAGCGCCATCTACTGACTCATGTATGCCACAAAGTCTTCCCTGACTTTGACTGCATGAACCCACTTTGGACACTAGGGAGCAGTGCCAACACACACTTCTTTTTCCTCCAGCAGGATCTTATTAAGTGCATGAAAGCTGAACTTTTGGATTCATGTTTATTATTTTAAAGGATGTGTACCATTAGTCTAAAGGTGCAGGTGGTGGTAAACAGTAAGTGTAAAGCATTTATATGGAGGTCAGTTGACCGGTAACTGTTGAATGTGACCTCACATTCACTTTTATGTCATGTTGATTTAGAGATTTTCCTCCTCTTGAAGATGCTTCTTTTTTAGATGTTTTTTTTTCTTTATGTGGACTCATCAGTATGCTTTGTTGAGAATTAAACAATCCATATGTCTGCTTTCTTATATTTAAGTTACATAAAGATACATATTTGTAACTGCTTACTGGATCCTTAGCATGGAGTTAAAATAATTTAAATCCTCCTGTGTTAGTAGATATATTTTGAGTCAGATTACATTGGATCACAATAATTTTACACATGGAATTGTTGCTCATGAAGCTGTCAAATGCTGTAATCAATAAAGTGTTTGAATTGATTTGTCCTGTCAGAAGCCACTTCACTGTTGTATGGAGAAGTTTGATGACTAAGAAGAAGACTGCAAAAACTTTTCCTGTGTACACCAGATAGTTTTGACATTAGGTTATGTCGACCTAATAGGACACATACATTTATTTTTGTTTTTCAGCGCTAATGCACTTGCCATTTGAAGGGCTGCTTGAGAGGATACATGATATATTTTTTTTTAAATTCAGAAATTCACGTGAGTAATTTGTCTAATAATATATAATATGTTGACACAGATGCCACTAATCAAATGATCAAATAAATTACGCAATTAATAGCGAATTTGTCAGTCACATTATCACTTGGAAATTCTATTGTTGCATGCTATTATAGCTAGAATTTCTTTTAATTTTTTCATTTTTATTTTCATATAAGATGTCTGTAATATAGTGAAACATCCTTCCACTGAACTCATCCTGGGTTTACTTCAGGGGTGTTAAACATGTGGTCCATGGGCCAAAACCAGCCTACCAATAGGACCAATCTGGCCTGTGGGATGAATTTACAAAGTGTGAAAATTACACTGATGTTAACAATCGAGGTAGTCAAAATCATTTAAGGTCAGGTGTCACATACAGCCCAATTTGATCTCAAGTGAATCAGACCAGTAAAATAATAACATAATAACCTATAAATTATAATAATGCCACATTTTCTCTTTTTTTGTTTTAGTGTGAAAAAAGTAAAGTTACATGATGAAAATGTTTACATTTACAAAGTTTCCTTTCGCAAAATTTGTATTAATCTAAACAACCATGAACAACCTGAAATTTATTAAGAAAAATATAAGAAATTGTAATAATATTATGTGTGTTATTAAATGTTTTGGGCCTGTGTAGATTCACTGCAATCTGGAAGTTGCAATGCACATGCGTAAATGATATGCTGAGGCATAATATTGATAAAATTACACTTTTACATTTTGCACCAAAACAAACAGAATGATTTGGAGTTATTATCATCATTATTATTATTATTATCATTAATTCATTCATTTTCTGAACCCGCTTTATCCTCACTAGGGTCACGGGGGTCGCTTGGAACCTATCCCAGCTGCATACGGGTGAAAGCGGGGTACACCCTGGACATTTCGCCAGTTCATCACAGGGCTAACATATAGAGACAAATAATCACTCTCACATTCACACCTATGGGCAATTTGGATTAACCAATTAACCTGTCAGTGCATATCTTTGGATGGTGGGAGGAAGCCGGAGTACCTGGAGAGAACCCACGCAGACACGGGGAGAACATGCAAACTCCACACAGAAAGGTCCCACCGACTGGTGCTGGAATCGAACCAGGACCTTCTTGCTGTGAGGCACAAGTGCCATCCACTGCACCACCGTGTCGCCCTATCATTATTATCATAATTATTATAATTATAATAATAATAATAATAATAATTATTATTATTATTATTAGTAGTAGTAGTATTTATAAAAATGAATCTTTATTTGACAATGGAAAAAAGGACTCATTTGAAAATAAATTGAAAATCTCTTTTGCAAGTGTGTCCTGGCACCAATAGCAGAAGTTACAGTAAAATAGAAAATTTTAGCCATACATCTTCACCGAAAACCTACATAAAATACATATTAAAACTAAAACCTAAAACACCGTACTAAAACATACACAACAGCCCTAATGATTTAGAAGGTCTTAAAAATATCCAACTATGGTCTTTAAAAGCATTCAGAGCAGAACCCAATTCAATCATTCCATGGTATTATGGTTTTATGCTATTATTTCATTAGTCCGGCCCTCTGCTTACTGTGGCCCCTGAACTAAAATGAGTTTGACTCCACTGTTTGACATGATTCTGTGGTGTCTGAACAGACTGGGTGGGTGGATCGCGCATGCGCAGTGCGCTCAATCCTCGGACCAGTGCGGCAGGAAAAGCGCAGTGGAGACTCCGCCGAGATAGAGGGAGAGAGGAAAACAGTTAGGAAAGAAAAAGAAGAAAAGAACATGGACACGAAGATCGTCCATAGTTGATGTGTGAAGTGTCCTCCGGAGCCGGGCTGTGCTCCGTCTGCTCTGCCGCAGAGCTGCTCCGCTATGTCGGACAACCTGAGGAGAATTATTTCAGGGAATGGAGGAAATCTTCAGAAATCCTGCCACTAAACTGCGCTGTGCTTTCAGGGTTTAAGGATAGTACTGCCTCATAAAGACAGAGAGCTGAAGATGGTGTTCATGTAACCGAGGAGCGCCCTTTGGAATCCACCAACTCGTCGTGAGGTCCAACATCAGGCCACGCTCAAAGTTTTTTTTTATTTTTTCTGGAGAAGGGGGGAATTTGCTGCATTGAATTCCTCTAGACGGGATGTCATCCGCAGTCAGGAGGAATTCCTCTGGCTGACTGATCCTCCAGCTGCAGCGGAGCGGGATCCTCAGAGTCCTGCGATAAGAGAAAAGATGGGAGATGCTGCAGATGACAGAGGGATGAGACGGACCTTCATCGTCCCTGCCATCAAGAGCTTCGATCACTATGATTTCACCAGGGCCAAGATATCATGCAGCCTGACGTGGCTGGTGGCCAAGGCTTTCGGCTCGGGTAGGTGGCGCCTTCATCGTTTTCATTTTGTGGATTAGATGAGTGGAAAACGCCTGTAAGATCATCACTTGTCACCTAATGTGTGATAATGAAGCCTGATGCTGAGATGAACCCGGAGGTCAACAAGTCACACTGTTTGGTAAACACCCTGTAATCGGACTGAAATCAGTTTCCTTCTCTTGCCTTTAGAAATTAACACTGACATAATATTTACAAAAGACACAAAAACAACCCCCGCATTTTTTATTAATAGTGAGATCAAACAGATGTTAAGTCTAGTACTGAATGTTCTGGGCTACATTAGGTTCATATTCAGTTTACTGTCATTGCATATGTGAAAGTACATGGCAAAGAAATGCAATTTAGCATCTAGCCAGAAGCAGCAAATGCAGGGAGTGCAGACTTAACAATATTCACACTATGTACAATGTATAATGTATGCAGATGTAAGTGGATAAATGAGTGCAAACAATTTAAAGTGCATGAAGTAAGATGACAGCATTTCTTAATCAAAGGATTTAAGGCGTTTCGTTGATTACATTAATGACAGTCCCTACCCTGGAGGTCATAGGTCATATCCTCTAGCTCTCAGCACATGTCACCGGGTTATTGGTTTAACCTGTTGCTTGTCTTTTGCTAATTATTCCCCAGAGCACAAGTCAGGCCTATTATGTAACATGTACTGTATGCTGACTCTCCAGTCTCCACTTACTGCAGATCATTAGTGTCAGTGTTTACTGTGTAGTAGCTCATCAACAGAGGCAAACACTTAATGCTTTGGGCCCTAACTCTAGCAGAAAACAGTGGAGGATTTACTCTGTATGTTGTTTTGGTCGTAAATGGAAGTAAATTATTAAATAATACTTTTCACTCTTTCTGGTTTTTTCATAGTTCGTCAAAGACATTGAGTTTAATGTCATAATTAAAGAAAATAGTAGATCTCAACAGCTAAGGTAGTTAAGTTTTTATTTTCTTTCATTTTAGTCCATGCACCCATTAACACCTAAACAACGTTGACTGATCTAAAATGTTGAATAACTTTTAAACCATAAATCCTATAAATTCATTGAAATAATTCATGTAAAATGCAGTTTCTCAGCTTTTAAGCAGCATCAGCTTTGATCCATTTGGACATTCATAGACTATGTATTGAACACGGAAACACTCATCTTCTGTAACATCGATTCACCAGCTAAACCCATGTAGTTTAACAAATGACAGTAGTTGTAGAGTCACTTTTTCATCATATTAAACTGTTTTGATACAATAACCTTTGACTTTACTATGACGTTTTATGAACATCTACATGGTCAGTTAATTAAATATGAGAAAATATCTGCTTTTCACTGCCAAATGCAAAATGCAGAGGATCATATTATAATAAATGGTGAAAAATCTCTTAGGAAAGATTAAATGTACAGATATAATAGTTTTAGGTCTTTAAAAGTTAGGGATATGCAAAACACATGCTATGTGTTTGTCTTATTTAGTAGAAAATCAGTGAATACTGTAATTCTTACTGTAGCATTGCAGCCAGAAGTCCCAAAGATATTCAGAAAAACATCCCTTTTAGCAGTGATGCGGTTATTTGTGAATATCTAGTAAGCATTTTCACTGTTTGCAGTCAGATGGAATGTTTTGTTTTTCTTGACAGTGACAGTGGAGGTAATGTTTAATGTTTAAAAGGATCCCCATTAGCTGCAACCAAGGTGACAAGCTAATCTTCCAGGGGTCCACACAGAAGGACCACACAAAACACAGAACATAACAATACATGATATACATGACAATCACAATTCACATTATTAACAAAATCTGAAAATAATAACCACTATTAACATAATTATGAATTAAGAAAATAACATACACTCCGCTCCATACAGCACCTGCTCAGATATTGAAATAGTGCCTTCTCAGGTGATACTTGAAAGAAGATGTACCATTCAATTTACGTATGTGCAGGGGGTAATTATTCCAATGACTGATGGCTCCATAAATAACTGTCCTCTTTAAAGCATTTGAGTTTGAATGTGGCAACATAATCTGGCCATCACCAGCTGACCTAGTAAAATGAGAATGAACTTGACTGCATCTAGTGGATGCAGTCAAGAACTGATTTCTCCATATGTATATGTGTTTGTCAGTAATTTCTCTTCATGCGTGACCTCATGTGTTCCATGTATCTCTGGCCTGTCTCCTGTTCTCAGTGCGGTCTGGAAGACCCTTTGGCAGCCTGGCCTCATAAAGACTGAGTAATTCCAGGCTGCTGTGAGCCCAGAGGTTTACTCCAGCTTCTAATGAATGCTTTAAACGGCTGCTCCATGTACAGTACTTATTGTAGAGTCACTGCGTGGCCGCCACACAGACAAACCTAGAAAGAGACAGATCAAAAGACAGACCTCTGAATCACACCCATTGATCCGGCGGCGTGTGCCAGACAAATAGAGCTGCACATGACCCTTTATATCTTTATTTTACTCCATGGGAGGATGAAATGATGGTTAGCAACATGTGAACATTTTTTTTAGCCGTACAAGACCTAGGGCTGTTAGTGAACTGCTGCTGCCTTGTTTTTTGACGTCCTTCTGGTGACACAGTTTTAGCTCCCAGCACCACTGAGAACTGTGGCCCAATTCATAACCAGTCCTCAGAGTCCTGTTTGGCCTAGTTTGAACAGATGAGCGATGGTTTGGAGCTGATGATACTCACATTTAACCACAGCTGAAAGTTTGCTCCAAAATTAATCTTGATGCTAACAGAAAATACAGAATGAAAGAGTATGTATCAGAGCCAACAAAGACTGCAGGCTAGACTGTGCTGCATCATCCAGGTCAAAACACTGATATAACAGCGCAACTAAAGGTCACTATGTTTTCCATTCAGCTCATTCTGTCAAGCTGAAATTGTTGAAAAAGCAGTTCTTTAACTCATTAAAACTTTAAAAATGATCATGCAGGGTGAAGAATGTCTTCTTTGCAGTCACAGTGAATACTTGAAATCTTTAGATAGAAAGGAGGGAACTGATCAGATCTCTGTGATTTTCATGCCTTTGTCCTCTTTTTACATAAGGTAAAGCACCAAACTAAGATAGTATGAATAAGTAAGTAAGTTGTAAAATAATTGGTTTACATTATAGTTCTGTTAGCTTAGCTTTGTTTTTAGACAGAAAACAGCCGCAGTAAAACCACAAATCGCCTCTGATTTCTGCATGGTTTGTGTTGTCAACAGCTGCATTTGTGATTCGTATCGAATTGGGCAAACAAGGTCAGAACGGACACAGTTTAGTCTGAAATGTGGATCAACAAACAGTGAATTTAGCAAAGAAAATAACATCATATAATAACTTTATACCTTCATAAGCTTCTTAATCAAACTCACTGTGCTTTCAACGTCACACTCCCCGCTTTTCATTCAGAGCTGTGTTCAGGAGTGGAAACAACAACAAACAGCGCTTCTAGTTTTTATCACTGCCACTTTTTTTAACTCTAAAAGTTGTTTCTTAGTGGTTTTCATGCCATCTCATAACTTTCTGACTCTGTTTCCCCTCTAGTGATCACAAATCTGATTCTGCAACAGGATAAACAAATTCAGTTCATATATCTAAAATCCAATACATTGACATCTTTTAAATCCAAACTCAAAGTGCTAGAGGCTAACTCAATGATGTGCACTTGTTTTTCATAGTTTGACTTGTCCTGTAAATTATTGTATGTTTTTACTGTATGTTGTAACTGTGTGTTGTATTTCATGCTGCCTCTTGGCCAGGACTCCCTTGGAACAGAGGTTCTTAATCTCAATGGGATCTTTTTTCCTGGTTAAATAAAGGTTAAATACAAATAAAAAATAAAATAAATACACTGGGAAAAAAAATGAAAATCTTACTAACTGTATTTTTCCTCATTTCTAGTCAAAATATCTCATCACACTTAAAATAAGACATAATCACATAAAGAGTAACTTTTCAGTGAGATAT
>JAPQRP010000011.1:14749528-14762367 GCA_037367295.1 Apogon hyalosoma | reverse complement strand
AAGCAAAAAAATCTGCCAATGGAACAAGTGAAAATGATCTTGGTAAGATTTCTTGAAATAAGATTTTCAAGATCTATATTTTCTAAAAATAAGCTCTTATATCTCATTGAAAAGTTACTCTTTAGGTGATTATGTCTTGTTTTAAGTGTGATGAGATATTTTGACTAGAAATGGGAAAAATACACTTGGTAAGATTTTGATTTTTTACAGCGCATCTCCTTGTTCTTAACACTCTAATGATGACTTTAAGTTACCTTTTAAATATTTGATAGTAGAAATGATATATATAGCCTCTTTAAACTACCACCACTACTTGTGATCCTTATCGGTTTGTTCGATAACTGAGGCAGACATTAATCTGAACAGTTACTGTAGTTAGCACATCCTGGAAAAGTCACTACATGATCATGAGGGAATCAGAGGAAGATTTCAAATAAAGCGTGAGGCTGTAATAAAATATCACAGCCATGTACTAACAACATTTGTTAAACATCTAATCTAATTTTGTAAGAATTTTAACATCCATTGGAAAACTTGGCCATTAACTGAATTTGTTTTTTGACAAACAGCAGAGATAAACACAGCTGATCATGAGGTTGTGTACTGCTGAGCTGGGATCTCAGGGTCTCCGGGGGGGCAGTCTTGTCCATGCCTGGACTTCCTATGGCAGCTACTTCCTGTCCGTTTCCTCTTTGATGGTCAACACAAAGGAGAGGAGTTTTACTTGACGAGGCAGTTTTTCATGGACTCTAGAAATACCTTGTGTTATTGTAGCCAGGAGGTTTTACCTTTTAGGATAAACCTCTAGGCATAAAGTTCAGCTGATGAAAACAGATGATAACTTTCAAGTATACTGTAGCGAACAGTTGAACTGACATAAAACCAGCTTGGCGTCTCTGTGGATAGTTTTAAGACTTTGGTAAACAGTAAATTTGTAGCGTCCTTTAACTGTGGCTGAGCTGCATCAAGATGACAACAGTCTCACAAATGTAAAAGTAGTGATGAAATACAGGAACGCTTGTTATAAAGTAGATATTGAATTACTTTAACATCTGCCTGTTGGTTTAAACGTCCCTTTTCATCACCCAGCCAGGGGCGCTGGACGGCTGCACTAACCACAGCCACTGAGAACCACCAAGGTTTGATCACAAGCTTAAGTCTCTGTCTTTTTTTTTTTTTTTTTCTCAAACTTAGCCTTAAATTTTTATGGCACTGTGTTGCTTTGTCAAGGTTTTGCTTCTGCTGTCTTATTTTAGAAGGTTAAACAATGGAAACTTTTACCTTTAAGGGTGTACTGTATGGTATTATTCAGAGAGGAAATGACTCCACACACCAAGAATACACACTCATGCTGCTGGTTTTATAAAAGTGTGTCACCAGATACACACACAGCTATACATATTCCACACATTCCTATACAAGAGTCTGGACTCACAACATGCACATACAGAAGGAATGACGTCCAATGACAGACTGATGAGTAGTGTACTTCAGCCGTGACTCACAACATGAGGATAGCAACAAGAAAGAAAGAAAGAAAGAAAAGAAAAGAAAAAAGAAAAGAAAAGAAAGGAGCTTCTCATGTATCTGTGTGTTTCTGTGCTATTTTCTTCCAGTCAGATTTAGTGGATGAGGTAACAGGATTAGCTCCATGCTTTGTAACATACACTTATAGGCTACTGTATACATGTCACACACACAACAGTTGTGTGTCATGGACATAATGCATTCCCTGGGCTTTAAGGCTAATCTAATTCTGCTAATGTTACTCATACTGGCTCTACTTAATGCACTGCCTTCAAAATTCACCCTTTAGTAGTGATGCTGGTTTGTCGTGTCTCCCTCTACCTCTGAGAGTGTGTGAGTGAGCTGTGAGATGGTTGTGTCCATGAAGTCAAGGCTCTGATCTGCAACGTTGCGAATCCATAGCAACAACAAAGGCAGGAAATATATAGAGATAGAAGGGAATAGAGGCGTTATTATTCTTATTTCCTTCATTTGTTCACTGTTGATGAAGGTGTTAAATAATACATAGAAGTACATTGTGTTTAATTAGAGAAACCGGCTTCAACCGATACCCTGTCCTTTCAGACGCGGTACCAGAGGACCTGGTGGAGCCGTTCTACAGGGATCAGTACAACCAGGAGCATCTGAAACCTCCAGTGGCCTGCCTGCTGCAGTCTGCAGAGCTTTACTGCCGAGCAGGAAGCCTGATCCTCCGCAGTGATGCTGTCAAACCTTTACTTGGACACAATGCTGTCATTCAGGCCCTGGCTCAGAAAGGCCTGTATGTGACGGACCAGGACCGACTGGTGACTGAGAGGGATCTGACCAGTACGCCCATACACATGGTGAGTGTCCATGGATGTACCTGACAGAACAAAGAATTATTTTTAATATTTATATAGAAGATAATTCTGTATAGCCATATATCATGACCTACTGCATTTTTATCTCCAGCAGATGTTTGTAGACCACATAAACACATTTACCATATTTAAAGTTTGAGTTACATAGTATCGCAGACCTGTCCACTTTTAGAGCAAAACTTAAAACCCATCTTTTCCGAATGGCCTTTGACACTTTGTACTTTCTTTGTTTTAATAGGAGAATGCACTATATTGTTGTTATTGTTATTTATTTGTGATGCTTTTATCTTTATTCTTCTATTGTACAGCACTTTGGTCAGCTTTAGTTGTTGTAAAGTGCTTTAAAAATTAAAAAAATATTGATAAAATAAAAATTTGTGGTTGTAAGGGTGACAGTGAAAGATTAGATATTCACACATTTATGGTATTAAATTACTGAGGCTTAATCTCAGCATTTAGTAGAGATGTTTGTAGTTCCATGGTACCCAACAAAGAAACACAAAACCATTATAATAAGTCTTTAAAGTGTGCTTTTGTGCACACACAAAAGTTTAATTAGCTTTTAATTAACTGCATCACCAAAAGGGTTGTGATTATGTCTCTCAACAACCAGCATGGAGTCTGTCTGAATGCTGAGCCCATATAACATTAGCGTACAATGCTATGTAGCTAATAGAGCTGCACAGTTCATCGAATCTCAATCAGCACACAGTCAGCATATGAAATGATACAATCACAAAATGCTTCAGGTTAAAGGGTCAGTGTGTCTGATGATATTTTGGATTGGACTGAGAAAAGTGTATGTATGTATGTAAAACTTAGAACATTAAAACTGATAGATTTTGGAAGTTTTTGTTCTATTTTAAGACAATAAAATAAAGCATGTAGGCTCAAAAAGGTGAGTAAACTGTGAATCATCATCATGAACTTGTCATTCATAATGTTCCAAAAAGTAGCCAGATATATAATAATTTCCCTTTAACCAATAAAGACCCAGTGCTACTTTTGTGGCTTTTCCCATAAGATGTTTTTTCCTCTTTCTGAAGTGATTTATCACCATTTATTGAAATATTATCCACTGTGTTTTGCATTGTTTCAGTGAAAATCATGTATTTTGTTATATTTAATTCACTGATCATGTAGATGTTCATAAAAGCTCAGATTAAAGTTGAGTTTTATCATATCAGAAACGTTTTATCATATCAGAAACAGAGGAAACTTAAGAAAAAAAAGTGACTTTTTCAACAAAATATATCATTAACTGAACAGAAAACAAGCATCTCCATCCACTGTCATTGATCCAACTCCATGGGTTTTACTGGTGAATCAGTGTTGTAGACGATGATGGTGTTTCCACGGTAACTACGGAGCCTCTGAACATCCAAATGGGTCATATCTGATGACCATGAAAAGATGACAAACTGCATTTTGCACCAATTATTTACACGTATTAATAGAATTAATGGATTAACAGGTATTAAATAGTTTAGATCAGTAGAAGACTTTGGACGTTGGTGGATGTTTGGCTCTTTATGGGTTAAAATACTACAAAAATCCTTCTCAAGTGACATTAATGAATCAAAATTAGTGATGATTCTTGATTATCCATCAACTAATGTATTAAAATATTAATAGTACCAGATTCAGAAAGCCTGTATTGCTATTAGTGTATTTAAACATGAAAACATTAAACAGAAGATATTCACTGGAAGACAACAAGGTAAAAACATTCCGTAAAAAATATAAATTAAAAATAAAAATAACAGTATTTTTCAGAGCTTCACTGTTTTATCGTCATGTCATCATATTCAAGCTACAGTGTGGGTTCCTCTGTTAAAACTGTCCTCCAAGATCTGTCCCGTTGAGAGAAAAACAACCACTAATGACAGGTTTCCAATATCGTCCCATTACTCACCGTTCATTTTCTTTGCCATTAGACTGAACAAGGCAAACATGCCTCAACTCACAGTCACAGAGAGATAGTATAGTATTGTGTTATCATTTGTGCACAACAATGGAAGGGGAACATGAGGGGTTTTACACTAGATTATTATCACTGATATTGTGTCCTTTTATGTAATATATGTCAAAACTGATATAATATTACTTGTTTTAGGTAGGTTTATGTCACAGAAACAGTAAAAAATAACCATAACATACTTCATCACATTTGTTTACTTTATTTTTTACTTCCACATAAACAGTTGCTGTTCAGAATTACTCCATTCCATGTCACATTTACTGTCCTCTATGGTTGTTTGTGTTGCCTTCATGTAATTTTCCTGTGTATGTCCACGCCACATAGAGAAACATGGCACAGATAAACCTAAATGACACAAAGAATGCAATTCACCCCCTAGGGATAAATGACAGGACATAATCTAAAATAATGTTTTTCTATTGCCAGATGATGTACACTATATGAACTCAACTATAGGGACACATTGAATTCAGGCATCTCATTGGTAACAGGGGGCTGAGCCATAAAAGCATAATGACAGATATCAGAGTTTTATATTGGAATAACTGCATCATTGCAATAAAATTTGTTTACAATGTCTTCTCCAAAAATCTTACAAAATACTGCAGAGGTTGTTGTTACTTATTGTTACCCCGCCCCCCAAAGGGGAGGCAAGGGGTATTGTTTTTGGTTCAGTTTGTTTGTTTGGTTGTTAATACTCTAGCAGCAAAACTATTGGTTGAATTCATACCAGATTTGATTTATAGATTACCAGTGACCCAGAATAGATCTCATTAAATTTTGGGAACAGTAGGTCAAAGTTCAATTTTTTTTTATGAATTAAAAAAAAAAAATCTCATTTACTTATAATGGGTGAAATTTCAAATGGCTATAAAAACATTAATTTTGTCTCAATTTACTTCAAACTTGGCACATATATAGAGGCAATTGATATGCTGACATCAGCACATGCATATACATGATGACATCAACTGCATTGATGCCAAAATAAGCTACGATATGTGCGAGTGGAGAATATGTGCGGGCACCACTTGTTTTAAATGTTTTACCCCTAGATTTCTGAAATATTTCTCACATTCTGACCATAAATAATCAATTCAAACCACAAGTAACCATCTGGTTTCATCAAGTCTCACTCAGGAGGAAAAAAACAGTCTTAAAGTTAAAAGAAATATGGTTTTATTTAATATACTTTGACTGACATGAACATTTTCATCATGATGATATATCAAATCAACGTGAAAGGAAAATCCTACAACCTATGTGTGATGTGTCTCAGTATTTTTATCCATAAAGTGTATATCATTAACTCACACAGCTGCTCAAAGATAATTTATGCAGTAATTATCAATAATTTCCTGTTGATTGATTAGTTTATTATACTCATTGCTGTGTTAAGAAGATAATAGATGGAGAGGCGTAAAGGTCTGAACCTTATGACAGTTCATGTATTTCAGTTCAGTTTTAACAGATTTACTGTGAATAGGTGACAGTGGGTCCGCACACGCTGTTTGCACACGCATGGTTGGACACTGGCCACTTCTGCTGACGCCAAAAGGTGTCTGCATTGCAGTGCACCCTTCCTCCTCCTCCTCCTCCTACTTTCACTCTGTCTCTCTGACTATCTCTCTGTGTCTTTCCACGACTCTCATCTCTCGTTCTCAGTTTTCCGCCTGCCATCTTCTCCAGTCATTGTCTTTTTCAGCTCTTTTCTCTCAAACCTTCACATCCAGCCTCTGTCATTGGGGATTAAATGAGACTGGGACATTGTCGCCTGGATATTTAATCCAAGTTTAAGCATGTGTACCCACTCATCTCCTCTTCTTTCACAGGTATAACCAGTAAACACATATTTTTGGATAATTTTCTTTGCTCTCTGGCTTTGGAGATAATTCAAAGTCACTGAACATGTGCTGACTGTACTGTTTGAAGGTGTCATGAGGGTGGGAGTGATTTGCTGTAGCTTTTAATGATCCCATGTCCTTTCACACCGGTGGAATCACATTTATACTCTAGTGTATGTCAGGTGATTTACTGGACAGTTTTAGTGACAGTGTTAAATAGACAAATGAACCATGTAGGCTCATTGACTGTGAGACTATTGACCTTCATTTGTACGATGTGTAACCAGGCTATTAGTTAACCTGCCTGTCTGTATTGGTGCTCTGTCCTTCCTGGATTCTTTAGATGAGTCTGAAGAAGTAGAGGTGCCCCCTAGAAACCCACTGAGTGTGTATTTATGGACTCAGCACCACAATTTCCACTAAATTCTAGGCTTTTCACTTCGGGTTATGGTATATCTGCAGAGAAAATGATGACCTCACAAATTTCCAAGTACTGTGCAATGGAGGGATAACTCATGTCAGGGAAGGGAGGAGGAGGAGGAGGAGCATGGCAGTCTGTCAGAGGGCGAATGGATGTAGGAAAGGAGGAGGGTGATAGATTTTAGGGGCTGCCATTTGGCTGCAATCCAGCAGGAAACAGGGAAGTAGAGCAAAAGATGAGAGGAGAGGGTGAATGTGGAAGACTAAAGAGGATGAATGGAAAAGCTGTGGCACAGCAGAAATGAAAGATATAGAGGAAAGAAGGAGTCTGTGTGGATAGAGGAGTAAGGTATTGCCTTTTTGGCAGATAGGAGGACATATGGGAGCCAAAGAACGAGTGGAAAAGGCCTAGTTTTTACACAGCCATCTGGAAAGAGGGGAGAGACATGAAAAAGGAGACGACGGGGGGAGGAAAAGAGTGAGGAGGGAAGGGAGGGTTAAGGAGAGGAGAGGACGAGGGAGGAGAACGTGATGTGCACTACTGCAGCATGGTAGAGGGTGGGGTCTCACAGTGAGTCAAAGCACGTCTGGTGCACAAATGAGAGCCCCCCCCCACTGCCTGCTCAAACTCACACACACACATGCCTTCAAAGAGCTGACAGACCTCCAGCAGACTTAACGTGTCCTTTCCTAGCTTTATTTTGTCGTCTTGCACATGCTTCTGGCAGTAATTGAATTTGTCTGCAGAGGGGCGTGTACCCCGTCCGACGAATAAGGCTGAAAGATTTGACGGATTTAATGGATGTGTATGTGAAAACGATAACACGAGAGGTCATTCTCTTTAGTGTAGCGACGAGTCCACTCCTGCTTCTCACTAGAGCCAGACATGTCGGTGTAAAGTCAGACAATAAAAAACACTCACAGATGTAGGTCAATTCCACTGTGTACCCATGTTGGATGGACACTTTTGATGTTTGCAGAGAAGAGGTTACTTTGATTATCTGTTTGTTCAGCTGTACCATTCACTTACCTATAGACGCCTTTGAAAGGACACACACATACACACAGTTGTGCAGCCATTCAACACAAGTAGGACAGAATACTGATGCTCCTGTTAGATAGTGGTGCATGAGTTTGCTGCTGCGCTTTATGGCTCTTTAGGAACAGTGTCTGCCATTTCCACCGCCTTATAAGGCATGTCTGTCACCATGAGCGGGTTTAGACTTGCCATTATCCACACAGACACATACACACACACACACGCGCGCGCGCACACACACACACACACACACACACACACAAAAGGTTTTCGAAGAGATAATTGAGAGCACATGGCTTTGTAATCTGTGTAGTGCCAACAGGTTTTTTTTTTTTTTCTGTAGACATGTAAGCAGTGGTTCATGGTAAGCACTCATAAGTACATATTCACACACTTACATGTACAGAACATACACAGTCACATGTCTACTGTAGATAAATTGCCACATTAGTAACAGAGACATGGAATACAGGTAGTTAGTATGTAAGAAGAAGACGCAGTGGACTGGATAAGATGGGAACAGATGATTTGCTGTGGCAACCCATAAAAGTAGCAGCCAAAAGTAGTAGCAGTAGTAGTAGTCATGACAGAGACACAGACAAACATGATAGTGGAGAACACAAACCCACTGACAACATTATGAAAAATGAACTTAACCGTTGAATGTTCTAGTAAATGGGTGTTTCTATGAAACTGGGATCATTTTGGTATCTGGCACTTTGCCATCTTTTTAAACCCAATAATAAAAGAGAAATTTGGACATACAGTTGTGCTCATAAATTTATTTACCCTCGCAGAATTTGTGATTCTTTGGTCATTTTTTAGAGAATATGAATGATAATACAAAAACTTTTCTTTCACTCAAGCCATTTATTATCAGATAAATGTGTTTGCTCTTTTTAAATCATACTGACAACAGAAACTATCCAAATGACCCTGATCATAAGTTTACATTCCCTAGTTCTTCATCCTCTGTATTGGCCCCGCCCCTTTAACATCAATGACAGATGTTAGTCTTTTGTGGTAGTTGTGGATCAGACACTTTATTTTCTCAGATGGTAAATCTGTCCATTCTTCTTGATAAAACACCTTCAGTTCCTTTAAGATTGCAGGTTTTCTTCATGAACTGCATGTTTGACTCCTCCCTAAAGTGGCTTAATGATACTGAGGTCAGCAGACTGAGATGGACACTCCCTCACCTTCACTTTTTTTCTGCAGTAGCCAATCACAGGTCGACTTGACCTTATGTTTTGGGTCATTGTCATGTTGGAACATTCAAGACCATCCCATGTACATTCAGTTAGGGTATGTAAACTTATGAGCACAACTGTATTTCCCCCCAGGATGTACCTAATGATGAAAAAAAATGCTCTGAGCCATACCAAAATTAATGAACTTTTAATAAGATATTAGGGCCAAAAATAGGACCAAAATTGGGACAGGAAAAGCTGCCTTGTTGTCAGTGCATTTTATCGTGAAAACATGGCTTGAAATGGTCTTATATACCACTATAAATAGACACTGTGTTAAATTTGTCGATCCTAGTGGTTTTTCTAATCCAAACATGCAGGTTTGTCCCGAATCTCAGTCTCATTCCAGGTTTCGTGTGTAACCCGTCGTGTCCACTCACATTACATGCAGAACCTGCCCATTTAAGCAAATAAAGTGAGTGATTTTGCAACAGCGGCCATTTTTATGAAACACTCTTCCTTGTATATTTACTTCAATTCCCAAAATGTACCTATGAGAGACTAAAAAGATATTCTAAAAAATAGTAGCGACTAATTTTCGTCTCCTTTTTACGATGTTACTATAATGTGTTCTGAGAAATAGTTTCTCTTTTATCTCAGTAAATATTTATTTTAAAAACAGACCCAAAGTGCTTCCAAACTTGCTTCATAACATTAGTTTATATCTTGTTTGAATATTTAGTCCCTCTATCCTGGTTTTAGGGAGCAGTTTCATAGAATCACCCAAATGTAATTGCAATCTGTTACAGTGACTGAGAATTAGGTAGCTAAATAATGGTTACTAATGAAAATAATGAAGGGGTTAAATCTTACTGGATGATAGAACATGATGACTGAACATGTGAAGGTGTGTGGTCATGTCATCTTTTCAGAGGCAAAAAAATTCTTCAGTATTTTCCTCATGAATCAGTAAAGTGGATCTCTGTTTTATCTTTCTGCCCAGTTGCAAACATTTGATTGAAAAGTCATGAAAAAGTATCCACATGTAATCAGTTGATAAAGTAAGCAGAAAAGTCACAGTCCTGTTTTTGAACATAGTAACTAGTATCTGGACATCTTACATTTCATTCCTTGTGTTACAGTTGTCTGACTTCATTCATCAAAGAACGAGATATTACACCAATGTTTTACTGTTACTACACACTACGATGAGAAAGTAAATAATCAGATAAGTAAATAATAAGTTAATCTGCGTTGAAAATAATAGATAATTGCAAAACAAGCAAACAAATGTTAAAATGCTCTTGCAAAAGCCCTAACGACAAGAAATAAACATAAGTAATTTGTCAGTAACAATTTCTAAGTGTTTGACTTTTCCCCCAAAGGTTTGAACTCACACCCTCAAGCTTCTTAACAATATTAAAGATTTAGTAGTTTTATGCAAATGAATTCAGAAAAGCTTCAATCAGAGATGAAACTCAGTGGGATTTAGTGGAAATCACGTTTTCTGGATCTGCAGTCTAAGCTGTTTGGCCCCGTCTGTCTTTCTGTCTGTCCATCAGTGAGTCAAACTGCAGCTCCTCTGAAGGAGAATGCACACAATGTCAAATATCTGCCAATATCCTGAAGATGCAGGGATTTTGAGCAGTGTTTGCAGACTGTTTCATAGACAGTTCAACAACAATCAGGCAGCTTTTAGACTGTCAGTTGAAACAACCCTGTGTTCAGGTGTAAGAGTCGATATAATAGAATCTGTCTGTTCAGTGTATTTATGACCAGCAGAGGTGTCGTGATCAAATTTCTATATTCACACATCTATTTGTAATACACCACAGAGAATGTATGTTTGGTTTTTATTTACATACTTAAGTGGGGTCACATGAATACTAGTATTAAAAAGCTGCAGCTATTGTAGAGTCAGCTATAGTGTCTCTAATAAAAGGCAGTTTATCTGATTTCTTGTTTCACAGTAATGTGCTCAGATCTTCGACAAATGAATTATCATTTAATTGAATCATGAGGCCAGTGAAGATTCACATCTCTAGTGGCCATTGTAACTCAAAAACGGATGCATCAGTTTTTTTTTCCAACTGTGGTTATTAATTATTAATCCTCAAAGACCAAAAACATTTACTGATCTAAAATGTTTAATAAAATTTCAACCAATAATCCTATAAATACATGTGAAGAAATCAAGTAAAATGCAGTTTCTCATCTTTTCATCGTCATAAGATATGACCCATTTGGATGTTCAGCGGATCTGTAGTGAACGTGGAAACACCATCATCTTCTACAACATTGATTCACCAATAAAACCCTTGAAATTTTTCAAATGACAGGGGTTGTAGATTATGTTGTAGGTTATTTTTTGTTAAGTAATACATTCTGCTGAAAAAGTCACTAATTCAGCTTTTTCTATTTTGAAATAATCACCTTTGAATTTACTCTGAGCTTTTATAAACATCTACATGAGCCGCAAATTAAATATACGAAAACACCTAATTTTCACCAAAAAAAATGCAAAAATTTGAAAAGAATATCATCATAAATCATGATACATTTTTATCGAAAGGTTACATATAGAGAAGAAATTAATCTGGAAGTTACATCAAAAATAGCTCAAGCCTTTAAGGGTTAACTGTGTCAAGATCTATACAATACAGGGCAAAAGTCTTAGGTCAACATTAGGTTTGTCTTTGTAGCAGGGTCATGATGGCCATAGCTCTGCATTTCTCAGTTCTTGTATCAATATGTGTACAACTAGAATACAAGGGAAATATGCAAATGGAATTAAAAGCAAGAATACATTTTCTAGATGTATGAATTCTTTTGAAACTATATGGGGTCACCTGGGCTAATAGAAGAACACGACCCAAGAGTAAAGAAAAACTCAGGGCTGCTATGAAAGATGCTTGGTATAATCTGCCACATGATATTTAAGAAAACGTCCAGTGAATCGAAGCGAGTTTAAGATATCACAGTACTGACTTTATCCAGTAGAAGTGATTCAGATCATTAAATATATTATTTTGGTGTGTGTGTATTTTAATACTGAACACGTATTTCCTGTATTGAGACCTAAAACTTGCAGCAAAAAACTGTGTAGCTTAAGTGTGACAATGAAACTGTGCGCAAAAAAGTTTCACCTATTATAGGAGATAGATTAATAGAATATACTCAGCTTTTTTCTTTTTTTTTTTTGCAACTAATAAATATTAAGACTATTCATTAGCCAAGTAATTGCTTGACAAATTGCTTGTTTGTTACTCTGCCATTTAATCATTAGAGTATTTACAAGATCAGGTGACATTAAAGTCCATCTTATTAATATTTTCCATGAGGAATGTGTTCTGTGGTCATTTTTCTTTTGTAAACACTGTCTGTTTGGACTGGCAGATGAGCGTCTTCTGCAGACGGTGATTTCTAGTGGCTGCGCGGAGTCATAACCCTGGATCAGTTGTTAGTTTCTTGAAGAAACACATGGTCACACTGGCTGTTACACGAGGCTCTATGGTTATGAATAGAGGCCTGTGCACGACAGCACAAACTGGTCAGGATGACGTCTCGCTGGTTGTTTGTGTCTGTTGGCTTGAATCACACCTGGATCATGGAGCGTCTGTATTTGGATGTTTGTTCAGTTAGGATGCTTAGGTAAGCAGTAAGCATGTGCACACACACAAACACACAGCGTGCATGTTTTTGCCGAGGCCAGTGGTGTGACAGGAAAAGGAAGGGGAGGACTGTTAGTCTGACCGGCCAGGAATGGGATTAAAAAGGCCAGGAGAATGTCAAGCTTTGTGTAGGTGTTGAGGGCTGGTAAACCCACACGCTAAAGGTGAATAAGTCAGAATTAGGTAACATTAAAGCTGTTCTACAGACATTTAACATTTTCACAAAGTATCAAACTCCGGCTTCCTCACACCATCCAAAGACATGCGTTGATAGGTTAATCGGTTAATCTAAATTGCCCATAGGTGTGAATGTGAGTGTGTTTGT
>JAPQRP010000011.1:14731204-14743791 GCA_037367295.1 Apogon hyalosoma | reverse complement strand
GTTACTCTTTAGGTGATTATGTCTTATTTTAAGTGTGATGAGATATTTGGACTAGAAATGAGAAAAATACACTTTTTTGCAGTGCTGCTACCTGTAATATTTATCAGATATTTCCCTTAGAGGCCTGAGGAAATGACTGCATGTACAAAAGCCACATGCAGACACAGACACACACACACACTTACATATGCTGTACTGTACACAGAGCTCCTCTACAAATCAGAGGAACAGATGAGCTCAGTCTCGAAGCCAGCTGCAGAGAGATGTTGGCAAGAGTCACAACGCTGCTGTTGGACGAGCTAAAGAAATGTGTGGAGCGGAGGCAGAGGGAAAGGAGGGAGAAGAAAAGAGAGGAGGGATAATGGGAGAGAAATGACACTAATGCGGGAGACATGGAGAGCGACTCATAGGAACTTTGTCAGCTGTAGCGAGAGTCAGTGACAGACACAGAGACAGTGTTGTCATTCTCCTGGTTATGTAAGGTCCATGTGACACAGCGGGTCGGTCCGCTGGGACAGACACAGCAGTCAGCCACTGTCCTCTTCCACTCACTTAACCATAAAGCTACAGTACAGTGGCTCTATGAGGCCACGACCCCTGACAGTGACAAGAGGATAAAAGTAAAAAGAATAGAAGAAATGCTTTGTCACTGCAGCTACAGTATAAATGTGAACAGCTGATTGCAGCGGTACCAGATACACAGTAATTACCATATTTGTCTTTTATTTTACCTTTCTGCAGGGTTTATCTTAGCATTAAAAAAGGTAGGTGCCTTCCATTTTGACCCAAATGAATGTAAAAGTAGGTGCAAAGCATCAACACTGTAATTATAATAACATTTCCTTGACCTAATGGTTGCAGTTGGATTTATTTAAGAAGATTTTTGGCTTTTTGCTTGTGTTTATTGATGATCTTTTTAACTTTTTCCAAACTTTTGTAAATATATGTGGGAATAATAAATCTGAAGGTATATGGTTTATTGTTCTATTCAAAGATAAAAATGTTTCCCACCCTGTGTGTCCAAGGCCTCCACACTTTGGAAAACAGTCCCAGGGGGAAACCCTGTTTCTGTGTAATGTACAGTCAATATGAGACATGTACAACAGTACACTTAGTTGTTCAGGGTTTTCCTAGGTTTGTGGAAGTGCCTTTTCTTGTCATTGTTTTTTGATGAAAAACTATACATTTTTTCATGATTTTTGGTCTGTATTATTATGCAATAGTTAGATGTTGGAAAAAAAAATCAAACCAATCAGATGAAGTCAATTCCATTTCTCTGATAATAGATTATCATAAATTTGAAAAAGTTTGTTTATAGAAATAAGCCATGTACAGTATTTGGGCTAATATGGTATCTTTTTTCTCCAGAGTAGTAGTTTATTTTCTGTTTCTTTGGCTTATTGTACCTCTCAAATTTTTTTTAACGCTTACTCTTTTATTTTTTTAAGACACATATAGAAGTTCCTATAGTTTATATGCAAAAAAATAGGCGATTTAACAGTGTAAAAATGTATTTTTACCAAACAAATTTATATATGTACAAGAAGCTTGATGTTCCTCAAACTCACTTTAAGCAATATGGTTGAAATAAGTATAGCTGTCACATGCTACCTCACCAGTTTCTGTTAACAGAAGATGTGGAGAACACGCTAACTCATATACATGTAGATTAAATATAGTGTAGACCATGATTAAATGTGTGTCTACATGAAAAACAGTGACAGACAGTTTGATGGTTCAGCATTCATATGAGTCAGTGTATAAGACATGGCTACCATTCCAAACTTTAGCACCAGCTTCACCTGCAACAAGATGATGACCTGAAATATATGACCAAACTCTGTAAGGGTTATTTAGAGAGAAATGTGACAGCTGGAGTGTTACTGATCATGGAATGATCTGCTCAGTCACCTGACCTAAACCATATTGAACTGGTCTGGGATGAACCGGATCACAGAGTCAGAAAGAAATATGTAAGTAGAAAAAACACCTCATTCAGGATGTTTACAAGAGGCGTAGTGAACACTAGATGCTGTGAAACCATGTAATTGTGGTCAGTTATGGCTATCTCATTTTAATTTATTTCTTGACACAATCAGGAGCAAAAAATATGGATCCTATGTTCATACATCTCTCCTTACGTGACATCTTTCCAGTCATTTGTGCTTATTGTAATAAGGAACGTGACCCACCAGTGAATAAGTTTCGGCCTATGCTATATTTAACCAGCGCAAATCTGTTGGTTATGACTCAACTGTGAAAATTTCCCACAGAATGCAATAATTGTAAATGTCTGGTACAGTAGTTTATTCTTCTCCTCTGACAGCGATCACTAAAGCGTGGACCAGAAGCTGAACAGGATTGTCACCTGGAGTCAAAAAACACACACATGCTATCAGGGATTAAATTGTTTACTTACAACAGTCTGTCAAATGGCTGGTGTCATGTGACGAGTGTGTTTTCCTCATATGAGGCTAAACTAACTGTCTGTTCAAAGAGCCGTGGGATGTCATGAGTGGATAAATCAATTTAGAAGGACCTTTTATCTGCGTTGGGAGTTTCTTAGAGAATTTCATCCTGCTCTTTGTCTGTGTTTGTTTGTCTCAGTACAGTGAAAGAGATCACTGCCTATCGCGATCGCTCTGTAAGATGATACGACTCATGGGGGATGTGGCCGGTCCCACAGTGACTCCCGTACACACACTCTTTTCACTACCTTTTCAAACAAAACAAGGCTGGTTACAAACTTGGAAGAAAACGCTGGTTTAAAGAGCGTGAAGGCTATGCTGAACACGGCCACTCACTTTCCTACACCATCCTCCATCCCTGAATTATCAACTTCAACAGACGTCTATTCACAAACTGGGACATACTCAAGGAGATGATTTTGCCCACACACATACACACGTACACACACACACACATACACACACACACACATACACACACACACACACACCTACACACACACATGCACATACACACATGCCTATGCACATGAATAAACACTACTATTAGAGCACAAGATGCTTCTCAGTAAGTCTCATCTATTCTAAGATGGTGTGAAAACTCTTTAACTGTGGTCTTATGACTAAGTGCTAGGCATTTTTGTGTGTGTGAATACAGCTTGAATGTTTGTGACTAGAATAGGTGCTTATACATATGACTGAGAAGAAAAATAATAAAGAAGAATAATCATTATTTGTCAGTATATATCTTGTGCATATACATATATATGGACATGCAGCAGTCTGTCCAGCTAGTTACTTACCACAATAAATGTGTTTGTTAACACACTAATACACTAAACACACTAATAGTGTTTCAAGTTAGATGTTGCCAGAGTCTTTTCACAGATTAAAATAAATGTGGTGCACTTATATCATTTGAAATTGGTGCAGATATAAGAGCAGGAAATTTTCACTCTTAACTCTCAGCAGATACTCTGGTTTCCAGCAGCCTTGTAAACATGACTAAACAGCAGAGAACCGGAGTGAACTCTAAGACATTTACTTAAGGCCTGTTTGCACAGGACTAGTTCATCTGTGATCTGAAGCCTGCGTGAGTCTGTCATGTCTGTCATTTGTAAAATAATAATTCCGCTGCAAAGGACCCACCCTATCTCAGCAAACACAGAGGTCTGGTGATAACCTTAGTTCTACCTAAGTCGACATCTCTGTGATTTGACCTGTTTTGCTGCATTTTTTGTTCCCTCCATCCATTTGTTCAGCTCATTTCCAGGTCGAACTAAGGAGGCTGAGCTGGTGATGATACCTAAATGTATTAAAGCTGTTTTGGGTGGAAATTCTGGACATTTTTCTGTCTTTCAGTGGTTATCTGTAAGAGCTGAACCTGTCATTTACATTTGTATCAGACAATAATGTCAGTAAATTTGAGATAAAAAGAACAACTCAGAATCAGCTCATCCTGTGTGAATGCAGTCCATAAAACACAGACGTGGGGGTTAACCTCCAAATCATGAGAGGTGTTCAGGTTGTATGAGTTTTGTGCAAATAGGGGCCAGTGATTCAAAGGATTATATAACTGAACTAACTTGTTTAGTTATTTTAACTAATTTCTAGGCTATATGTTTGGTAAGACTTTTTTTTTCTAATTAGTTCAGTGATGATCACATACTTAAATGAAGAGAATCTTTTCCACATATTTTTATCTGCACATCCTGTACAAGGAGAAGAGGTTGTTAGATGTTTCCAGTGTTTAGAGAGGGTTTTTCCTCCTAGTTGAAGTTGGAAAAGTATTGTACCCACTACTGGCCTAACACCTGTTCCACTCTCTCCTGTTGTTCAATCATCATCCACCAACAAGTCTCCTAGCAAATGGTACTGGAGATTAGTACCTGTAAGTCCATCCATTCTTTAAAAACCCTTCACCATCCACCAGTACCTCCCCTCCATCTAATACCAAACCTGTTAATGCACCACCTCACACTGTTCACTCCAGTTTGCAGCTTCTTTCGTATTGCATGCCCCTTCCACCCCACCTTAACCATCATCCCCACTTCCCCACTCCTTAAGTTTAAGAATCTACCTGGTAAAACAAGTTCAGTAAAATAGCATGGAGTTTTTTTTTTTTTTTTAAGATATTCCACTGAAAAACCTGTACCTTCATATTCCTACTATCTCCTGTGTCTGTCTTTTTGTTGCGAACAGTGGCAGGTTTATCTCTGTATTTGCATGAGTGTAAATTGCCAGCTGTGACAGACTCAGAGGAATAAAGGACGTCATATGTTGCTGTTTTATTAAAAAGCAAATTAAAAAAGGACCAGGCCTTGTCCTTCAGACCCCAGTGTCAGCATGGCCTGCTTTGCTCACATCTGTTGTACAATGAAGGCGTACCCAGAAACACACTTCTGTGTACTTACGGGCAAAGAAGGAGGAATAATACCCTGAAGACTTATGTCAAAAGGTGACCTTACACAACTGATTATTAAAGTTTAAATCACATGCATTGTCTGCTGCAGCACTACAGTGGGGGTTTTGACTGCTTAGTAACAGTGAACTGTACAGTGTAGATGTACAAAGCAGCCATTTGGTGTCATGCAGATTCTACTATCTATTCAAAGAATGAAGTAATGATGTGCGATGATACTATCTTTTTAATTTCATGTAAGATTATTCCAAATTTGCCGATGTCTAATTTCTTGCATGATTAATTTAATCTGCATTTTTTTGTAGTTGAGCCTGAAGCCTACCTCATGCTTGATCTTTAAATGATCACTTGATTATTTAACAGTTTATCTGTCTATGGATATGATAAGTTGTGTGTTTGCACCGGTGCATGCAGGTAAAAGTGTGTCTGCAGTCGTCTGCAGCCAAGTGTACACCCTGATGAAACAGGGAAGTGATGTCTTTGTGCCGTTGCCATGGTTTCAGGCTCGCTACAGGAAAGAGCATGCCCAGCAGAGGAGCGCTCCATCGCTCCCCCTGGTGGAGAATCTGCTGAAGGACAACACAGATGGCTGCGCCTTGACCGCTCTGCTGCACTTCTACTGCCCACAGGCCATCAGACTGGAAGGTGGGCTCAGTCTCTGTGCCTGTAACCACACCCACTCATGCTCATTATACATATCCCTCTTTATGTAAAAGTTGAACAAGGCTACAGTCAGTGTGTTTATATACATAGAAACAAGAAATAATGGCATTTAAATGGCTAACCACAGTCATTTTCAGGCTCGACTGGGTGGACAAAGGACGCTTTTTCTGTCTGTTCTGCTCCAACAACCATACACTCAAAGAGGTTATTTGTTATTATTATGACCCTGTTTTCCTGGGCTCTTTGAAATATTCATGTAAAAGTGAACTTCAGTTCTGTGACATGAAGAAAAAGAACAGCCTCTGGCAGGTTCTTGTGTAGTGTATAGTCTGAAGGATTAATGGGCTAAATTATCAGTCTAATCTTAGAAACCATGCAATAACGGGATTAAGAACCTTGTTAAAACTGTAAGTACACGAGTAAGTTGAGTGACCCAAGAAAGGATTCAGGAAAGACAAAAAGAAACACAGACTTGTTTCCTCAGCTCTCTTGCGCCCTCATTTCTAAAAATGCCTAGGGTTGTGATTGGTCATGAGGGGGATGTGACGGAGGGCGGTTGCTGCTATTTCAAAGATAAACAGCACTCATGGCTGAGCTCTAAGGCTCCCGGGATTGATTGTAGTACAGAGGAGCTCGTACACATGTGGACCAGATGTGAAAGTGAGCTTCACTTCATGCAGGTCATCTTGCTGGCTGCTGGTTTTACTGTAAGAATGTTAAAGTAGCACAGTTCAGTTCAGAATGACATCAGCCAAAGGAAATCAGCTGCATAATGATTCGCTGTCGTCAGACTTCCCACACATGCACAAGCCCTCCTCACTGTAACATCAGAGAAGAAATATTTTGATGATTCATCTTGAAGGAGGTGGAGACGGTTTGAAAACTTGTATCATGTAGTGATTCAAATGTGCCGTTGGAAAAAGCTCAGCCATTTTCTTCTCATCCATTCTGTTTTAAACATAAACCGTGCCTTATCTTTTCCCTGTCTTCCTGTCTGGTGTTGTTATCACTCCTCCCCTGTGTGCATGTGTTTGTATGTATGTGACCCCTCCCCTGGTGGAGCAGATATCTGCCTCAAGGAGACCATGTCCCTGGCTGACAGTCTGTATAACCTCCAGTTGGTGCAGGAGTTCTGCAGGAACAACCTCAACCACTGCTGCCACTTCAGCCTGGAGGACATGATCTACGCACATGCATCTGTAAAGGTAGGGACGGCAGTTTTCAGACACTCACACATATAAATGGAAGGCAGTTTTCAGACACTCAAACATATAAATGGAAGTGAAAGATTCGGGTAAGCACTGTTTTTATGATGTGGATTCAGCTTAAGGGAGGGAAATTAAAGAGTGTCATGGAAACAAGGAAAGCAAGGGCGGGAAATTACAAATTGGCAAAAATGAGTCATACAGGGAGAGTTTATGAATGTGTGTGTGGTAGGCCTGGCTCTCCCAGTGGCTGTTATTGTGACTGTGTGCATGCATCAGCAGGGACTTAAAGATCATTTTTGCTTCAGTGCTACAGTTAGCATTGCTTTGCTGTTACATTGAATGACTATGACAATTACTGTGTGTGCTGGTGCTTTTCTTGTCGAGACGCTGCAGGGCAAACATCCCCTCTGTCAGAGAGAGGACAGATTCACAGTCCTGACCCGTCTCTGCCTAACCCCTCTTGTTCTCTGGCTGCATTTCTCTCCTGTCAGATACAGAAATCTGTGAACTTTAGATTTAGCACAACAGCAGATTCACTCATTCCTCAGGCTAAGATGTTCCCATTTTACACATATTTGTTTCTCATTGATAAAAGCTGCCCTGTGGAGCCTTAAGAGAATTTCTGTACCATTCACATGAGAAGCAGTGTGGGTAAATAGTATGCGGGGAGCGTGGGTCAAAACATTCGGATTCATGTCACAGTCCAAACTGACTGGGACTTTCCAGTCTTCAAAACAACACAAGAGACACTTTTCACACTTCTCCTCTTTCTTCTGTATTTCGTTCTCACTACTCAGTGCATAGTGTGTATGCAGTGACTAAACAATCCAGCAGTCGTACAAACACACAAAAACTGGTAGAAAATAGTGTTGAAGGTTGTCTGAAAACTCTGGCACACTGCCCATTCCCCACAGTCACTGCCTATTGAATATTAAACAGTCTCTGTATCCATTCATTTGATGAATCACATGAAAAGACATTCTGTTTGTGTGATTGAAGAATGTATTTAGAGTTAAGATCCACCCTTTGGAAAATTTAAACTATACAGATACTACTTTTTATGAGTTCTGTCCTTTGTGTCCTTGTTAGAGAGGGAAAAAACTGGCCTGTGTGCGATGACAAAAAGGTTTTGTGCACAGAAAATCCTCTGTATGGGTCTCTGGAGCTTTTCTGTTTATTACAGCAGTGCACTTACCATTAATCTGTGTTAGTCTCTCGCTGCTTCTTGTGCATATGTGACATATTTAAACTAAACTCCAGATGGTGTTTTTGGCACACTGGAAGAGCCCTATGGATCTAACACTAAACAATTCAGACAATCAAACATGTACAGACATTCATGTAAACACTTAGAGCTACTCACACCTGAGCCAGTTACCTAGCAACAGTTGGCAGGCCGTGACCTCGGTGATCTGTAAAAGCTGTAGAATATTGTGATTGTGACTCATCTTGCGTCTTTACAGAGACAGAAGGTGTGCGACTGACTTTAAAAATTAACGACACACACTGCAAAAATCAAAATCTTACCAAGTGTATTTTTGTCATTTCTAGTCAAAGCATCTCATCACACTTAAAATAAGACATAATCACCTAAAGAATAACTTTTCAGTGAGATATGAGAACTTATTTTTACAAAACAGATCTTGACCATCTTTTTTCGAGAAATCTTACCAAGATTATTTTCACTTGTTCCATTGGCAGATTTTTTTGCTTGAATTAAGCAAAAAAAAAAAAAAAAATCTGCCAATCTTGGTATGATTTCTTGAAATAAGATGTTCAAGATCTGTTTTGTAAAAATAAGTTCTTATATCTCACTGAAAAGTTACTCTTTAGGTGATTATGTCTCATTTTAAGTGTGACGAGTTATTTTGACTAGAAATGAGAAAAATACACTTGGTAAGATTTTGATTTTTGCAGTGCAGTATAAATAACTGCAGTATTTACTATAAATGTGTGTGTGTTTGTGTGTCTTTCAGAGCAACTATCTGGTGTTTATGGCTGAGCTTTTCTGGTGGTTTGAAGTGGTTAAACCCTCGTTTGTACAGCCAAGAGTTTTTGACCCGAATGGTACAGTATATCTTTATAAAAATATCAAGTTCCACCTAAGGATCATTTTTCTGTTGGTTAAGCTGCCTGGTATTTTGGTGATCGATTAGGTCATTATTTGTCTGTCGTGAGTTCTTGGATTCTGAAATAAAATATAGATTGCTCTTTTATTCAGATTATTCAAGTTTTAAAGCGTATTCAACCTTAGAACTAAACATATTTAGATTGCAATTAGATCTGAAAAAGAAAAGAATTAGACTATTTTCTGCCTCTTACAGTTTATTCAGTTGAGGTAATTGACATTGAATTAATTGTTATATTGTAAAGAACGATGAACATGTAATAATGAGCTCAAAGTTTTAATTCAGCATTTGAAGTGTGATATATTTCTTGTGTCTCTCTGCAGCCTGTGAACCTGTGTCCTGTAGAAATATGGCTCCCGAGTCCAGTCCACTTAAACAGAGCTATGCAGAAAGACCCGACAGTCCTGAGACAGACATTACTGCTGAGGGTAAATATCTGCAATCAATAGAGAGTTATTTCTGATCTATTTTAAGAGTTATATAATGTACTTTTAATTTACTACCATTTTAACTGGTCCGTTTATATATACTCTTAATTACATACTCACAAACATATTAAAAAATGTGTAAAACTCTGATGATTGAAATTTAGTATCAAAAGCAGTAAGGTTGATAAAAAAAAAAAAGTGTTAAAAATTAACAATATTGAAGTTTGCTGCACAGCGTAACATAAATATTGACAAAACTATTGGAACACACTGAATTCTGGTGTTTTATTGCTAATGGGGGTAGGGCTACAAAATATCAATGACAAATGCATTAATATATTGTGGAAATAAATGTTTTTTATGTCGTCTTTGGGGTCACTTTTTTCTTTTATCGTCCTCTTCACTTACAAAATGCTTCAGAGTTTGTTTAAACATAATTTTACTCAATGTTGAAATGTTTTTATCATTGTAAATGTTCTGCCTTTGGGATATTGAAATTATCTCTCATGTTCTAACCACTGATCATCATTTTAAGCCACAAGTAACTGTGTAGTTTCTTCAACTGTCACTCAGGAAGAAAAAAACTGCTCCAGAGAAATGTTGATTTTGCTTTCGTTGTCATAATAACAACTTACATGAACATTTTTGTCATGAAATTAACCTATCACTTGGAAAAGGAAGTCCTACCAGCTGTAGGTGTGATGTGTCACAATATTTCGTTGTTTACCAAAGCTCTATAACTTGGATCAGACTACACTGACTGGTCTGCGTGATGACAGCTGAGATACTACACATGAGATATTAGTCTGTCTGTGAAAGGACAGATGTTTCATAAAAAATGAGACTTACATGTATTTTCTTGTGTCTCCTAAATAATGAGTAAAAACTTATAAATAGTTGAATGGACTATGGATGTTTTGACACCAGAGGCCCCCTAGTGGCTGATGTACTCAGTGGTTCTCAGCTGTGATATTGCTTTTAAACCTTATTTATATTACTCTCAGGGTTCCCGCAGGGTCTTAAAAAGTCTTAAAAGTCTTGAATTTACAAATCTGAATTTAATACCTTAAAAAGTCTTTAAACGGTATTGAATTTGATATGGTAGGCTTTAAGTTGTCATAAACATGTTAGCTGTTTTGTGTTTAAATGTGTCTGGGAAGTGTCCAAGTTGCAAAGAAAGTAATGTTAGTCAACTCAGTTCTACCCGTTCCAACCCGACAATTTATATTTGAAATTAGGAACCAGTTATTGCTAACTTTTCAGCCCTCAGTGAGAAATGACTTGGAACGATGGTAATCAATGTGTTGGAGTAAATAAATCCATTTTCCTAAATTCTAGGAGCCACACATTTTTGCCCGTACGGCTGTGAAATGAGCATTAAATTCTGTTCTAAGTAGTCTTGAATAGGTCTTAAATTTAACTTGTAGAAACCTTTAGGAACCCTGACACTAGCATCATGTACACAGAATAATTTATTCAAGAAAAAATATTGACAATAATCTACAGACTGGAGGTTTTGTGTGGAGTTGCCAGTTCTTCACACTAGATAATTTACATGACATTTGGTGATTAGTGAATGAAGGGAACTGAAAGTCTTCTGGGTCTGTTACAGGTGTAATGAAGAGATCTACCTCCATGTCCTATGTCGATGGCTGTGTCGGGACGTGGCCCAAAGAAAAACGGTTTGTACCTGAAATCCACATGTGAAGCTCCATGCAGAGCAGATCCCCTTCACTGACCTACTTATGTGAAGTGTTTTGTTCTTTCTCAGTTGAACTAACCCCAGGTTTCCTTCCTCCTTCCAACTTTAGCTCCACCTCTCGGGGAATCTCCTTTGAGATTCCTCTGGATGGAGACCCGCTTGTGCCGTCTTGTGAAGCTCCCTCCCTTCGTGGCATGACCCGATCGGCCAGCAGTGACGGTCTGGGGTTCAAAGTTCACTATGCATCCCGAGGAGGCATGAAGCGCCACCTGTCCCTGATGCCCGTCACCGTAAATGGTCAGAGCAGACACATTCCAGAAGAGGACGAGGACTTCACCTCCCATAAACCTCTGGGCCGAAACAACACATTCTCAATCAAGAACCAAAGCAGGTACAGTAGAGTTAAAAAAAAAAAAGTTCCAAAGAAGTTATGCTTTTCCATTAAATCTAGAAATAAATCCCAATAATACATCTTACTGAGAACATTTAAGACTACAGCAGCTGAAAAAATATCCCCTCATTTGGAGAGTCTCAAAGCAAAGTTATGTGTTACAATATATTAATGAATAATGAATATGTTTATGGATTGTTTTAATTTTTCCCAGTGGAATAGTATGAACTTTTTCTACATATGGAGGCGGACAGTAAATTATTTAATTAGCATTTAGTTATAATTGGAAAACAGTAGAAACAATGCTTTTATTATATCTATACTTGATGCAACAGCAAAACGACACTGGCTGTTCCTCAGGCTAAATGAGTTTTATCTATTTGACCTTCCCGACCTTCTGTTATGCATACTTTTTACATCAGCTTCTATTCTATTTTTTTTTAATTTTTTGCTGCACAAAATTGCTAAATCCAACATTACAGTCAAGGTTACCCTTTCATTGAATTTCCTTGATAAACTGTACTGGACGAGGTACTGTGTAATAAACCAATACAAAGAAAACTGCATCCAAAAAGACAAAACAGCGATGCACTGGATGCAGACGTAGAATATAATAGCAGTGTTCTTCATAACAATTTTGAGGCATTTTAAGTTTTAGCTTATATTTTTACTCCATTACATTTGTCTGCTTTAGTAATTGTTTTTTATCGCCTTTCTGTCCATCTCCAAATAAGTCGATTTTGAATGTTTGGTTTTAGATTTTAAGATAAAGTATTCGTTTATAGGATGAGGAAATTCTCGTACTTCTTAACCTCAATAAACTTTTCAAAACCCCTCTGGGATCAACAGGAAAAGGCCGTTGTTATGAAGCCAAAAACTAGCCTGTTTTTCCGAGTTCAAAAAAAATTTACTGGTTTTCACAAGAAAGCAACTCTACAAATATATAGTGATTTTATAGAATATGTCGACTCTAAACACCAACAGCAGTAAAACATATAAAATTGACAGTTAGGGAGCACTAATATGAATCCAAAAACATTATATAAAAAAACTAGAAAAGCACTAGGAGAGCAGGTCACACACACACACACACACACACACACACACACACACACACACACCCCGAGCCATGATTAATTTACTCCTAAAATAAATTCCTGGACTTTTAAAACTTAT
>JAPQRP010000011.1:14715742-14730869 GCA_037367295.1 Apogon hyalosoma | reverse complement strand
TTACAGTTAAAACATAATCAATAAAACATAAATAACAATCAATTAAAATAAGGTAATTAAATTAAAATAAAGTAAAACAGAAGAGTGCAGATAGAACCCTTTCATTATTCATTCATTCAATATAGACATTAATATCATCTATATTGTGGAGTTATATACGCATATGTTGAAACTGGCCCTATTTCGCAATGATAAAGAATCCTTCAAAAAATTTCTGGATCCAGACAGTGATCTGGATCCCCACCAAAATGTAATCATTTGTTCCTTGTGCCAGTATCAACATTTCCTGAAAATTTCATCAGAATCCTTTTACAACTTTTTGAGTTATCTTGCTAACAGACAGACAGACAAACAAACAAACAAACAGACACACAAACCGCGATGAAAACATAAGGTAATAAAACAATGACAGGAACCATTTATTATGTGTTTATTCTGTAGTATTCTGACACTGTCGTATTAGTACTTTTACTTTTATTTGTCTTACATCATTGAACGACATGAGAGAAAGAGTGGCATTTTTCACTTGTGACAATTTTCCCAAACCTCTCCTCAGGTACTCGAATGGAGTCCTACCAGACAGCAACAGCAGACCCTCCAATCACCATAACAACCACAGTGGACACATCAGTCCATCTACACCTCCGAGCATTGAGGAAGCTCTCAAGATTATCCACGACACAGAAAGGCCCCACGCTAGCCTAGGTGTAGGGGATGGAGACAATGGCTTCTTTCTCCATGGCGCTGAACCCTCGGACCCCTCAGGGGCCCACGGTCAGGATAACCAGGGTTCAGCTAAAGCCATGATGAATGACCACGACCCCAACTCTGTTTCCACCGATGAAGTCGACACGGGTATCCACGTGAGGACAGAAGACATCCAAAGCTTAGATGAGGACTCGTCTTCTCTGAGAGACTATTCAGATATCGACCCAGACTGTGATGCCATGACCAGGTCCTGCCCGCTGCCTGAACGGACAGAAGGGAACAGAAGCAGGGAAGGAGGACGAAAAGGAGTGGATGGTGCTAATGTTGATGGTGAAAGGGGAGACGGAGGGGAGAGGAGCAGCCCCTGTCCAAGCTCCGCACCTACCATCCCCAGATCTCACACAGTCAGCCCCGTTTCATCCTCCGGTGGTTCTGGAGGTGGCATGATCCGGATGACGAGCTTCGCAGAGCAGAAGTTCAGGAAGTTAGAGGGAAGGAGCAGTGGCGGAACGACTCCTGAGAGTTCAGATCTTAATGTACCGTATACACACCCACCAAAAACTCTGTCCTCTCAGGTTTGTGTTGCTCATTCACAATGATTTATTCAACCTTTTCTGTTTTTTTTTTTCATAGATCAGTGACCTGTGCGTAGGTTGCCATGAAGCTAATATGAATAGTCTTTGCACCTCTTTCAGATCTCTACACCTCCTTTGCCGATCACATCTCCCTCTCCAATCACACCCACCCCCAGAGACCCCTCCCATCTGATTGCTTCAGAGATGATTCAACTGAGGATGAAGCTGGAAGAGAAACGCAGAGCCATAGAAGCCCAGAAGAAGAAGGTAGGACATTAGGATTCTGAATAAAACGTTAACTTTATTTGGAACCAAATCAAAACTTAACCCTTTAACAACGGCAGTCTCTCTGGAGCTGCATTTTGCACTTTACAGCATTCAGAGTACTGAAACTCCTGAATTGTTTTTGCCATCCATAAAATTCAGACAGCATCGAAAAGCTTAGATCCTAAGATTTCCAACACTACATAACACTTAAAAATAATAAATAACAAAAAATATGAAGCCATAATATGGATACAGAATGTTCAAGACCAAAAAGCATGTTTGAGCAGATGTAAAATAGTTAAAAGTTTATTTTTGCAATCTCAAAAAGTTTTGATATGGACATTTACAGTTGTTTCTGATAAAATTCAAGTCTGTTTTTTTTTCTTTTTTACTAAACCACACTGTTTTAAGCATTATTATTTATATTAATGATAATTACTGGCCAGATATTGAAAGCTAAGGTCTTTCTTCATTTCATTCATTCATTTATCTATTTGTTTTGAGCAGAAGAAAATTTAAGTATTTTTTGTGTACAAGGAACTAATGGCCGAACAAATACATTAATAAATAAAGTTGATCAAGACGATGTAGCAATTGCCGTGTACACTAGTAATAACAAAATTAATTCCATATGTGCTGCTCAAAAAGGAGTGGGAAGAAGAAAACTTATTAAATCCCACCCTCATCTCACATTATACAACATAACACATTACTTTTGCTTTCTTATTGATAAAGCTACATCTGTTTAGAGTCCTAATAATGTAAATAACAGATAGTAAACAGGTTAGGAAAATTGATGTATATTACACTTAGTAACTATCTAAATGATAGTCTGCATAACTTATAGTACAGTATATTTTAGCAATAATCACATAATGGTAATGGAAGTGACACATACCTACATGGTATTCCTGAAAACAAAGGTGCAAAAGAATTGGCAAAAAAGACATTTTCTGACACTTTTAGCGCAAAGAAAACATGAGGACATCAGGGCGGCCTGTTATAATGGCAGTCTTAAAAGGATTTTAAACAGAAAAAAGATTTGTCAGAGGCCAAAACACAAGGGTACAAGAAACACATCTCAACACATTAGTAGCGATGTTATGTCGTTAAACATCCTTATCCACCACAACCCAACCCTGACACACACAGCTGACCAAAACAACCAAAACACCCTCTTCCTGCAGACAGCAGCCTGGAAACCTCTCCACTACCAGTTAGTTAAAATGCATGCTCTGAGAATCCCATCATCGTCAAAACATCTGTCCACCCCTGCCCAAATGTGTTTCTTCATGGTCCAAGTTGCCTGTTTAGTAGGAGCTTAGCGATTTTATTTATTTATTTATTTATTTTTACCTTTCTTACCTTCTTGTGTAACTTGGTTCAGATGTAAAAAAGCAACAGGAAAATATCTCCTCCAGCTCCTGCAACCGACCCAACACTCTAAACATCTCTGGTCCCAGACATTTGAACAAACAAACAAACCACCATTTCAAACTGGAAGAAAAAAGAACACTCCCCTATGTGTGGTTTATGGGCTAGCAAATTAGAGAGAGAGACCTTTAAATATAAAATCCACATATTTTATTTTCTAGGTGGAAGCAGCTTTTACCCGCCATCGTCAGAAGATGGGCAGAACAGCCTTCCTCAATGTAGTGAGAAGAAAAGGAGTTAATCCTGCCAGTAACCCCAGCTCAGGGGGAGCAGAAACACCATCCCCAGAGCCACTGCCATCATCCAAGGCCGCCAGCCAGGGCAGCATGGATCGAGTGGAGAGGTGCAAACCTGACGGAGCAGCTCCAAAATCCCCCTGTGAAGACAGTGGAGGTAGGGACCCACACAAAATAAGAAAAATACAAGAGCTCAAAAGAGTAAACGTGTGTTTCTTTGAGTCTTACAGTGCTTTTGCTGATTATAACTCACTGTTGGAAAGGGTGGTTACAGTTCTTTGTCATTGCTTAAGCGTAGTTTCTGAAAGCAGGGCTCTCTTTGTTTAAACTGTATCCAAAATCTACAAAAGATCTTAAATCTCTTGCAAATGACTTTATTCAAAAACTCTTCTAAACCTTTACACATAAACACCAAATAAACAGCTTTGTCCACATTCCAACTTGCACAGAATTATGCTAGTAAAACAATACCAGAATCTACAATATATGGCATTTTCTTTTGTCGTCCTCTAGCGACAAATTCAATCACACATATTTGATTGTTCTCGTACTCATAATAAGACCTAGTTTTGCTCTGACTCTCTAGAACTGGGCTCCATTGTTTTGCACACCAAAGAACAAACTTAATAGCCTATTTATAGTGTTCAAGCTCTGATTTCTAAATGACCTATTTGGCTACGGGTTGCTATCACATGTGCATTCTGGGTGCAGATTATTGATAATTGTGTAGCATCAATGGCAGCTTTCACTCAACAATAAACACAGGCTTTTAGTTTGGAATAATTTGTCTATTTTGTATAATTGTTTGCAAAAACTGCCACTTTAAAAGCATACATGGTCAACAGATAGACTACATTAGTAGGTGCTTTCAATAATTGTGCTACAAGTTCCAGTTTGTCTTAACAATTGCAGCTGGCTAACGTGTTTTTGTAATGTGGTGAAACAGGTGTTGCGCCAGGTGAGATCGACCTTGCAGAGTATACTCGCTCCATTGAGAGGCTGAACACGTCACTGGGTTTCCTGCAAACAGAGATGCAGCGTCTGTCTCAGCAACAGGAGAAGATCATGGCCATGAGAGAGCAACAGCAACAAGCCTGGGTCATACCTCCTCCTGCTCCATCTCCACACAGGTACTTATTTATGTAATTCTTTTATGTTTATTTGTACAGGGACTAGTATGTCGCATAGGTTGTCGCCACAGACTGAAGCAGTTATAACCTTTAGGCTAATTTCCTGTCAGTTCCTAAGTCAGTTTTTAAAGTACATAAAAGACAGCAACAACAAAAAGCTGTACAAGATGCATTTACAACCTCAGTCGTACACAAACAAATTTACACAAAAGAGTGAGTTATCCATGACAACACAAGTGTTCCCTCGATCTTCCTATGTTGGAGTCTTATTATATTTTTGTCTTTGGCTTCTATAGCAGATCCATCCTTAGAAGAAAAGCAAATTGTTGCTGTTTTTCTTAACATTGAGTGTTTTTTAAACAATGCAGCTACAGACTGTAAATGATACGACAACTGAGACGGAGAATTAATGTAGAAACTACCCCCTAAAAAAGTGGGCCAAAAACAGAACACTGTGGTACTCCTGTCATTGTTTACCGTAGGTAACATATCATTTAAGCCACTCTAAAGTTATGTGGAAAAAAAAAAAAACTTTGGAAAGTTTCATTTGCCATTTTTAATTAGAATGTCATGATTTAATGTGTCAAATGCCTTTCTAGGATCCAAAAACTGTACCAACTATTTCACTTTTATCAGTATATGTATCACCTTAATTACTTTTTATTATTTTTGATAATATACACTCATATTTCTTTGTGTTCTGTCCACAGGCAGCTCCGTGAGTTGCGCAGCAGCAGTGTAACAGGTCGTGGATCAGGCCGAGGCTCAGTCGGGTCCTTGTCTCCCATCCTGTCTTCTTCCGGCTCTCCTCGTGCTCCCAATAGATCCCCTGCTGGCATCAAACGAAGACCAGCCTCCTTCCACGCCAGGACACCTCGGACTCCACGACCAAACGATCTGAAGGTCACACCCTTTAGCCGAATGCTCAACACCCCCACCTCAGTGGACAGCCTGCCCAGACTGAGGCGCTTCACCCCCAGCCAAAGCCAGCTCAGCTCTTTTGCCTACCTGGGCCATGACGAGGGCCCCAGGGAAGGCAAGAACCAGGAAGTTAACAAGGAAAACGCTAAAGACACAGAGGAGACAGTGGCAAAGAAGAGTGCAGGCACTCCTCAGCCTCAGACTAAAGAAACAGTGGAAGAAAAAGAAAATAAAACACTACCAGAGAAAAGAGCATCAGAGCAGCCTCAGGTAAAGAGGGATGTGAAGCCGCCATCAGAGGTGTTGTGTCAGCCGGTGTCTGAGATCCAAGGAGCTGGAGGAGGTCGGGTCAAAGGTGAGACTCAGGACAGGAGAGACCTGGTGGAAGTACCTCTGTCTGGGCTAAAACCTCCAGATGGAGAAGGAGAGGCAGGAGGAGAGATTTATGGAGACGACCAAAAAATGTGCTGTGGATTCTTTTTCAAGGTGAGCTGGAGATTTAGCAATTCTTGAATGTGTTATTATTTTGTTACCTGTATCTTTCAGTTTGGTTTTTGACTTCAGTTTAATTTCAATTAGATTTTGGTTCTATATTGTTAGTTCTATATTGTGTAAATCCATTCTCTTCTTACACAGCCTTAACTTCTGGGGAAAGTTGTACCTGTTCTTACGTGTATTTGTACTTTTAATTTCTGTTACTCTGTTTATCCCGTTTCTATTTTAATTTCATCTGATAAAATAATTTTACCACTAGTTGTAGTTGTAGTCATAGTTTTCATGAATATAATTACCACGTGAACCCCTAAACCTGTTTATGTATACGTAGCATAAAATTGATTCTCACCCATCAAACGTGAAGGCATGCACACCTGAGATAAGGAACAAGAAATAGTGATAGTTCATTTTCTTAACTCACTTTTTGCTTTCCATACTTATTTCACGTATTAACAAATTTCAATATAACACATTTATACCACTGTGTATGACCTAAGCCTTCATAACAGGGGTACTCCAGCGTCCTCCCACTTGTACCTTAATAGGTTAACTGGTGGATCTAAATCCCCTGTAGATGTGAATGTGAGAATAAATGGTCGTTCATCTGTTTATATCAGCTCTGTGATGACATATACACGTCCAGGTTGGTAGCCAGTAAATGCTCCGACACCCCTGTGACCCTCTTGAGGACTAAGCAATTTGGAAAATGACTGAATGCCATTTATTCAAGAAATTTATTCATTCATTTATTCAACAAATAAATAATTGAGTGTAACAGAACTGCAACTACTAACATTAATGTTTCAGTTCTCATGCAGTGCAACGGAGCAGTGACTCATATTATTAGTTGCACTGAATGTCTGCTGCAACTGTTCAACTTTAGATCAACAAATGTTCCCTCTGGTGCATCTGCAGTAACACCACTTTTATAACTGATCTGCAGAGTTAATTAATTCTGCATTAATATTACATCCATAGTCTGCACAGCCTTATGGATGCTGTATGCAGGCAGCTCCAACAGGAAGAATCTCACAGTGTGTGAAGCTGGCACAACATGTGCAGGGTTGTGCCTGTTGAGCCATGAGCTGATCAGGGACAATATGCAAGTGAATCTAGGCCAAAACAGAAGCCAGCTCACAGACTGAAGGCAGCATTAGAGGTTTGATCATAGAGCCCAGTATTTCCAGTATGTCAATGAATATAATCTGTGCATTGTGTTAATGTTGAGAAAGATATTTATAATATCCAATCCACTTTATTTATATAGTACATTTAAAACACCAAGAATGTTTCCAAAGTGCTGCACATCATAAATACAATAAAACAATTACAAGAACTACTAAAAGCAATAAATAAATTCATAAAACTTCAGCAATGCTCTAAATAAACAATAGAATCAAACAGTTAAAAGTGATGCTATCTATAAAAATAAATCATGCTGAGTTAAAAGCCAGAGAATAAAAGTGGGTCTTAAGACGAGACTTAAAACACTCCACCATGGGGGCTCTTCGGACGTGGGGGGACAGGGCGTTCCAGAGTCTAGGGCTGACCATAGAGAAAGCCTTGTTTTAAGACTGGTCTTAGGCACCACGAGCTAGAGCTGGCCCTCGGATCTCAGCGCACGCGTTGGGGTATAAATTTGGATGAGGTCCGTGACGTACTGTGGGGCCAGTCCATTCAAAGCTTTAAAAACAAACAATAAAATCTTAAAATCAATTCTAAAATTAACAGGGAGCCAGTGCAAAGACGTAAGGATTGGGGTAATGTGCTCAAGTTTTTTGGCCCCTGTTAAAAGTTGCAGAGTTCTGGACTAACTGCAGGCGAGAGATTACTTTGTGGCTGATGCCCAACGGTGTTTACAGTCTAATACTAGTAGGTACTGATCTTGCAGTGTAGACATTTTATTTCCGAAAGCAGAGATGATAGCCTAACCGTTAAAAAAAATATCTGCATGATTAATCAAATCACAGTTGTAATCACAATGTTAGCCTGTGCAATTATGTAATCTAGAAGGCTGCAATTTAATGGTCCAGCGAATATACGGTGACATTTTAGATTCAGTGACACTGAGTTGGGAGGGATACATTTTTAATAATAGTTTAAGTATGTGTGTTTATGCTGACAAAATACACTTGATCGGTAATCTGTGCAGTATTCTTGAAGTCTAGACAAGTAAATCCAAACTGTAATCTTAAAAATGCAAAACAAAATAATAACCACAATAATCATAATATGCATTTTTCATAAAATCATACATCCAGACTATGCTTACACGTGTGTGTGTTTCCCATCTATAAAATATCAGGATGATGTGAAAGGGGAAGAAGACATGGCAGCAAAGAAAGCTGCTCTGTTGGAGAAGAGGCTGAGGAGGGAGAAGGAGACTCAAGAGAAGAAGCAACAGCAGGAACTGGACCAGGAGCAGAAGAGGGAAGCTGCACGGTCAGTCCATCTGTGATTTTGTTTGTTTTTCCTAGAAACCCTAAAAGGAAATCATCTCCAGACTTGTAGCACTAATAAATGCACCAACTTCAGTGTTCAGAGAGAGTTAGGAACGGATGTAGTGTTAACTTAAAGAAGTATTTCATATTTCATTCATCAAGAAAGCGGCTGTGGTTATCAATCTACAGGGTAAAAGCAGAAGAGGAGCAGCAGAAGAAGGATGAGGAGAAGGCGAGGAGGGAATACATCAAGAACGAGTATCTGAGGAGGAAACAGCTCAAGCTGATGGAGGACATGGATGAAGTCATCAAGCCCCGATCTGGAAGTCTGAAGAAAAAGCCACGGCCCAAGTCAATCCACAGGGACATCATGGAGTCGTCCACTCCTCCTGTGAGAGCGACAGGTGAGAGGCACACACGCAACACAGACGACGCCTCTGATTAAATGGAGACAGAAGCTGAGCTGGTGTTTGTGTTGTTGTGCTGCAGGAGTTCGTCCTCGAGGGTTTTCAGTGTCTAGTGTGTCTCTTGCTTCTCTCAATCTGGCCGACAACGATAGCAACCATCCAGACAACAGAAGGATCAACAGGTAAGGTCCACTAATCTGCCTGTAGAAGGAATTTTAGGCATATTTGTTACTTTGACCTTAATTTTAAAGTCATAGATATAAGAAGTATGAAGAAGTATGGGAAAGCTAAAACTTTTGTAATATTTGTTTTTATGTGGAAACATTGACTGCACATGTATACTTTAACCTTCTGAGACTCAGGAAAGTACAAGTTTTGGCTTTTTTACATAAAATAATTTTCTTGATTGGAAACAACATAATGCAACAGTTTTTTCAGTTACATTTTTTGTTTTTATGGAATTTCATTTGCAGTGGGCAGCGTTTTGTTTTTTTTTGTATAGCTGTGGAACTCTTGCCCCCTGCAAAGAACAAAAATGCATTGCTAGGTCTCAAGAGGATAGACAGAACGGATTGTTCTCCCATTGTGATCCTAAAAATACTAGAAAAGCAGAGGAAAAATGAAAAACAGACACAGTAATTAGAATAACAAATGACAATTTGTAAAAGTAGGATCATGAGCTTCCCCTAGCTGTGGAGGGTTTGATATTGTCTGTTAAATATCTTGACATTCCTAAAATAATGATCTAAGTAATTTTTTTCAGATTTTCAGGAAACACAAAAAACTTAACATGAAATTGAGCATTTAATAATTTAGACAAAAATTACTTTTAGGAAGGTGACCATATCAAACATCTACTTTGTCAAGTTCACATGGGTGCCCTTGCCTTTTTGACCCCATCCTGTCAAATAACATGAAAAAACAAGCCTTTTTTATTTGTTTTGTAGCATTCGTATTTCTGGTTGTAAAGCAATAGAAAATGAACATCTGTTTTATTATTTTAAAGAGAAATCAAATAACCACTCTTTTTTTATATATGTAGATAAATGAGTGATTATAGATTTGATTTCTGCTGCCTTGTTAACTTTTAAATATTATAAACCCTGACACTCGCCTTGACTTCAGATCCCAGTGAAAATCACGGTCTGCATCTTGACTGTCTTTATCCCTTTCTCTTTTTTCTCTATTTTGCATGCATTCCTCAGAGGCACTAAAGTAGCCTCTGCTCATATTCCGTTCTATCTAAGTTCTCCCAAAGAAAGAAAGGGAAGGTTGGTAATGTTCTTAAAAGTAGCATCCTGACAAATAAGGTCCAAATTAGATGTTGTTTCATGTAATTAATGTGTAACATAGACTGAGCCTACATTTCATTAGACGCTTCACCAGTGCAGTCATTCTAAACATGCCATCATTGATGTTCTCCGTGCGTTCGGGTTCATAGCAGGGCCTGGTGTGTAGCTGAGCTGTTTCCGCCTCACTTCTCCTGCTTTTTATCCCCTCTCTGTCCTTTGCAGTATTGCTCTCATACATTGTTTGCTCTCCTCTTTCTGCTGGCTGCTCCTCGCTTTATGACTGTGTTTGCTGTTTCCTTTAAAAGTACTTGAGCTCATCTCTCACAGTAGCTACAAAGACAACACAGAGGCTTTGCTTTGCTTGGCTGAACATGCCTCTTCTGCACAGCTCTGTTGGATTCTGTACAGTATGATATAATTCAAGACAACAGGCAGGGTTTAGAGAATTGTGTCACAGTGTCTGACCTTGTTTCGCCGCATCTCACTATACGTTTATTATCTGTATGTGTGTGCATGTCTGTCGGTGCAATGTGTCGGTGTCTGCTTCCACATTTTGTCTACCTTTATGTGATTGTTGTGTGCTGTTTGTATGTTTGCATGTGATAACATTCAGGCCAGACTCCGCGGAGGGTTTTTCCTCCTGCCCTTCGGCTGGAAGTCGCAATGGAGAGAAGGACTGGGAAAACGACTCCACCACCTCCTCCACTCCCTCCAACACTGAGTACACAGGTATTAAATGCACCATTGACTCACTTTACACAACTGCTGTGCATCACATGACACTTACTGATACAATTTCATGTTTCTGCTTTGCTCCCACAGGACCTAAACTATACAAGGAGCCCAGTGCCAAGTCCAACAAGCACATCATCCAGAATGCTCTGGCCCACTGCTGCCTGGCTGGAAAGGTCAATGAAGGACAGAAAAACAAAATACTTGATGTGAGTTAGCTTTTATTTATGCATATGTATTAGGACTGCACATTTTTGAAAACAACTGACATTGCAGTAATTTATCTGATTATAGGAATTTTCACCAGATGACATAAATAGCGCTCTTGTTCATTTGGTGAAAACATATATAATAGTCTCTTTGTTTGGATGGTACACAGATCCAGCTTTGCATTCAGAGCTTTGTATAATGTGTTTTATATGTATGTGTTTGCTCTTTTTGCAACCACATCTATCCTTTTGGTGATTTCTCCTTGTTTTCAGGATGTGGCCAAGGCAGGGCTACTTTGGTTGTATGATAAACTAGTCAAGACTGTGCTAATAATAATAATAATAATAATGCAAAAAAATCAATTTTTATCTAGAATTTTTACTCAGTTTACAATTTAAACTAATTTACACTCAGAACTGATAAGTGCATTAACAGTGTTACCAATTAACCAAATAATAACAAAAAGAAACATGGTTAAAATGGGGAAAAACTGTCAGAAAGGACACACAATACAAGCAAATATAGAATTAGTGTAGAAATTAATAACTTAGACAATTATTAAAAAGAAAAATAAAACAAAAAAATCAGTCAGATCCATATCTAATCCCACTGAATGAAGGGTAAAAGGTAGAAAAGAGACAACATCACATCTAAAAATAGTGAAAGTGGTAACATGTAACTAGGAACCTGGTGTGCTTGGGGGTTTACTGTATATGCACAGCTTTTATGTCTTTTGCTAATAAAAAAAAAAAATCTTAAAACTCAGTAAATAGCATGCAACTACTCAGACTTCTAAGTTTTTCCTTTTGAACCAATTAGAAAAATGTGTACCTTGACATGTTTGAGTTATGTGAACTCAACTAACTGAAATAACATCGTACATCCTACGTGATGATAAGGATGATGATACCGTGTTGTGCAGCTCTAATGTATAGTTATTCCTTCCTCTGAAGAACATTTTGTCCTGAATACTAATTTTTCTTTGTGGTCTTCTGCAGGAAATGGAGAAATCTGAAGTCAATAATTTCCTGGTGTTGTTCCGTGATGCGGGATGCCAGTTCAGGTCGGTGTACACCTACTGCCCTGAGACGGAGGAGATCATCAAACTGGCAGGCATCGGCCCAAAGAGCATCACAACCAAGATGATTGAAAGACTCTACAAATACAACTCAGACAGGAAGCAGTTCAGCCAGATTCCTGCCAAAACCATGTCCGCCAGTGTGGACGCCATAACGATCGCTAGCCATCTGTGGCAGACCAAGAAGCAGGGGACGCCCAAAAAACTGCACCCTAAGTAGTGCCAGATGACTGGGCGGCATTAAGACTTATTTGACTGCCCTCCTCTGGAAGGAAACAGAGGAATTTGTGGACTTTATGTTTTCATAAAGGGACACATGGACCCAGTGTTATAAATCACAACTGGAATGTAAAACACAAGAGGGCCTCACAGACGTTGTGGTTATTACAGAGCTGACTGCAACACTCTGTATTACTTCAATGAGGCACAAGTGTGTACTTGTCAGCATGTGTATTGATGTTCTCGTGTGCCAAAAAAAGAGAAGAAAACACCAGGTGGACGAACGTTTCACCGAGTTGAACCACTGAAGCACTGAATGTCATGTCTCTGGAAGAGGCAGTTTGGTTTCTATAAGTCGATCATGTGTGGCCTTATGCTTGTTTTGTGTCATACAGATGCGTTGTGAGTGTTTTGTCAGCGCCTGTTTAAATGGTCTGTTGTGATACAGGAGAGGCAGTGCGCACACAGGTCTGTGGTCAGAATATGCCCTTGTGATTCCAGGTTATTTAAAAAGTGGTCTGATCTGAGATCTGGAAAACGCAGCATTTTTTGAAGAGAGTTTTGCTGCTATACAGGCATGTTTCTTTTTTCCATTTTGTTTTGTTTGTTTTGACATTTAAACTTGTACACAGTTTCAATTTGTGTATGTGTGTGGAGTGAAGTGCCAAGAAGAATGGGGGAATACCTCATTCGATGATTGCAATTACTTTCCAAAAGTATGATATATTGAGATAATTGAGCTTATGGAGCACCATTGAACAATTCTGGAAAGCACCTGCAATAGACTAATTTATTTCATTTGATAATGCTGAAATATTTTAAAAGGTGACTTAGATTTTATTAAGGTTAACATACTTTACTTTACAGTGTATACGTTAAATTAGTTTGTATATAACGGCAGTTCCATGCAAAATGAACAAGTCAGATTTTAGTAGCTTTTGAGTAGCTTTTATAATTTATCATGTATGTACGTGTATCAGTATGTTGTCTTTTGAGGCCTTTTATTGTGCTTAAAATGCAAAAAGTGTGATCACTCAACACTATCACTGATAAGACTATCATCAGTAGTGTAATAGGCAAAAATCCGCACTGTGTCATGAGTCTGTGCAAGCTAAGAGTACTTTAACTCATCACCATCGATCATGTTGCAGTTAGAACTAACAAATACTCAAAATGTCACTTTAATGTGGATATTGTCTTAACTATTAGATCTTGATTACGCTCAAACTATTCTGCATTGTAAATAAATGAACAATAGCACTTCAAGATCCTTATCCACTGTTGTTGAGTGTAATCAAACATGTTTTCACGTCAGGACTGTCATGCTTGTTACTTTGCTTGGACATAACTGTTACATTTTTAAGTATGTGTTGACACTGTACAGATATATTTTGGCATATAGAAATATTTTTTGTATTGACATTTATCTGTTGGAAGTGCGTTTTGATGTACTGATGAGGCAGTGCAGTTGTTGAACGAAGTGTGCTGAAAGCTAAGTGTAGCCGAGGATGCAGGGTGTGATGTCTAACTAAGGCTTTGTCGCGGTAAAGTATGAAATCCAGCAAGTATCCTGAGAAAATCATGATATTTTTCCCCAACTCTGAATTCATTTTCTTTTCACTTAAACTAAATATGCTCAACTGTTCATGGATTTATTTGTTTTTCTATTCCTTTTAAGCTTTATTAAAATGCCAGCTCTCAACTGAGTCATGTTGTCTCATCCCTGTCTTCATTATGACGATGATGTGTCATTGTTTTTCACTTCTGTTATGTTTTAATTTACTTATTCATCAAATTCAGTGATATTTGCTTTTTTGTAGATGAAGATACACACATATGATAACAACCTGCAGCACATTTATGACAGCACCAAAAAACATACACATGCAGTTTATTAAAGTAGTTGTTATTCTGCAGTATTAGACATTTTGTTATGATATTGTTTATTCCTACCACTATTGATTCCTCCTCACACATTATAAACATTACTATCAAACACCATTTTAGACTAGAGATGTGATTTTAGAAGCACAATAGGTATTTTCTGACTCATATCTGCATATACAGTACTGTGTAAAAGTCTTTGGCCTTTATCTTTGTTGTCTTTGCAGGGTAGTAATGTAAGTGTGCAGGAAACGTGCAGAGCATTGAAACACACAGACACACAAAATATAAAACAGAACTTAGTTGCTTCTGCAGGTAAAGTCGGTGTTAGAAGTTAGATTCAGTAAATCTTCAGCTCTCTTGGGTTGACTGGATGTTTTCTTAAATAATCTTCTGTTACATCCCACACCTTCAGAAGGTCCCAGATCCTTTCATGGTGTTTTATCTTTTTTTCTGTGCAGATGATCTCATATACCTTCTACAATATTTATATTTTTTCTGACATGCATTTTTGTTTTTAATACTGTTTATATATTTGCTGCATTTTCCAGTTGTACATATATTACTACAATGACTGAAAGACGCATATGAGTAGTCATGCGTTTCAGAAAGAAAAAAATCACACTAATAATGACTTTACCTGCAGAACCTATTAAGTTCTGATTTCTCTGTGTGTGTTTCAATATTGTGCACAAATTTCATGCATATTTCTTGTCGGAAATAAAGACACGCCCATTAGAATCCTGCAAAAACAACCAAGCTAAAGGCTGCTGAAGACTTTTGTACAGTACTGTATTTAGAGATACATTTTGGAACTATCAACTCAAATGATTTATATTTTGCCTCCATATATGATTTGGTCACAAGCTCTGGCCACTGACATGGAAAACTCTGTTATACATCAACAAGTACATGCACAGTGTTGCTTTTACACAGTCATTTTCAGTGGCAGGATTTTACTGTTGTTCAGTTTTCTCTGAATACTTCTGTGTATTCTCATTTCTCTTCACCCTGCAGGAAAGAAGAAAGAAAGTGTTTTATGAACAGTCAAATCTGCGTATGTATCTGTGTATATATATCTATATCTATCTACCTATC
>JAPQRP010000011.1:14684841-14714821 GCA_037367295.1 Apogon hyalosoma | reverse complement strand
GAAAGAAAGAAAGAAAGAAAGAAAGAAAGAAAGAAAGAAAGAAAGAAAGAAAGAAAGAAAGAAAGAAAGAAAGTTCTTTATGTAGCGGAGTGTTTCTGTGTTGTTGTTGTTATTATTATTAGTAGTAGTAGTAGTAGTGGTGGTATTAGTATTAGAATTATTATTTTGTGTTTTCTCCTTTCCCTTTCCTCTACAAGTGTATGACACTTAAGAAAGAAAGAAAGAAAGAAAGAAAGAAAGAAAGAAAGAAAGAAAGAAAGGAAGAAAGAAAGAAAAGTACACATATACCTCCTCATTACGTATTGTAATGCTATTCTTCTCCTCTCCTCCCTCCCTCCATCCGTGTATCTGCTTTATTGATCTCCATCTGGTGTGGAGGCTGCCTGGGTGGGTGGAGGCGGTGCTCCTGCAGGCGGCGGGCGGGCGGACAGGCAGCGGGGCTGGGCTGGGCTGGGCAGCAGCAGACCGCAGCGGAGCCGCGCAGAAACATCCAGCAAGGAGGGGACTGAGCCAGACAAGAGGGAGGGAGGGACGGCGAACAGCACCGACGACACCGAGCGGTACCTTCGTGACAGCGTCTGTCAGCGGCGCGGAGACACCCGGGGGACAGCGTTCTCATCCCCTGCTTTAGCAGAAACAGGTGAGCTTTAATCGGTGAAAAGCGGCAGATCGGTGCAGTCGAAGGGGGAGCTGTCAGTGCGCACCCCGCCCGTCCTGCTAACTAGCGGATGATGCCCCTCTCCCCTCGGCCTGGCTAGCTAGTCCGTCTCCGGTTAAATTAGCCAGCTTTGTATAAGCTGCCTTTGACATTACATACGTTTTTATTAGTTTGGCTGTAATCTTATGACCACATTCAGTAGCTAAGTGATGCTAACAAGTAGGCTAATCTTCTTACACAGTTTGACTAGTGTCTTAAGCCAGTGTTATTAGCTAGCATCTCCTCATGCTAGGTTAGCAGGACTGCAGTGCTTGTACTGGGGTATGTTTAATGTGTAACAGAGGCAGCAGTTTTTTCCTGCATGTTTAAAAATGCTGTTAAGTATTTTCTTTTTTTACAGCAAATTCGCCCTGATCGATAACAGCATATGTTATTTATAGTCATGACTTTTATTGACTATATGAGATTATCCTGCTGTGTCAACATTTCATGTGGAGCAATGTCAGTCCCCTACAGATAAGGGTGCATTCATATCTTGATTTGTATGTTTTTATGTCTCTGTATTTCTGGCTCATTTGGTTGTAAATTTTGCTAGAAATAATACATTTTAAAGCTGCATCTGATCACATGGTGCAACATGCTGCAGACAGTGCTCCTGCACTGTTGGACATGAAGTTAGAATATAATATTTCTACCTCTAATGAAATTACTGTGATAATGTGATTTATTCTTTATAGATAAAGTGTAATTGGGACAAACGTGATTATTGATGTGTATAAACAGGAATAAAGAGGGAAATGTGTCTGAAAACAATTATTCCAACTTTATGGGCAACAGTTGAATATGCTTTAATTCATATTGTCATGTTGTGTGGAATTAAGAAATAAGTTATTATCATCCCCAAAGATGATTAAACTCAGTTACATTTTGCCCAACCTTGATACAGATTATCTTTCAGTCACAAGCTTTCTACAACAGCAACCCAAGTTCAGACACAATGACTGTTCTGATTACTTTTTGTTTTGGATTTATTTATTTGTTTATTTATTTATTTTTTACATTGGCAGCCTGTCGTCACCATGACAGCAGAGGAAACCATAAATGTGAAGGAGGTGGAGATCATCAAGGTGATCCTGGACTTTCTGAACTCTAGGAAGTTGCACATCAGCATGTTGGCTCTGGAAAAGGAGAGCGGCGTCATCAACGGGCTCTATTCAGACGACATGCTCTTCCTCAGGTAGTAGACCGACTCCACAGACAGCAACAATCACACCAAACACTACAGGTATCTCAGGTTGCAGCTACTAAAAGCTGCTTACTATGAGGCAGGAACAAATGTTTCAGTCAAGTTTTGTGTTTCTGATAGTGTCCTTCACATTGGAGATAGAGTATGTAATGCTGCACTGCTGAATTAGATGGGAGTGCTCCTTTGAAAGTCAGCCCAGAGGTTCTCAGTCAGCTGTTCTACTGATAGTATTAAATGAATTTTGGTATTTATTTGTCTTGTTTGATGTGTCCATTAAGAGGCTAAAAGAACTTAAGCACTTAGGGAAACAGATTTCACTTGCTTTATTGGGGATTGAATTAATGTTAACAGCATATTAAGAATAGAATGTTTTTGTTACAGACAACTGGTGCTTGACGGGCAGTGGGACGAGGTCTTGCAGTTCATTCAGCCTTTGGAGTGCATGGACAAATTTGACAGGAAAAGGTGTGTTTACATGTGAACCATGTTGATGTTCAAGTGGTTGCTAAATTATTTTTTGATAACTGTATTTCTAATTTCTCAAAATTTATGTTTTGCTTGTCCTCAGGTTTCGTTACATCATCCTCAAACAGAAGTTTCTCGAAGCTCTTTGTGTGAATAACGCTATGTCTGCAGAGGATGAGCCACAACATGTAAGTCAAAGAACTGCACTTAATGTGTCATAGATGGTGGTGCAGTTTAATTTAATTCTTGCATAAACCTCCCAAAATGATAATACAGCTTTAAAATTCAATCATGGGTCAGAACACAACAGAATTCATTAGAGAAGTGCTTCGCTTTCCCACTGATTCTCATTGGACATGACAGTAAACAAGTAGACTTAATCTCAAAGATAAGAGGAAAAGCAAATTGTTTTTATAATATGTAGTTTGTAACTACAATACTGTAAGAAATCAGACCAAATGTATCCTTTCTGTTTTAGAATAGAAGACAACACCAGGTTGTGTGTGTATTACGTTTACATGTAAGCAGTGAGATGACTTTTGACCCCTGTGGTTAAGGATTTATCTGGATTAAGCTGTTTATGTGTGACTTTGCTGCTGTGTGATTGATTGTCCTGTTTCACAGAAAATACTTTTACCTGTTTATCTCTAATGTCTCACCCTCAGATATCTAAAAAATGTGGACAACAGGTGCCTCCTTTTTTAACCAAGCAATAGCAAAGATAGTTAGCAGTGGATAGAAGTGTCCCAAAATGGACTATATGTTTTGATACTAGAGTAAGTAATTTATGATGGAAAGAAGAAAGTCAGCCAATACTTTAATGAGTATAGCAGAGTTGTAAGGTGTGCTATTTCACAATCTCTTTAATGAATCATCTTTACTTGTAAACGGTGACATCGTAACATAAGTGTATTGTGTCAGTATGATATCACTTCAGTTTTTGATTATTTTCTGTATAAATTCAATATGTGATTTCAACCACAACAAATGCAAAATAACAGGATTTATTGAGAGATGAGTCTAAGTCAAATTGAAGCCTTTCTATCCTAAATAGTGGCTAATATTCTGCCAAATCTATGAACTTTGACCAAATGAGACATTTTCATCTCGTCTAATTTTTCTCCACTGTTCATCATCTTAAATTAGGGTAGCTGTGGGGCTCCTGTCACATGGCAGAGCTGTGGATACAACTTGTGACACTGTGCCAGAACTATCACGTCCTGTTAACTAGATTAGGTCAGGCTTCTCTGGACATCTGTGGCTAATGGGTATTGGTTTATGTGGTCACTGGGAACAGTGTGTACAGTATTAGTTGTGCTGATATGGCTGTGATTGTGTTGCAGGATGGTGAGGTAACTTCTCTGATGTAGTCTTTGGTGTTTTTTCAGCCTTATTAACATGTATAAAGTCATCTGCTGCACTGGTGTACTGCTGAAGATAAACCTCGGTCGAAGAAAACCATGCCCTATGGCTTAGCGAGAAATTCCTGCTTAGTCACCCGTGACAGTGCAAAATATATATATTTGGGTTTTTTTTAGTTGGAGTTCACCATGCAAGAAGCAGTCAAGTGTCTTCATGCCCTGGAAGAGTTCTGTCCATCTAAAGATGACTACAGCAAACTGTGTCTGCTGCTCACATTGCCCCGGCTCACAAACCATGCAGAGTTCAAGGTAAGAATTTTAATCCACTTAATACTGGAATAATTTTCCATTTGTTTTTTCCTGTTAATACTGTTTGGGTGAGATTTTTTTTTCTACATTGTGTTTGTATTATTTGCAGGGTTCCCACAGGATCTTTAAAACTTTTAAAAGTCTTGAATTTATAAATCTGCATTTAATACCTTAAAAAAGTATTTAAAAGGTATTACATTTGAAATGGTAGGTCTTAAGTTATGTTCCCATAAACTTGTTCACTGTATTGTGTTTAAATGGGTCTGGGAAATGTCCAAACTTCAAAGAAAGTAATGATAGTCAACTCAGTTCCACCTGTTCCAACCTGACAATTTATATTGAAATTAGGAACCAATTATCGCTAACTTTGCAGCCCCTGGTGAGAAATGATTACAGAACATTCAGCCCAACACGCATGCAGCCGCTGCCTGAGAAAGCTGACTTTGGGAACTTTAAGGGATGGCTCGCAAGCAAAAAGTAGGCATGAGGAAGTGCAAATTTAATAATGCTTGTTTGGAGAAAAGATCATTCTCCATCTGGTTGAAATGAGTGGAGGGGATCATGTTTGAAATTTGTTGCACCTTTTGCAAGAAATAATTTCAACTCAGAATGATGGGAATCAACGTGGTTGATTAAATTAATACATTTTCCTCAATTGTAGGAGTCACAAATTTTTGCCGGTATGGCCATGAAATAGGCTGTGAAATGGGCTTTAAATGCTGTTCTAGGTAGTCTTAAAAAGGTCTTCAAAAGTCTTAAATTTAACTAGTAGAATCCTGTAGGAACCCTGTACATATTGTTGCCTGATGTCTCTTCCAGGACTGGAACCCAAGCACGGCCAGGGTTCAGTGTTTCGAGGAGGCCTGTACAATGGTAGCAGAGTTCATCCCTGCAGACAGGAAGCTGAGTGAGGCTGGATTTAAAGCCAGCAGGGACAGACTCTTCCAGCTGCTGCTTAAGGGAGTGCTCTATGAGTGCTGTGTGGAGTTTTGCCAGGTTTGAACTGCTAAAAGCTATCACATATAGCTTTGTCTGATGTTTTTATATAGAGATAGCTGTTGAGAAAAATAGGTTTATGGTTAATTTGCTGTTGTCACTTTTGTGCAGAGCAAGGCAACAGGTGAAGAGATCACAGAGAGCGAGGTCCTCCTGGGTGTCGACATGCTATGTGGTAATGGCTGTGATGACCTGGATCTGTCCCTACTGTCCTGGATGCAGAACCTCGCCCACAGCGTCTTCTCCTGCGCCTTCGAACAGAAGCAGCTCAACATCCATGTAGACCGTTTGGTCAAGCCTGCAAAGACCGGCTATGCTGACCTCCTCACTCCGCTTATCAGTAAACTGTCACCTTATCCCTCCTCTCCACTGCGCCGCCCACAGTCCGCCGACACCTACATGTCCCGCTCTTTGAACCCTGCGTTGGACGGTCTGTCTTACGGACTGTCTGGCCAGGATAAGAGGGCAAGCGGTGGGGAGACGGCACCAGGAAAAGGGGTCTCTCCCATGTCCCACTCATTTGCCAACTTCCACTACCCCGGACCAGGTGGGCAGAGCCTGAGCAGGAGTCTCATGATGGAGAGCTCAGACTGCCACAGTATCTTTGAGGAATCCCCTGAAACGTAAGGGCTAGCACTTGGACTGCAGCAGGTTTCTGTCACTCTCAAAAGCTTCAAAAAAGTCTTTAATAGTTACAGTCAAAGCAGCCTATCTGAATGTTTTGATACCTTCAGTTCATGCAACGTTGGTAAATATCTTTTCTTCTCTGGAAAAGTTCCAGAACAGAAACACCTGTGGATAAGATGATGAGTTCAGGTGGAACTCAGAACATGCGACCTGCCTCAGCTCCAGGAGAGGATGCACCCGGCTCTGCAGACAGAAACGAGGTAAACCATCATTTCCATCACTTCTGCTTTGAGCGTGTTAGATTTGTTGTGTACCATTACCTTAGAGGAGCTGTTTTTTTACATTCCTGCATTGTTTTCTGGAGTGGGTGTTACCCTCTAAATATAGACCAGTTGTGATAATTCTTCAGTATGATGAGTCATCCTTCTGCACGTCTGAATTACTGCTTGTCACTGTTAAGGCTGACGAGGCTGTTTACTGGTTTTGGCTGTTTTCAGAGAGGCATTGATCAATTGTCCAATTTTCAGCTTGATCGGCCATGACTGATTCTGTGCTGGTGAAATTTACACGCACACACAGTAATATATTGTCCATGAGTAAAGAAGAAAATGATTCGAGGTGATGTGCAAGCGAGACGAACATTACACATTTGTGCTGTAGCGGTGCCAGGCTGCTAAACTGAGCTATGAGTAATTGCTCATCTGCTACCGCTGCGGTGTTAATGTAGAGGTAACATGTCAGAAATAGTGTCAGGGCTTGACGTTAATATTTTTTTCTTGTTCAGTCAGAGGGTGAGGAATTTATTTCTTCAGAGTCTGTTTTTGCATGACACATATAGGTCATGTTATTTATTAGTGGTTACTGAATCGCAGCAAAGTTAAATGTCCTGTTTCATCTGCGTGTATGACTCTCAGCAGAGATGAGAAGGAAGTATGATAGCTCACTCCTTAGCTATTTCCATCATCACCTCTGGAAATACGATGTGTTTACTTCTTGTTCTTGTCAGAGCCATGTGACATTTTAGCTGCCCCGGGTAATTCTTATTGTTGAGTTTTGATTAGAATTTACAGCAGGATTTTAGAGGCACAATAAACTCTTTGTCCAGTGATTCAGTTATTTAATAGTCACAGTATTATTAGGATTATACAATTGAATTTTTCATGTAAAAAAGTTATAAAATGTTTGTGTGTGTTAACATGGAGACACAGTTTGAGCATTTCATGTGTTACTTTCCTGTTTTAGTGTTGTATTTTAATTTTTTTTTTTTTTTTAACAAGTCAGACAGTAATGAAGGACACTAGACAGACAGAGGTAAAGAAGACCAGGTGGGATTTAATCAGGGGTTATGAAGCCTCTTACCACAAAAATGAGTCATTGCTGCCCTCATGTTGCCTGTAAACACAGTGTTAGTGGAGTAGTGTTTCGGTCTGTCTCATGCCTTCCATTCTGGACCGTCTGGTGCCGTTCGGTGTGAAGTTAGTGCTTTGCTCTGCCTTACCCGTCGTCCTGGAGACGCATAAAGAGGCCACAAACAGAAGCAGGCTTTAGGGCCTCTGTGATCTCACTGTCACAGTCCTATCCTCTTTCTCTTGTTTTCCTCTCCACCCTTCATGCCTTTCCAGAGCTGGCACAGTGCCACTCACCCCCCTCCCCAGACTTAGATCTGTTCCCATCAGATTATCGGGACAGGAAACAAAGGACAGAGAAAGGAAGTGACCTGTCCTCAGCTCTGTCTCACTCACTTTCCTGCTGTAATACCTGTACTGACAGAAGTTCTGTGAATATTTGATCTCAATGCTGCCTTTGAATAATATCAGCAGGGAGTAAGAAGGGGCCTCTGTTATAAAAATATGCTTTACATGTGCTACTTTCTGTGACTGTATAGGGCAGGGGTCACCAATCCTGGTCCTCGAGGGCCGGTATCCTGCATGTTTTAGATGTATCCCTCTTCCAACACACCTGATTTAAATGATAAGCCTATCATCAAGCTTTGCAGAAGTTTGATAACAACCGTCAGGTATGCTGAAAGAGGGAAAGATCTAAAACATGCAGGATACTGGCCCTCGAAGACCAGGATTGGTAACCCCTGGTATAAGGGTAACAATTTTAAGTAATCTATTCTAAGAAAAAAAAATAAATAAATAAATAAAAAATCAAGTATTCCACTGTAGCATATATCAGGCATCAGACCCCTGCTCTCTCAATAATAAAAATCAGCTCTACTAATTTACAGTATATGACATGTTTGAGGTATTGAATAGTACTGTCTTTTATCCCCAGCTTCGTGACTCCACAGAGAAGTATGAGGAGTTCTATCGGCAGCGTCTCCGTGTGCAGCAGCACCTGGAGCAGAAGCAACAGCAAAGGCAGCTGTATCAGCAGATGCTGCTGGAGGGGGGGGTGCAGCAGGAGCCTCCACCCAGCGAAATGCAGCACAGCCTCACAGAAAAGTTCCTCAACAGGTACGGACATGGGCAGAGCTACTAACATGACCCCCTGTCAGAAAGGGAGTGTATGTACAGTACATGACATGTAGACACCTGTCATATTGCACACAAAAAAGTCTGCTATGTCAGGGCAGCTGTGGTGCAGCTTCCCTGTGTAAAGCCTGTTAATTATTGTATGGCTTTTGATATGTTCATACAATAGAGGAGCAGCTGTCGGGCAACAAGAAGTAGACATGTTAAGGCGCTGATAATATTGGTCCCATGTGGCTTTCCTTACATCAACACACCCCTCCTCTGAAACCCGCCTCCAGTCCACACTGCACCATCTGTGGTGATCAGCTCACGTCACACGGGACCAACACCTCCAGAGAGTTCCACGCATTATTATACCACGACTACATCACTAAACACCACATCTAAAACGTATATCCTGTCAATTTAAGCATGCTTCCAAACCAGCAAAAGAGTATAAATACATTTGATTTCATGACAGAAAATGATGCACTGGAAATGTATTTGTTTTTTGTTTTGTTTTTTTGTTTGTTTTGTTTTTTTTTTTGGTCTGTCAGTAGGACAAAGGCGCTTTGATTTCCCCCTTGAGAGTTCCTCCCAGTGTTCCCAGTTCTCCCCCTTTTTTACCCTCTGCATTATTCACTAGTCAAGATGTGCATAATGGCATCATTACTTCAGTTTCCTTTGTCCTCTACCTTTTGTAGTTTTAAGTTGATTTAATCTGTCTGTCAGCTCATTAGTCTACTCATAGCTTGTGGCAAAGTAAAATCTAAAATATCCTTTCTTCTGTTACAAATGGGTAAAGAGAAACTAAAGGTTTATGAAGAAAATGCAGTGAACATGTGTGTCTGTGTGTGTCTGCCTCTCAGGTCCATCCAGAAGCTTGAGGAGCTCAATGTAGGGATGGAGAATTTAGGAGAGGAGGTGAAGTCTTTGGCCCAGCAGTGCAATGGCAACGGGAACACGCCTACCACTGAGAACAATAACAACCCTCCATCTGTGACCCCAGAACAGAGCAGGGCCCGAGGGGGAGGGGTGCTCAGCAGTACCCCCCAACGCACAGTAGGAGGCCGCCCAGTCCCCCCTCCTACTGAGTCCCCTGTCGTCTCCCAGAGGTATGTGCTCATTTCTACATTTTTTTTTTCTTGCATATGAAAATGTTTCATGTCAGAAGTTGCTCAGTAAGTTGAAACTGATCTCTGTTTGAAGTGGGCAGACACTTAAAGGTCAACAAGGCGATTCTCCAGGCTCCTTATCCCGAAGTAAAGAGGTAGGAATGCACACAAATCGGAGCTCAGACACATTTTCCATTTAACAGTTTCATACCTATCTGACTTTTCTGTAGATTTTAGAGTCTATGCTTGACAGACAAGTCCAAATAGATTCTCTAGATATTTATTTATTTGTTTAATGTTATGTACATACATGTTTTTAAAATCTAACAGTTAATAAAGGTTGGATATTACATTCAGACTTTATGCTTTCCAGTTACTTGAAGCTTACCTGTGCTGGCAGCCTGCTCCAAATGCCATTAAAACAGAATATATTTTACCATAATTTCTTCTTTTTGCCATAAATCTCTTAACATAACTGTTACCTTGCACTATTTGAACTCATTTTAATATAGGCCTTTCCTCTTTTGCATCATCACCTAAAATAATCCACATGAATAATGCTAATTTGACGTTTGACTAAGCAGATTGGAACAGTTTCATGTGGATGGCAGTGATGTGAAACTGGCATCATAGCTGCATAGATGTCAAAGGGTAGATAAGATCAAAGTAGATTATTCTGCTAATTATACTTAATCTGTGTGTTTGCGTGTGCTGTGGGTGTGTTTAGGGGGACAAACAAAAAGACCTGTTTGTGCCGGTGCACTCTCTGGAAGATACTCAGGCTATCCGTGCTGTTGCCTTCCATCCGTCTGGAGCGCTGTACGCTGTGGGCTCAAACTCCAAAACTCTACGTGTCTGTGCTTATCCAGAGTCACTTGACACTAGGTAACACATGGATCCTTTGCTGACAAACCCAGTAGAAATATAAATACAACTTTTTTTATTCTGTCATGTTGTGTTCACGGCTCCAGTTTGGGCATTACTGAAAAATACGACACTTGCTTTTCTGACGGTGACTGTTCTTTGAGTTAAGGGACATGTGTGTCATCTGCTGCACTACTGTAGAGGACAGTTCATCATTTACAGCATTTATTTACAGAAACTGTAAAAGATGTAAAGTTTGCAGACCTCTGGTAATATGAAAAAACAAATTCATATTATTTTTTAATCTAGACAATGTTAATGTTATAGCTTCTAAAGTCAGGTTGCCCTCAGCACTGGGGGCAGCCACAGTTATATTCGTGTTGCCATGGTAATGCTTTGTGATGCTTGTATCAATATCCACATGCTATACATCCATGTAACAGAAGACTGTCAGTTAAAAGCTCAACAAAACCAACTGCCTGACAATAGAACATAATCCAAACAACAGGCACTTAAATGGTAAATACTGAAAACAATCGAACAGTCCAAGGCCAGTGTATGTCAGGAATAATTTCATAAAACAAAAGACCAAAGCGACCAACTTTGGACCATTAAGCTATCGCTAATCAGATCCAAGAGTACAAGTATTATTTTTCTACCGCTCAAACTCACTGAACGAGTCGAAAAAGAGCAAAAATAATTATTATGACACAATAATTAAGAATTTTGTCTTATCTTGGCTGTTTTTTCCGATCATAACTTGATTTTATATGAAGGAAACTGCGGCTATTAGCTAATCCATTGTTTTGTGTTACATTCAAATGATTCCTACTAGAAACAAATGGCCCAGGGTTTTTTAACTAACTGTATTATTCCTGTAACACTGTTCAACTGTTGGCTGCTTTATGTGTCACCTGTGCTTTGTTTGATGGCTTGGCAGATCCACCTTCCTCTTGATCATATTCCAGAGGTTGAGGGCACGGTTCAGGTGTGGAAATTTGAAGTGGTCTCTTGATTTGCTCTTACTTCTGCTCCATTCATCTTATCCTCAGTGGGTTGAGTCCAACAAAGCAGCCGACTGTCCGCTTCAAAAGAAACAAACACCACAAAGGCTCCATCTACTGTGTGGCGTGGAGCCACTGTGGGCAGCTGCTGGCTACAGGCTCCAACGACAAATACGTCAAAGTCTTACCTTTCAGCGCAGAGACATGCAACGCCACAGGTAAGATTATTAACCCCCTTTAAAACTGCCATTATAACAGGCTGCCAAGGTGTCTTCATGTTTTCTTTGCCATAAAAGTGTCAGAAAATGTCTTTTTTGCCAATTTTTTACACCTTTTGTTTTCAGGAAGAACTGGCCATTAATTATCATTATTATAAATAATAAGTGCTTCAAATAGTGTGTTTTAGTAAAAAACAAAAAACAGACTTGAAGTTTTTAACATATTTATTATCAGAAACAACTGTAAATGTCCATAAAGAAACTTTTTGCAATTGCGGAAATGAACTTTCAACTATTTTCCATCTGCTCAAACGCGCTTTTTGGTCTTGAACATTCAGTATCCAAATATGCCTTCATATTTTTTATTTACAGGAGTCCCACATTGCTGCTGTAAAGTTTTAAATAGTATCGGAAAGCTCAGGATCTCAGTTTTCGATGCCGTTTGAGTTTTGTGGATAACAGTTCAGGAGTTACAGTAATTTAAATGCTGTAATGTGCAAAATGCAGCACCTGAGAGATTGCTGTAGTTAAAGGGTTAATGTGGTATTCATTTTATCAGGGGCTCGTTCTGTCTGTTAATGAACATATCGTTGGCGTTTTGAGAAGAATGTGAATTCCCTTGTTTTGTGTGATCTAGGTCCAGACCTGGAGTTCAGTATGCATGACGGCACCATCAGAGACTTGGCTTTCATGGAGGGCCCAGAAAGTGGAGGAGCCATCCTCATTAGCGCAGGAGCAGGAGACTGTAACATCTACACCACGGACTGTCAGAGAGGACAGGGTCTGCACGCGCTCAGTGGACATACAGGTATGTCCTGCATAACAGAGCTGTTGTTGCTATTGTCTATGATGAGGGCTGTAACTTTGATGTTGCCGTTCAGGTCATATTCTGTCTCTGTACACGTGGGGAGGTTGGATGATTGCCTCTGGATCTCAAGACAAGACGGTGCGTTTTTGGGACCTCAGAGTGCCCAGCTGTGTCCGAGTAGTGGGGACTGCTTTCCACGGTTCAGGTGTGGCTTATTCTCTATTACTTTACTTCTGCCTATGTATGGTTTAACAGCTTTAACGGTGACACACAGCTGTAGCTGGCCTTGACAGTTTCACTCTTCTTCGTCGCTCCACAGGGAGTCCTGTTGCCTCAGTTGCAGTTGACCCAAGTGGTCGTCTCCTGGCAACAGGTCAGGAGGATAGTGCATGTATGCTGTATGACATCAGAGGTGGGCGTATCGTCCAGGTGTACCGACCACACACCAGCGATGTGCGATCTGTCAGGTTCTCCCCCGGAGCGCATTACCTGCTTACAGGCTCCTATGACACCAAGGTCATGGTCACCAACCTCCAAGGTACGTTTATGTGTTGGCAGATTAAGAGCAAACGGCATCGACTACAGTGGATTTCGGGCTTCATGTTCATGTCATGGTTATATTAGGGTGTTATGTGTAGTTCAAAACAGTGTCTACATATCACCTGTATTAATTGTCAGACAAACAGCAACAGTGATGTTTTTTTTTTCTCCAGCTTGGGTTTGCTATGAAGATAAAAGGCAAACTCTAAGTCTGTTGCTTCTGACTAAATATCTAAGCCACTGTGTTTCTATTTCTAAAGACACTGTTTACTTGAGCTCATGGTTAATAGGCAAGTTAAGACATCATGAATGCAATTTAAGACTTATTTTGCAGCCATACTGACAAAAAAATTATCAAGTATGTGATGGAAAATGTGAGCTAGACCGTGGGGATCCTCCCATATGCAATAATATTGAGTAATGTCAGCAGGTTTCTGGTGGCTTTAAAGGTTAACACATTATCATCATGCCCGTAGGGAAGTCTGTGTTTTACTCATCCTAATACATACAGCAACGAGCTGTTAGTGATGGCGCTTAGGGGCTAAATCCAGATCTTCAGTAGTGTGGTCAAGGGAACTAACCATTAAACTGTATGTGCTTGTTTTTAATGAAAGAACAGGCAAACTCAACACAGTCTGACTAGGAACTGAGGCCATTTTCAGACTGGGTATCAGGGTTTGTATCTGAATGCGTTGGACCCCAAAGTCCACTTAATTTTATCAGTGTGAATGTAAATGTTCCATGTGCGAGTACTGTACCCGAGTCCAGCTGAGAATCTGGAGTCTTCTAATTTTGAAGCAGAAATGCTAACCACTAAGCCCTGAATGTGCTGTTCTGGAGCCAAAGATTACGTGCATAAAAGCTGGGGCAGCTGTGGCCTAGATGGCTGGAGAGTCAGCTTGTGACCAAGGGGTTGCCAGTTTGATTCCCTGGACTGGCAGAGAGTTGTTGGCTGATGTGCCCCTGAGTAAGGCACCTAACCCCCCCCATTTGCTCCCCAGGCGCCTGACATGGCGAGCCCACTGCTCCTAGCATACAGTGTGTCATGCATGATCTAGTGTTGGGTTAAAGGCAGAAGACAAATTTCAGTGTGGTGCGTGTTTACGTGTGTGACAAACTACTACTGACAAAATAAAGAAATTAAGTCATTACTCCTAGAAAAGTAACTATTTTTAAGAAGAGACTCCATATTAGCCCACACAATACACTGTGATACATTTGCTGGATGTGCTCTGATAAAATCCTGCAATGTCCTGCACAGTTTGCATGTGTGCATATTTAATGTTTGTTGGTTTGTTACAGTGTGATCAGTGCACACTTTTCCCTGAAAGACATTGAAAACTAAAGTTCATGCAATGACATAAAAGTAACGATACCATTACGGTACAATCAATTTTAAAAATGTGGCAGATATTTATTAAGAACAAGATGTTTTTAATGATTTTTAATGCATAAAATGAAGATACTGGTTTTAGATTTATGACAAACATCCACGATATCTGTCGTATCTATGAAGAGAAATGTAGTTTAAAAAATTCTGCAATACAAGACTAAATAAACTGTCTTCAAACACACTTTACATTGAGCTCCAGAATGATTAGGGGCTTGAAAGTTATCTGTATGTTTTGGACTGTAACAGTTATGTGTTATAATTTTTATGTGGCCTTACCAGCTTTTTGTATTTTTGTGTGTATGTTTAGGTGATTTAACTAAACAGTTGCCTCTGACGGTGGTGGGAGAGCACGGCGACAAGGTGATTCAGTGTCGATGGCACACGCAAGACCTGTCCTTTCTCTCATCCTCTGCTGACCGCACTGTCACACTCTGGACACACAACCCATAACACACACTCACACAGATAGATATATATACACATACAGACAAACACAGACAGTCAGTTGACCATGCCATAATAAGAGACATACATTCCTCTGAACATAGCTCCTCCCACACACACTCAGACATTGTCACACATGACACTTACAGGCTGTAAAACACACAAACAGGTGAATGAGTCTTTGAAGGAAACCAAATGGATAAAACCCTGTGTGACACATTACAAGCACACATGCTGCATGCTCACCTATTTACTTTGCATCTGCTTCACCATCAGCCATCATCAAACCTTGAGGAATAAAATCATTATCTTTCATCCACATCTGACATTTTCACTCGTCAGTCTCCGGCTGCATGTACATTCACTGAGGAGTCGTTGAGGATTGGACAGGACAGTGCTTTTTCATGACAGTGCCTTTCTTCGGTTCTCAGTTTCCATAACAAAAATGAAAAAAAAAAACAAAAAAACAAACCAACCATTGTTCAAGTTCAGAGTTTGTTAGCTCATTTTAGGAAATACTACATTCCTTCTTTTGCATATCATTTCTTTAAGCTGGTGTTATGCTGCTACTGTTTTGGAAAACAAGTTGAATTTATAGTGTAAATCTTCTCAGTGTGTCAGTAGTGAGCCTTTCATATCTATCAGGAGGAAAATCCTTCAAGTCATACTATCTGTTCAGTCAACGTTGCCTCCCTGCGGGACGTCTAATGTTACCTGTACCCACTGTGGCGCTAACGTGTAAATTTGCTTGTGCATTTTTGTTTTGAATTGGAAATCAGTGTTTTGCGCAAAAACTGTTACAGTGTCTTGCAATGGCTTGCTTACAATGGAAGATTGTTATTCTGTGAACATCAAAGGGAAATACAAGTGTAACATTTGGTTGTGTTCAGTTAAGGATTTTTAAGTATTTTAAGCTTTGGTTTGTCCACTGCTGTATTTACGTACAACAGTAGGGGGCAGTCTTTACCCGTAGCAAGGGTTGAACCACATGCACAGTGAAGTCAGATTGGAAGTGCGGGTGTTTTGATATTTATTTGGAATCAGTATTTGGACCATATGAATTGTTTTATTTTATTTTACATACGCACTTTGTCCTCTAACATTCATGTTTTGTCTTCTATTAATTTACTTACAAAGATGCATATTTGTTTTATTTTACTGTATAGTATATTGTTTTTAACAAATAAGGCCAAACTAATACGTACATAGATGTATTTATTTCACTTGTGTTTATGTCTGTACAGTTATAAGTACGTTTTTGAAATGCTAGTGGCTCTTGTATTAAGCCTTTTTAATTGTTTTTAAAAGTGACTTAAATTAATTTTAAGCTAACTTAAGTCTGACTGCTGGTACGTTCAATAAAGTGTCTTTTACACAATCTGTCTATTTTGTGTTTGTTAAAAATTGTCAACAGTGCATTTCACAGTCAGAAATGAGATACCTAAATAAACGAGGCTTTATTCCTCAGATCTCAATCAACACATTTAAGTACAAAAGAGTATAAGGGCTGTACATGAATTAAAATTCATTCTTTTGTCAAACAGCTGAAGTAGCTTTTAAAAATGTGGTCAATTTCAAAACAAACATGAGTCTTACATCAAACACAAATGACAATCTAAGAGTGCTGTACCTCTGTCACTCTGTCGCTGACACTAGTGGGAGTATAACCACCTCATAGTGGTCGGACGGTAGTTAACAGAATCATCACAATCATTAAACGTACAATAAATACAAACATAACTGTAGGTTGTGTATCTAAAAATACACGTGATGAAATGACTTAAACAACAGGACAGAAAAATGAAAAACACTAGTCCCTGATACAAATGAGAGTTTGCTGGTGTTGTGCAAGTTGTGCAAAACAAATCCATGTTAATCTGATTTTTTTTTTGTCCATACTGTGAAACTATATATACAATGCTAACAGTGCTTTATTTTGACCATAATGGTGGCTGTATTAAGCCAAGGGTTTCTTTAGCTTCTGTTGCTGGAACCATCCAGTTGACTGATCATCACTGTCCAACGCTTTAAAAAAAAAGAAAAAACAAGTCACTCGTCTCTTCCAGTAGTGCTTAGTTCAGTTGGAGCTGGAGCTGGAGCCAGGCCTAGATGTAGCATTCGCTGAAAAAGGCAAGGTAACACGTTGCTCATCCATTCGTTTGGCCTGTGAGCGCATGATAAGGCTAAAGAAGTCCTCATCTGGTACAGTGGGCCCACGGACTGGAGGAGGGGGCAGGGCGCAGCGCTGGTCATCCAAACGGGACCCCTGAAGGAGGAGGATGACAGCATCAGTTTGGTGTCTGACAAATGTTTGTTCTTCTGTTTTGGAAGTAATGTGTTGTATTTTGTTGAAAACTCTTATGAGGTAGACAGACTTAAAAGGGGTCATATTTAGCTAAACCCACTTTTATTAGTCTTTGGTTAATTTAATTGTGTATTTGGACCTTAATAGTTCAAAAAATTTGAATTTGAACCCTCCAGGGGCTGCAAAGCTATCTTTATATTCATTTTGGCAAAAATCGAGTGGTTTTCTACAACCCAGTTTAATTTCTGCTTGATTTGTTATGTCTATAACTAGTTACGTCATGACATTTGCACATATAAGGTCAAGACTTCCAACGAACATTTCTCCAAGTACGCCGTAGTTGTTCGTCATCAGCACTGGTTGTAGTCCATACTGGAAATATGTCCAAACTTCAAGCCAATTACCTAAAATGTTCAGTTATTGGCTGAATGTGACAGAGCAGCACAGCCAACAACCTGGAGGGGGTGGGGCACGAAGTGGCTCATGCATTTAAAGGGCCAGCGCTCAAAATGACCTTTCTGGCATCATTACTCAAAAATAGGGTTGAAGATGGACCTGTGGAGTTGAATTAATGATGAATTCAGACCCAAACATATCATTTACAGTTTATGTGGACCACGGGGAAATGTTTTAAAATGCATAATTCCATTTTAAAAAAGCTAAATATTATTCCTTTAAGAGCCAATTATGATCTAGTACACAGCTTTTACAAGAGTGATCAAAACTTAACTTATTAGTATATTTAAAGATTCCAAATTTTTCATTCAAGATGGAGAATTAACAAAAGGAGTATTTTGTTACGCATTATGGGGATGCCTTTAACAATAACAATATGATTATGACAAGTTAAAGAAACAAGTTCTAACCCACCTGGCACTTGACAAGCATATCAAAGAAGTCATCGTCGGGCTCAGCGCTGTCTGCGTTGGCCATCAGGTGGCTGAGCACAGCCTGGCTGTTGTTCTGATTGAACCTGAGACCGGGGAGGCTTCCCCCTGCACCAGCCGACTCCTCTAACCTCCGGCCTTGGGCACTGGAGACGTTTGCTGACTCTGACACCGCTGTCATGACAAGAGAAAAGACAAGTTATGAAAGTTATGATTCATCATGAAAAAAGAAACAAAATAAAAAAAACACTTAATGCAAGGATTTGTTCAGTGGTGTGTGTGAGTGGACTTACATTTCCTAATAGTTCTGGGAGGCGAATCGGAGCCACTGTTCAATGATAACCTGCTGCCCTTATCCTGTATCGAACAACGCTGGTCGTCCATACGGTTGCTCTGGAAACGGCTGAGCAGATCAAAGAAGCCCTCATCTCCGAGCATGTCAGGACTGAGTCGCTAAAATAGAACAAAAGCACAAACATGAACAAAAGGCAACACAAGACGGATATTGTTCGATGACAGCTGTCGTAGATGAGGCATATGTGTTGCTAACTGCAATTATTTTACATAATTACCTTCATTAGCCTAAATAAAAACTAATGGATGAACAGAAATGTCATATTTCCATCATTTTCAACTGCCACTTGACCAGCAATGCACCTCATTGTATTCTCTTCATCTAAAAGGCACTTATCTTCTATTGGTACCTCTATGGGTCATCAACTATTTCTTTTGTATATTTTAGTTAGAGGCTATTTATTCAAAGTATTCTGCCCTGTGTAAAATATATTTATTAACTTGCTTAATTGTTAGATGCCAATAACAGACTCTTTTTCAGTGGATGTTCTTTGTATGAACAAGGCTAATAATTTCTGTGATGAGTTCCTGTGTGAGATGTGTTTTATTTTTTTTAATCATGAATCTGACAACAGGTGCAAGTAAACACAATGATCGTGTAAAAACTGCCCATTAGCTATTTTGACCTTTTTGCAAAATTCTGTATCTTTTTACAGACGTGTTTGTTATCAAGTCGTCATCGTGACAGCCCTACATGTAACGTTATCAGCTGTGTATTCCCTGTGCCGCTTACCTTCTGTGATCCCTGTGCAGGGGTCGTCTGGCTTGTGTCCAGGGTGTTGCTGGTGTCCTGGAGGACTTTACTGGAGCTACCAGACTTGTACTTTTTCCCACGAAGACGACTGACAAAGAACAACTTGGAAGAGCTCTTAGCTAGAGAGGGTTTGGACTGTTTGGTCAGGATGTCACTGTTCCACTTTTGGCCCTTTAATAAACAAAAACAGCTTGTTATCACGGTAAAGAAGTGAAACAATGGGCAAAGGAGCCGTTATGTAAAATCACAAAGATGAAGAAGAACAATTCTTACATTCATTTTATCAGGGGTGAGTTTCATCAGTTCCAGGTTTTCCATGCTGTGTCTTCTGCTCATTCTGGGCCTTGCTCCTTCAACACAAACAACATGAACACCCATTACAAAATCTGTATTCTAAAAACATCACGTCAAATCAATACGTCATTCCTAAGAGTATATGATTCTATAGTTATTACCATGCAGGTTGTAGTCAATGTCCTTATTGTCTGAGAGAGTAGAGTTATTGGTGCTGTAGCTGAGACCCAGGACTGTTTGGAGATCAGACACGTTCATACGAGCTGTCAGTTCCCCACTTCTGTCTCCAGTCTGAGGATGAAAACAGACAACATACAAAGAGGTTAAATCAAGTCTTCTTTTTGGAAATAATCATTGTGTGTTACATTTTAAACAAGTCATTTACAAACCTCTCTACAGATTTCCAAGTGTTTCTCTGCAAAGTGCATGGCCTGGTCATGGTTCCCAAGTGCAGTGTGTGCATTTCCCAGACTCCAGCAGGCGCGGCCCTCCCCGATCCTGCAATGGAACACATGTCAAAGCCTTGCACAAACAAAGCAGACTACATTTTTCAGCCTGAGCTGAGTTTGTGCTGCTGTGAGTTTACCTGTCATTAAGGTCCTGAGCTATGATGAGGTGTTTGAGGTGATAGTCTATAGCTCTTTCATAGTCCTGCAGAAGTGTGTATGTGTTTCCCAGACTGTAGCAGGCCTGAGCCTCCACAGCTCGATCCTTTAGCTGCCTCGCCAGCTGCAGAGTCCGCCTAATACGCAGAAACAATGGTTCAAAACACAGCAAGTACACCACAGCTTTACTTGTGCATCATAAACCTATCATACAGAAAATTAAACAAGTGATGCTACTTTTTAATCCACTCTCCAATTTTGGTCTTTCAATATTTCATTTTTTAGATCAAAGCTGTATATTATGTAGAGTTGACAAAGCATACTGTAAGCAAAACATCCAAAGTTTAAAGGTCTGATAAGACATAGCTTACTTATAATGCTCAGCTGCCACTTCAAATTCCCCCAAAAAGATATAGGCATTCCCTAGGTTGCAGTAAGCCCGTCTCTCAGCCGATCGATCCCCAAACTCCTTAGCGATGAGCAAACGCTGAAAAAGAAACATTTTGTGATTTCTCTCATAACAATCACTGTAAATGGTGATACTGCTTTGATAAATCTCAGTCAGGGTTTTAGGGTTAAAGCATACCTGTTCGTGAGAGGACACAGCTTTGCGAAAGTTTCCCAACAAGTAGTGTGTATTTCCAAGGTTTCCATATGTTCGACCCTGGGCAGCCCGATCGCCAAGCTCCTTCACTATGGCTAAGTTGGCCCTAAAAATCCAAATATAATACAATGAATGGACAGATAACATATAACATGTGTTACATTTATTCCATTTAGTCTGGTAAAAACACACACTCAAAAGACTTACTCATAATACTCAGCTGCCTTCCTCAGAGCCATCATGACCTCCTCTGGGAAATCGCCAGGCTCAGCTCCGCTCCAACAGATACTTTTGCCTTTGGCATGGTACACATTTCCAAAGTTATACAAAGCTCTTGCCTGGCCAACCTAACACAAGGAAAACAAAGACAAAGCTAAATTTACCACACATTCTGCTCATTTTTAATATTTCTTGAGTATGTTGCTGACTATTTTTCTGCCTCACCTTATCATTCATGTCCCTTGCAATGTCCAAGTGCCTTTGGCAGCAGACTACAGCCTCATCAAACCGCCCCAGCACCTTCAGTGTGTTACCCAGGTTTCCACTGGCTTTGGCTTCTCCAAGCAGGTCGCCGATTGTCCTATGGGAGTCACATTATGTGAGTAACATCCATTTGACTTTGTGTTCTCAGTGTCAGGTAGGTTCTTGTATTTTCCTAGTAGCATTTTCCAACCTGGTCAGGGTGAGGTCATGTCGGTGGAACTCCAGGGCCTTGGCGTAGTCATGCAGGTGGAAGTAGGCATTGCCCAGCTGGCTGTAGATGGCGCTGAGAACCTGCAGGTCCTCTGTACCCACCTGGATGGCAGCTTCAAAGAAGGAGACGCCTGCTCTGTAGTCGCCCACCTTACAGAGCCGCTCTCCTTCCAGTGCCAGCTCCAGGCAGGACACCTCCATCCTACAGCAGACAGAAGATTCAAGTGTCAAACAAAGCTCTGCCCCCAGTGTGATCTGGCTAACAACTGAAAAACAGCATTACAATTCAAGTCAACTCAAAAACAGTGTCAAAGTGGTTGTAGAGAAGCAGACTGTTTTTGGCTGTAACCTACAGACCAACTAAACTGATTCAACTCAGTGTTGAACAAAATCCCTTTCTAAGCAAAAGCGTTCAACAGGGAATGTTGTTTAGCTACTTCCTTCCACCCACAGAGAACAATGGCTCCAAGACGATTTGTTTGTTATGGGAGGTCTCACATCCTTTAGATAAGTCACAGAAAGTAAAATGGTATTTAGAATGAAACTCAGCAAAGGGTAAAAACTTCCAAAGCATCAATTAACTTTATTTTTGTTAATAACCCAAGCATCAAACTAATTATTCTGATGATTTATTCAGTATAAAACAGGTGCCATTAACCATAGCATGAGTACACATTACTTACACTGTACATCATGCTCGCTCTTTTCTTTTGTTCTAAACAGCTTCTAGACATCTTTCATCTTATTTGTTAAATTAAATGATGCTACCTCCAAGTGTAGCATTACAAATGAGCTCAGGTTTGCTTCAAGACCAGAGTATCAGAATATGCCTGAAGACGTATCCATTATGGATTATTTTAAGAGAAGGGCTACATCTCTGCAAAGCATTTTAGTTTGTCACCAAGTTTTGTTTTTTTAGGAAATAAGCCCACTAATGTTGGGAGGAGATCAGCTCACACAAAGACTATTCATTTTGTTTACACCAAGCTTTCCTCCGGCGCCCACCCAGTGCTTTGTCTGAAAGCTAACAGAAACACCACTGCTCTAATCTGAGCTGCATGCATAAAGAAATATCCAACAGACTATGGTGCCCTACTAAAATTAGATCAAAACACCAAACAATGCAGCTTGCTTCATCATTCATCTAGGTTATAATTTCTGAACAAAGACAAACATGGTGCCCTAAATATACCATGAAGCTCATGTAATATAATCAGTAGTTTTAGGCCTTACATTAGCAGTGCGTACGTTTTGTTTACTAGGAAGTTAACGAGATAGTATGCCAACACAGAAGCTGTGGCAAACACTAGCCTACCTGCTGGTTTTTCCTGCATTACAACATGAACAGCAGCAGCACACTGAATATCTGAGAGGCATCTCCAGGCTGCAGGTTTTTCTTTTGCTGAAGCATGGAGAGGTTTCCTCAGACACAAGTCTACACATAAACTGATGAACTTTATGTTTTTCAGTAGACCAAAAACCAGGATCGCGTCTTTACTCGTGACATCAAATCCATTGCTCCTTTGACGTCAGAGAGATATTGGCACCGCACATGTTAAAGCTTTTGTCGCTGTCACAGTATTAATCTCAAGTGCAAGATAGGAAGGAAACTGCTGAATCAGCGGTATCACACATAATCAGCTTTTGTTTCTTTGAAGCTCACTCTTCTGACCTGGTCACCTGAGATTACTGCTGGGGAGTGCGCACCAGACAGATTTACAAGTGCTGGTGAGCACTAAGTAGCTTTATTGACATATCAGCTAGGGTGTGTAGTGTATAATAAAATCTGTTCATTCATGTTGACCATATAACAAGACACACAAGTTACAACAGACACAGAGAAAAACAGACATCCCGCCATCAAGTGGACACCTGCACTACACAAACAAGATGGACACACGTGTGGTGATAAACAAAGAGCATGTTACTGAATTTTTCAGGGGTTGTTAAATATTGAAGGTGGCTGAAGCAGGTTTTTATCATTGTCAGGTTGCACCTGCTGCCACAGCTCTTTAACCTGGGTAAGTAGGGACAGCTGGTTGATGCCAGTTTTTTTTTTTAGAAACTCATCCACCTTTGTTCAATAAAATCACACAAAGCATCCTTCATTCTACATAGTGAACTGTTCTTGAATTGTCAACTCATAACACCAGTTCTTTCTCAAATCTCTAAACCCAATTGAATTAACTGTCAAAAGCCATGGAAACATGTTCTGCAATTGTCATTCAAACTCAAACAAATATAAAGTTTAAGTTTGAGATCTGTTTTTCCTTTATTAGAAAATATCCAATCAGTTTATTTTCATCCCCTTCAAAACTAAAAACTATAGCTTATTTGAGAGATGAGAGTTTCCTACCTGTAGCGGACATGAAAGGACTGGTCTTCTGTTCGCGTACTAACTAGTGAGCCACTGGTATCCATTGAAGTGCATAATATGAGGGAAAAACCCAGTTTCGTTCCCGAAAAAATGGTTGCGTTTGAAAATAAGAGCCAGCAAAAAAGAAAAAAAACCTTAGTCCAGTGGATTTGGACAAAAGAAAGACGATCAAACAAAGAGTCACCAAATATGGTGAAGTCTCTCACTGTCCCAGTGCTGAATGTTGACAAGGGAAAATAACCACATGGGTGTTAAAACAGAGCTGCAGATTCCTGAGCGTCAGTCCACAGGCTGCTTTCATATACTGTCTGTTTTGCGTCACTGCCTCTCAATCTCTCGTCACCGACCCTCTGTGAAGAGAACACAAGATGCTGTGTGTGAAGCCTCTTTCTGGCGACGCAGTGCCATGGCAACACCAACCAAACAGCAGCGTGCACAAGTGGGCCAGGCAGGAAGCGAGAGAATAGGGCGGGAGTGAATAGATGGGGTCAGGCAAGCTGTCTGTCTAATACGGTGAGTCACTTCAGGCTTGGGGATCTGCATGTGCGTCCTTAACTGCAAGGTGAGCAAGCTGTGAATACATCAGGGTATAAACTACGAAAGCAGAGATTGCAGGAAAATCTCCATAGCAAGCAAATGTAACTTACCATGGAAAACAAACAGGCCAAAGACACTGCTGTAAACATTTATCAAGGAAAAAAGAACAAAACTATCCAGACACCACTGCAAAAGACTGTACTGCCTGTATGCAACTTCCACCAAAAGAAAGGACACTGATAAGCAAGCTACATAGACCATATAAGATAGCACCAAATACAAACCAGGCCTAACCATTACCTCATCGCTCCATGAGGTCATACCAGCCACTCCCACTTGTCCCTCAATTTTAGCCCATTTTCCCCTTCCCTGCACCCACACACAGAAATTAAGAAATGGAACAGGCCAGTCACTTGCAAACTTTTTTTGTGCATTAAATAACAGCAAGCAAGTTAGAGGTCATAAATTGGTTGCATTTCTTAAATGTGCATGTAATAAAAACCTTTCATTATCATTATTGGGCTATCATCTCATGTATGCTGTATCTTCAGTTTATCAAATATTATATTTTCAATGCTGTTAGAAAATTACTAGTCATATAATTTGTGCAAACCAAGTTCTATTTAGAAAACATACTTAGATCAGTATGAAATTTGAATTTTGTGCTCTGTACAGCTCAGTTTGCTGAGCAGGTCCCTGTTCATTTTTGACAATCAATAAGTTCAGCATTGCTCATCAATATAAAATGTAAAAATAAATCACAACCTGAGAAGAAACAAAGATGAAGTGCATTTCCAAAATGCACTAACTCAATTGTGGATTGTTGATTTTTTTTTGTACACTAAAGGTCAATTTGCATCTCCCTCTGAGACACTAGACACCAGATATGCAACACTATACTTAATGTTTAGTTAGTAATTTTCTAACTAATCATTAACACATGTACAAGTATTAATGAAAGCCACATTTTGCTGCAATCCCACAATTAATCATAAATTCATGTTATGGGAACAAAATGTGCAACATATTTTTTCACTAAACCTGTTATTCCTGCTAAGACATTAATGTAAATCGTAGTAAATCTAATCAAAGCCTGTGGCTTTCAGAGCATTTCCAGTACTTCCAGTACTTGTTGCTGCACATTTCAATAACCATTAATTGATGTGTGCCAGTGTTCATGCAGCTTTTCCACTATTGTATGCCAAATGGGTGTGTTTCAAGGAGTCTTGCCCTTTCACAAAGCTGCAGTGTGCAGGAACAACTGTGTAGCAAGGAGAAGAGAATCATAAGTAAGGTCAGATCAAAAGAAGCAACAGGTTGTTTATAGTGGCCACTTCAAAGAAGGTAATCACTTTTTGAGTCACAAACAGGACATGATTTCATTGAAAACACAGAGCAAATGCAATCTATTTTCTTTTTGTTTACAGCCCATTGATGCACTAAAATTACTACAACCTCTGACAGCAAAATCTAAATATGGAAGCGGCAGTCAACACCACACCATGAGTAAGCAAAAGCCTGTACCAAAACAAGAGAAAGAAAAAGATGAAACAGCTAAATTAGCACATGGATACTGACCGGTAATTCTTCCACACAGGAACAGGAAATCTGGGAAGCCTGTAAGAAGAAGTACTGTAAAAATGAGTAAGAAAATCATTTGTAGTCTCCAACTAATTTGACTTTTATAAACGTTTAACGCACCTATTAACTGTGACTTGGACATACATATCCTTCATACAAAAAAAACAAAAAAAAAAAAACAGCCACTAGACTACTATACAATGTTTGTATTTGATGAACACTTTAAATGGACATGCATTTAAAAGCCTCTGATTAAATGTATATGCTTAGCTGACAGTTTATACCTGAAACTAATTTAGTTCAGTACTCAAAAAGTGTTTCTATCGCTTTAGATATTAACATTAATGTTAAGCTTTAGATTATTAGTTATTGGCAAGGATTACTGGTCCTTTACGAGACTGTCATTTGTTTTGATAATGTAGACAGCAGGCACATTTCTTTACAATATATTAACTGTAATAATAAGGCAATGTTTTGATTAGCATTCATTTTATTCACAAACGTACACACTTGACAGCCGTAAATACACCGAAAGAGTGAATGAGCACGGAGACTTTAGGTTAAGTATCACATTATGGACAGAGTGTTGTTGTTTCTCTGACTGAGAAAAACTGTATATATCAGAATACCGTGATAAATACAGCTGTCAGAATTCGCAAGGGACAGCTGTGGTCTGTGAATTGATCCCTCTCTTGTTACAGTAGCAGTTAGCCAAACACTTGCTAATTAGCTGGTTAGCTGCTAAACTTACGTTAGTTGATCCAGTTCGAACAATGGTGACTTCTCTTCTTTGTTTTCACAAAAATAAAAACCTTAATATATTAAAATAGCCGGCTTTTTCTTCGTCTTCTTCTTCTTCTTCAAAAAACTATAATTACCAGCCTAAACATATACCATCCTTAACTTTTGACAAACTTCGGTTTAACTTCGATGAAAACGTGAAAGAAAAACCTTACGTGTGTACTAGGGTTATCTGTTTTCCCCAAGTAGCCAATAAGAGAGTGCCATTCAAAGTTAACCACGCCCACAACATGTGTCATTGGACCAATGGATTTGAATAGAATGGACGTGACGTATTCAGTATAACTCAGCTGTCAGTGCAGTTAAACTTTGTCTGAGAGATTGTTGTTCTCAAAGTGACCATTATACATTCACTAACATTTAAAGAAAACCTTCAAATACACACACTATATAGTCTATTTAATGAGGTTATTGTCCTAAACTGTAATTTCACGACAGTCCTATCTTTGGGGAGGCTTCATCGCCGTTACCAAGCAACCACTCGCCACAGTCCAGACGTACAGCGCTGATCTGTACATTATTAATGATGCTACAGAAACAAAACCTGTCCGAGAAACCATATGTCAAGAAAGAAAAAGAGACTCATAGAGTGGCTACTTCTGAGACGGTCCTGCAAGAGGTTTGTGCATCGGATCGACTGATAATTTTGTCTCGCTGCTGAAGGACGAGTTAAGAAAGAGAGTAAGTTTACCTCTAATTTAAAGCAAGGCTGAAAGTGAATGAATGGTGTTAATATTGTGTGGGTGAAGTGACTTTCTTTTTTTTTTTTTTTTTTAATCATAAGACACGTACACATATATCACTCACTCAATGTCACTCATACTCACACACCTCCCACTGTCAGGCAAACCACCGCCCACACAATATGTAGATTGTTGAATAATTGAAGGCTTAATACATTTTGATCCAATGTTGTCAGCTCACATGCTGTGTTGCTTGGTGATGAACAGGTGCCCCAGCCTTCTTTTTTTTACCCCCTGCCATAAAATTGACCACTAACTTTTTCTTTTCACAGTGTCTATGGAGGGAGAACCAGAGGAATCAGATGAGGATACTCAGGGAGAGGACAAGCCCACTGTGCTATGGGAAAAGTGTATCCAGCAGAGCATCATTGTTGACCTAAGTGAGGATGAAAGTCTACACTTAAGTGACCTGGAGAGCTCTTTAGCTTTGCATGTCTCTCATGCGGAGTCTGCAGCATCAGAGGCCAGTCTCAATCTTACAGGTAAGTCCTGGAGTCACAGCAGTTTGGTTTTTTTTGTCTGTTCATATATTTTTTTAACGTCAGTGGACTTCATCAGGATGCCTGGAATTCAAGATGAAAAGAATGTGTTGAGAGGAAATTTCCAATATTTTTGTTCTGTAAAAAAAAAACAAAAAAACAAAGGCTTAAAACTGTAATTTAAAATACATTATGCATATCTTAGAGTAAGTTAGATATAATCCTTAATTATGTGTTACGTAAAAAAAAATGAACAGAAAAGCATGAATGATTCTATACGGGCATTTATGTTGCTGTTTGTGCTATTTATTTTCCAGAGAATGTCGTGTTGTCTGACTTTGATGACACCTCTTCAGGCGCGAGTGTGGTCAGCAGTCAGAGTGAGAGGGTGGTAGAAAATAAGACTAGCAGCAGTATAATGCATGTGTCTGCCCAGAGACCAAACACCATGCAGGATGGACCACCCCTTAACCACATCTATGAAGACCAGGGGCAAAACACCAGCGATGAGGATCAGGAGGAATTACCCTATGATGGTGACCTCGGAAGCCTTTACTTCAACCAGGCAGCTTATTCTGACGGCAACATGAGTCCTGATGGAAGAGAAACTGTCCATTCAAGTCCTGATGTTCCTGGCCTAGCTGAATATAATACCACAGATGGAGATGATATCATTGGACGGTTAGTTTCTGCTGAGTGTAATGCTGAGAAGCCAGAAACTTACTTGCAAGAAGAAACCAACACTAAACAGGACTATGTCTCTGATGTGTCTAAGCCACATAAAGTTTCTCCATCAAGCAGCAGTCATGCTCATCAAAATCAACAAGCAGACATTAATCAGTTGTTACTGCGACACTTCTCCAAGGAGGAGTTGCTGTATTCAGGTAGGCTGATCGAGGCAGAGACCCTGCCGGAGGTTTCCCTGCTGGAGAGTGTGGATGACACTCTTTTTAGCTGGGCTCCAAAACAAAACAGTGTAGAAAATGCCAGTGAACACACAGAGAGCCCTGCATGCAACTCTGAGAGTAATCAGAGTTTTTGCTCTGAGAGAACTGATGAAAAGAGTTGCACTGCATCCACAAATTTAAGTTTAGTGAAAGGAGAGGAGAAGTTTGATAATGTCACCTCCACTCCTCATGATAGCATCACATCAAACTCTTCAAGCACATCCCCAAACCAGGAGAGTGGACATAGTAGTACTGTCGATGCTGTAATGTGGGAAAAAAACAAAGAGGAACTTCAAGATCCAAAAGTCCCGTTTTTGCGCACCAGGTCCTTCACTGAGATGAAGTATGGACAGGGTCAAGTCCACTACCCACTGCCTGATTTCTCCAAAGTTGCTCCAAAGGTAAAAATCCCCAAAGCTCCCAGTGGACCATCCAGGCCTATTCAGCAGACCCCCTGCACCATACACAGAGCCCAGTCTTCTCCGGGAATGTTAGATGTGATCAGCAGAGTCCTGGAGGATTCAGTGCAGGCTCCAGAGAGACCCTACGTCTTCAAAGAGCAGGACAAACAGGCATCTCCAGAACTCGTGCAGCATCTGCAGGTGGAGAGCCATTCAGAATCTACTTCTCATAGTGCATTTATATCTTTTTTGGTTGCATTTCTTTGTATAATTTATGTTTTATATTTATGTGATTTGCTCAGATTCTCTTGTTTCTTGTTTCTGCAGGCAGAATATGATAAATTACTCACTAAATATGCTGAAGCAGAGAATCTCATAGATCAAATGAGACTTGGAATAAATGTAAGTTTAAGCTTTTCTTTTCAGTTGTGTACAATAACTTGTTACACCACAGGCATTCTCATCACAAATGACAAATCTTATCTTTTCTTACAGCCTCAGCCCCCCTCAGACCTGATGCTGTATTTTGAGTCTGAAGAGGATCAGGGCAACTTAGTGGAGGGAGGCCATCTTGGATTGTCAGCTCCATGCCTTCCCCCATCAGGTACGTCTCTCTGTCTGACATCTGATATTATGACAGGTCGACACTTTGCTTCTCTACCTGCATATTACCCAGTGAAGTGCAACTGGTTTCCATAGAGACATTTGGTATCACATTACACCATTCTAGTTACACGAACATCTTTACCACACTTTTGGAGCTCTTAAGTTAAGGGGAAAATCATTTATTTAACATATTATTATGTTAATCAGCTAATATCTCTCATTTACAGGAGTCTCAAAATATGAGCTGTACATACATTTAGAAAAGTGAAATTAAAATCAGATATATTAGATGAATAGTGACTACATATTGTGTGTACTTATCAATTCTTGCTATGTTTTCAGAGAACAATGGTGAAAAAATGCAAATACCCACCCAGAGCAACATTACAGAGCTGAACACAGTTTCCTCCAATGAACCTGAAATAGGTCCTAGTGATGGAGAACAGATGACCACAGAGCTGAAAAACCTCATCAGCCAGTTTATGCAGAGTGTGAGTTTTACAAT
>JAPQRP010000011.1:14670011-14682530 GCA_037367295.1 Apogon hyalosoma | reverse complement strand
TTCTTATTTTTCCTTTATATTTCCCTCTTACTTGTGTTTTTTTTTCTACCTGTCTTTCTCTTGCACTGGTATAATGTATGTTGCTGCTGTCAACTGTGAAATTTCCCCATGGTGGGCTCAATAAAGTCTTATCTTATCTTATCTTATCTTATCTTATCTTATCTTATCTTATCTTTCCTTGATGAACCAGTGTATTACAATGTTCTCATGTCCACTGAAAACTGCACATCTTTAAATATGTTGACATGTTTTGTTGGATACTTGCGATAAACTTAAATAAATAAATACTTAATTTAATGGCTGAGAAAATGTAAAACTGATTGAACTCTTTCAAAACCCTCTTACATTCACAGGAAAAGACATTGCCACAAAGCTCACGAAAAGTGAACTTATTAGAGATATGAGGTTCTCACTGGACAGCAACACTGCAAATATATAAGGTTTTGAGATTATAGAATTTGATGTATCACTGTAGATTAAACCACAAGAAAATCTACAAATAACCCAAATGAGCTCAACTTTTAACATGTACAGCAGTAAAATCTTAAATACAGATTAATTCAACAGTAATATGAATATAAATCCACCATACAGTATATAATAGTAAGACACCACGAGTGATCATTTTACAGCATGATAACTACTTTTACTGCAGAATACAGACCTTTTATTTGTAGTATTTTCACATTGTGTCTTTAACGCTTTAATAAAAGTTAAAGCCTGAACACTTCTTCCACTACTGGCAAGTTGTCACTGTCTTGGCAGAGGACTTTGCTTTATTTATGTGTTTTATTCAAATCTTTATCTAATTTCAATACCCTTCCTTTGTGTTCATCTCTGTCTTGAACATGTAAATCAGCCAAGAATAATCATTTGTGGCCCATGGAGAACAATGCCAGTGATGATCTCCTCTAACTCTTCCAGTAGTGCCACCATCTGGACAAAATGTGTATTTTCTAGGATGTGAGTTTGTAACAAACTCCCTTAAAATACAATCATTATTCCCATCAATCTTAGCTATCTACACTTTGTGATTAGTTTTAATTAGTTACATTCAGCAAAACTAACTTAGAGAAAAATCTAAATTTAAGTATAAACTCATCCTGCTTTGTGCCACAAAGTTGAACTTCTCTTGGATCCACGCCCTGCACCTTCATTCGTGATTAAAAGATGATGAGCGTGTGATAAACAGTGTAAGAGAATACCAACAGCATATTATCCAACCGGATCTCATGTTTCAGGAGCAAAGTTCTTTGTTTTCCACTATGGGTTATGAAATGGAAGAAGAAAAAGAAGAAGAAGAAGAGACTGGAAGCCGTGGAGATGTTGGATTAAAGCAAAGCAATGACCTCATAAACACTGGCTCATCACTGGAAAATACTGGACAGACAAGGTCCTATACAAGGTACTTTAACAATATTTTTCAATGCCAAAATGTTCCTTTTTTATTTGATATGCTAGGGTACTCATTTGACTTCATACTGATAATGTAGTATTTGTGTTTTTAATCATCATCTCAGAATTTTTAATGATGAATGTCCTCTTTATTAGTACAAAAATATTAAAGTTACCTTGACTGGGATACATGAATAAAATACGCTCCTGTTGTGAGTGAGTCTATTGTGACGTGCCAGGGATGTTTTGAGCTTGACTTGTGTGTGTTTGTGCTCAGATAATGGGCACGTTCTCAGCCTTCCTGTGGGCATATAGTGTTTCAGGTATGTTGTTGGTGTTAGGTTCCTCCATGCAGAGGGAACAGAGTGTTTGAGTCTGTGTGTGTAGGTTTTGTTGTTTGCCGTCCTTCAGGAGCTCACCAGGTTTTCTAGAGCGACTGGTAACCCCGACAGCAGAGGATGAAAAAGAAAATAAAGAAGAGGGGGGTTCTGTGTTGTCAGAAGGGTTTGGTCACAGTGACATCCTTGCATACCTGAGTGGAACCAGCTCATCCTCAGGGCAAAGGCAGTGGACTCCTGAGAGGTCAGTGGAGTGTAAAAATATATGACAAAACAACCCATAACTCTATTTGCAGTGGTTTTTGTTGTTGTTTTTGACATTCTTTCTGTCACAGTATGATATGTGTTTTTGCTCTCAAGTAAGAGCAACCTTCATCCTGCTTTCCACTTTGTAATTTGACATTTTAAATTCCATCCCAAAAACTAAGGATGCATCTGCACAAACCTTTTCACGTACTCTCAGTAAATCGCTCTGTTTTATTATTGTTGCTGCAGCTGCAGAACCCAGGATAGTGTCCTGAACCCAGAAGGTGAATGTGATCTGGGTGACTGTGTGAGTCTGGCAGTGGAGGTCTCTTGTTCCACTGATGCACCCAGAGACCAGGACCAAGACAGCCAAAGTGTGTCAGAGCCTCCTCTCAACACCTCGTCTGCATCACAGGTTAGTCAGTCAGTCCCTGTGATGATTTTCTTCTCTGTTGCAGTGGTGGAATGATAAGGGGTTTTCAATGGCCAGTGCCTGTTATTTAGAGAGGTGGGTGGCACATGGCTACTCTATGATGTTGATATTATGTTTGTATTGTTGATTTACTGGCAACAACTAGAAAGCACCTAAAGAGCACAAACCTCCACCACGTCAGCCAAACATACCTCCAGGATCTCCATAATGATTTTACACAATTATGCAAAATATGCAGAAGACTCAGAATAAAATAAAGTGAGTGAATTTGCATAAATGTGCATCGTCACCCTGGAAATAGCATGGTTGGTTTAGCATTCTGGAAAAAAAAAAGCTCCAAAGATACATCAGCTAAATTTTACTACAGTAAACTACAGTAATACTACAGTAAAGTATGTACAGCAGTAAAAACAAAAGTTTCAGTGGAAAAAAACAGCTTCTATAAACCAAAGTGGTCGTATTCAGTGTGACCTTCCTTTTACACTTAACATGTCTTTAATCCTTTTGTTCAGACGATATGAAATTTTTGGCATTCACTTTCTGATTTCTTATTCCAGGTTTCATTCAACACATGCCAGATATTTCTAACGGTTTTTGCTGCTTCTTGTCATGGGGTCAGGGGTCACACTAAATACTGACTTTAACCTTTAGAACCCATTTAGTTCTGTTTTTTGTGTGTCTTTTAAGGCTGTATGCATATTTCCTGTATTTCCTTGTTGTATCTGAAGAAAAGAGACTGAGAAATAAAAATATGTGTGCATTTCAATGCTGCAAAAACAACAAATCTAAAGGCTGCCTAAAACTTGTTCACAGTACTGTGTACACTGAATATTACATATTTTATATACAGTATGTACTGTATGTCCATAACATTCTGTGTCATAATGACAATGCTTCCATCACTGCAGCTGTTTCTGTCTTTATTGTTTTTACCAACCTTGTATAATAAGTCACAGTGGTACAAGATGCATAAAATTGTCCCTTTTGATGTATTATATGTGTCCTGGTTTACAGAGGATTGTGAGCCCAGAGACAGACAGTGGATTTGGAAGCTCTTATTTGAGTCAGTCAGCCTCTGGATCATTACAGCCAAACCTATTCACAGAAAGGTACAAAACTGTACCCAATTCAGTATTATTTAGATAAGTCATGCTGCCCTTAACTGTATTTGTTGCCTGTGTAATCTCAGAAGTGCCACAACTAACTTTTCTGCTGTATTGGCTTTATTTCTCTGCCGACAGCCGTCAGTCCCTGCATGAAGGTTTAAGTAGCTCAGATAGTGAGGGTTCTTGCTCCAACCTTCAGACAACCATCCATTCAGCCAGGCAGCAGTGGGCTGACTCCCACCCCACCATCCAGTCACCGTCTTGTGGTGCAACAGCTACAGTGAAGCTGTGGGTGGAGAGCACTACCAAGGAGCCGTCAGCTAGGCTGCAAGGTCAGAAATATTCTAAAAAAAAAAAAAAGTACTTTTGGTTAGTTTTAGATGGAACGTAGTGAAATAATAAATGGCATAAATGCCTCTGATGCAACAGGAGCTGATCCCAATCTGCCAGCTCAGCTCCATCACCACGTATCTGAACCCACACTGAGCACCACTATGGATGCAGCAGAAAGAGGAAGCCAACTGTATTCATGCAATTGTAATAGGTCAGTGTATGTTTCTCAAGTAGCCTGTGTTGTTTTTAACCAGTATATTGTAAATAAATATTTATTCTTTGTCTAGTGAGGCCATCCTGGCCTTGCAGGCAGAGGTGTCAAGGCTTAAGAAGGACCTGGAAGATGGTTTAGTCCAGCTGCCTCACCTCACACAGCAGATGGACTACCTCACCTCAAAGTACAGACACGAACGTCAGGATCGCAGGTCTAAAACAAGACCCAAAAGACCAGCCTCTAACAGGTCTGAATGTGATCCTAATGAATTCCAGTTATGTGTATTTCCATATTGTGCCTTGTAGTTGTACTTTATAATTCCACTCTATCAATGTTGTGCTTTTTACTGCACTACATTTGTATATCAGCTTTAGTTACTATTCAGATTCAGATTACTTTTTATTCTTTATACCTGTCCTGTATGTACAAGTACGCCCATGGAATAGCATGTGTGTACCAAATGTACTGATTCTGGATGTTTTTGACAAACTGAAAGATTCAGTGCAACTTTTGTCAGGCTAAGCTCTGAATGCTCACTGCTAATTGGCTTTTAAGTGTTATATATTTAAAACTACTTGATATAACCCATAAAAGATCTATTATGTCCCAACTGTCCAGAAAATATTTTGTATCTAATTATTGAAACACAGTGTTTTGAAGCCATCAAGTAGCAGACAGAATTTGAGCTCCAGTCAGGTGAAGTTAGAAGACTGGATCTCCTCAGACATGGATCCCAGTAAGAGCAAAGGTACTCCACCCTGTTTCAATGGAAGATAAAATGCAAAAACAAACAAAACAAAAAACAAAAAAAAACATGTATGTATATATGTTACATAATATATCCCATCACACATTTCATTTTTGATCATTTGCTCTTTAGGTACGGACAGTGGAGACACAGCAGGTTCTGAGTTAATGCTGCAGTTCCACATTTCACCTGTAGGGAGCAGAAGAGGCAGCAACACGGTGCTCTCTGGACCAGAGACTGAGAATAAAGTGCAGAGGACAGTGCAATCTAACAGAGGTAAGAGCTATTATGCCATATTTAATGTAGGATGCTACATACTCTAGATGCTTTTGCTGGATATTTTATTAAAATTGGGACAACATGTATGTCACACGTATTCAGAGTCAAATGGAAACATCCCAGTGAAAACCTCAGGTCTGACCAGCTCCAGTTTAAACAGTCATACCAAGCAGAGATCACAGAGTAAGTGACCTCTTTTCATATGCTTAGAATTTCTACAGTTAGTTTGCTGTCTTTTGATAAGGGACAAATTTGTTTCATGGCTGTAGCCTCAAGCAGGAGATAATGAGTTATCAGCATTTAACCTAGAAAGACCCAAACATCCATCAGTGATCAAAACCATCTACTGATGTAAACTGTTACCAGTAAAACCCATGGAATTTGATCAATGACAGTGGATGTAAACACTTGGTTTATGTTTAGTTAGTGATAGATTTTACTGAAAAAGTCACTTTTTCATCCGTTTTCTCTGTTTTTGATATTATAACCTTCAACTGTAATCTGAGCTTTAATGAACGTTTACATGATCAGTGAATTAAATATAGGAAAATACCTGACTTATACTGACACAATGAAAAATACAGAAGATAATATTATAATAAATGGTGATAAATCACTTAAGAAAGGCTGAATATAGAGACAATTTCATTTGGGAACTGACACAAAAGTAGCACTGGGTCTTTAAGGGTTAACACTGTATGACATTGAGTGTTCTGTGTCTTCTGGTATACATGCTGTGGTGCTTTTGTTTTTGTGGTCTGTCTGTAGCCTTGGTAGGGAGTTTTAATTCCAAGGATAGATGGTCTCAACTCCCCCCACCAACTCTGCAGAAGCCCCTCCTCCAGGTCAGCTATGGCTCCTCCAGCAGTCTGCCCGCAAGGTAACAGCATGTGTCACCTGCATTAATTCATCAGATATTGGTCAGTAGTTACTCTGTTAGCGTTATTAGACTGCTTGTCTCCAGTTCAGCCTTTCTTTTTCCAAATCTGTCCTCAACAAACAGCTACAAAGTCAAAGAGCCTCCACTTCAAACCATTCCCCATCACTGGAAGCGGTTCACCCAGTCAGACACTGCACTCCTGCCCAGCAACGTGTACTTCCAGCAGACACTGTCCCCAGTGTCTGTGCCTTCAAAAACTGGTGGCAGGACAGGCAGACGCAGAGGAAGCAGGGTGAGACGTGTCAAGCTGTCTTATTCGTTTTGACATTGATATGAGCATTCTAACGTTTGCTTTCCATCTCAAGAAAAAGCTACACCAGCTGCTTATTGCTTTGAAAGCTTTCAGTCACCTAATTGGAGTTTGTTTTCTCACTGTTTATCAGGAAGAAGACTTAAACCGGACTTTAGACCAGGCTATTGAGGCGGCCCGCAGCATGAAGAGGACCACTGACCGCATTGCTAAGAGCCTGTCAGCTGACTTGGCTAAAGCTCAACTCCATAAGAAGCTCTACACTATGTCCCCACTGGGGGGCAGGAAACACCATGCACTGTAGCATTCAACATACAGCTCTGAGACCCTCCAGCCCCTATATTACAGCACATCATAAATCTCTTTGTAGGAGAGTAGAGATCTAATTTAATTACTAAGGGCATTTAAGTTATTACTTTTGTACACTTCTGTATATTTTTATGATAGAAAAATAGAGAGAAAAGTTTTAATCACAATAATAGCTATATCTTAAACTTTACGAGAACCAGCACAAGCCTCCATTGGAACTCATAATGGGTTATGGCTGTTTAATCTCCAAAAAATTCCAGCATCATATTCTGTCAAAAGACAGTTAAGCGATGCATTTACTGAAATCACTGCCCCACAAATAAGTATGATTGAAATGAATCTATACAAATCAGTTATATGTGTTTAAAGTAAGAAATATATGGAATTTCACCCATCCACAGAGATAAGTAAAGCACTGAGTCTTAGAATTTAATTAACATATTAGCATATTGACTGTCATAAGAAAATGATTTTCATATATGAGATTTGTAATAAAGGATTAATACCTACACATTTAAGTCATATACTGTACATTGTCCATACAAAAATGGATTCTATTGTGCAAATATAAAAGGAAAAGTAGGCCGTATGACCCCCTCAGCAGACAAAGCAATAAATATAACCTTTTCACTGTCAGGACACTTCTGTCACCAAATTCTTTGTTTCCTTTTTGATGTTCACTCACTGTACGGTCATCCATCTTTCCAATACACAACAGCAGCCACAGGGAAAAGCAAATAATGGTAAATCAAATTAAAACTAGGTCAGATTGGAAATATTATATTTCAGGAAAATCCCTCTCTGGCTTTAGTTTGAATGAGTATCAACTTATGTCCTTTTAGCTAATAAGCTCATCTGATGCCTCTTTTGCCCATCCCTGCTGGCCTGTGGGTGCTGGCGACACCGGGTCTTCTTACTAAGTTTCTGTTGGATGGCTTGTGGCCGTGTTCTTGCTGGTGCTGGGCTGGATTCACTTTTTGTTGTGGGATATCTGATTTCCTTGTTGTTCTAAGGCAGTATCAGGAAAAGAGATGTGTCCCAACAACATTCCTGAACTGTCCCCCTAATTGTTCAAGGGACAGGTGAAGTTCTCAGTGTTCACTACCTGTAGGCCATCACCAGGACCAACCTGTGCATATGAAGCAAACACGAATGATGAAATAGTCCAGGAAAATGGTCTTGATCTTCAGCTTTAGCTCTGATGTGAGAAGGAAAGAAAAGTAGAGGATCTGGTTTTGATAGAATACGATCGAATTCTATGTAAAAATGCAAACTGACAAGAACAGAAGCCTTTATCTTCCAAATCGGTGTAAATGTACCTTTGAAATCATATCCCAAGTCGAAGTCCCCTGATGGTGAATTTTTAAAGACAGATATAAAAATAGTGTGGATTCAGAAAAAGGATTCATTCCCACCCTTACCCTCTAAATCAGGGGTGGCCAACCCTGGACATGGAGAGCCACTATCCTGCATGTTTCAGATGTATCCCTCTCCCAACACACATGATTCAAATGATCAGCCTGTCATCAAGCTCCGCAGAAGCCTGATAACGACCGTCAGGTGTGCTGGAAGAGGGAAACATCTAAAACATGCAGGATTGTGGCTCTCCAGGACCAGGGTTGGCCACCCCTACTCTAAATATTAGACACCAAAAATTAAATACGCGTACCTGAAATTGACTATTTTCTAATCTAATCAGGATATCTTTAATTTCCAGTTTAATGTTGGGTGTAACCTAGTGCTTCACCAGGTGCAGTGCCTACCAAGACCCCATCGCACCAACCAGTACTCAACTCCTGGTTGTCATCTGTGTCATCTCTCTTGATATCCCATCTCATCCACACTGTCTCCAATAAAGGCAAAATGTCTGAAAAATATATTAAAGTTTATTTGACAGTCAGATGTTAAACTTAAAACCCAAGAACTATTTTTGCACTGACTTCTAAATGAATTTTCCTCTGTATCTAACCTGATTGATCTCTATTTATTATTTATCCTCTGCATTTTTCAATGAATAGCCAGTATTTGCATATATTTAATTCACTGACCATGTAGTTGTGCATAAAAAGCTCAGAATACATTCAAAACAAAACGAAAAAAAGAAAAAAGTGACTTTTTCAACAAAATCACAAACTGAATGTAATAACAAGCATCTACTGTGATTGTTATTTGTCAAACTACATGGGTTTTATTGGTGAATCAACGATTTAGCTCTATTTATCATTTTACCCTAATATTATCTGCATTTTTTCATGAAAATCCAGTATTTTCCTCCATTTAATTTACTGACCATGTAGATACTCATGGAAAGTTCAAAGGTTATTATATCAAAATAGAGAAAACTGAAGCAAAACTGACTTTGCCAACAAAATATATCTTTAACTGAATGTAAAAAAAAAACTAGCATCTACAACCACTACAGTTAATCAAAATACATGTGTTTCATTGTTAAATCAATATTGCAAACGATGACAGTGTTTCCATGTTTACTCCAGACCCTCTGAGTGTAAACATGGATCATATGTGATGCCACTGAAAGTTGAGAAACTGCATTTTACCTGAATTATTTCAATGTATTGATAGGGTTTGTGGTTCAAAGGTTATTAAACATTTTAGATGAGTGGATGCTTTTGTCTGGAGTTTAGGTCTTTGAGGGTCAAAAGTTTAAAATACTTATTCAGGAGCTCATCTTCCACAGACCACATGTCATCTTTGCCTTTTGGGAAAGCTTCATGTTTCTTTTTCTTTCTCAGGAACGCCCTGTTCACACTAAGCCACACCCACTGAGCAGCTCCAGTGCACTTACTCAGGTTAACCTTTTTGCTCAAAGGCCCCTCAGCAGTGCCCTCTTTAGAGTCTGGAATGAAAAATCACAAAACCTTAGAGTTGAAGTGACTTTTTTTTGAGGAGACCATCCCAATTACAGACCTCATTAGATTATAGCATTCATTTTACAACAATTATTAAACTGAAAGACATCCATAATGTGTAAATAGAAACATCTTTCCAACAAATACTGGGAAGATCAGGCCGTGAAGTTGAGTAAGTCAGTGACTTTCAAAGATTACACTGGTCTACAGTTTGTTTGGTTTTTTTTTAAGTGATCTGCCTCAGATATTAAATTTGCTAAGTGTTGCACATTTTTATAATATGAGTTGGAAAACAAATGACAACTGTGCTTGTTATGTGATGTTTTCAATGTATATAATAGTGTCATACACATATATATTGGTTTATGTGCATATATACAGTAGATTTTAAATCTTCCACTAGAAAAAACCTGCAAAGTGAATGCATTATAATGTACAGACAGTGTTTTGAAGTAGATGTTGTTGCTCTAAGACAAATATTCCTTTTGAGTAAAACCCATTCACCTTTTTTCTCAAGACTATATTTTGGAAACTATAACCAACCATAATTTTTTAAAACTCTGTATTTATGAAAGATTTTTTTAACAGATACAAAAACAAAAAACAACAAACAGGTTGTGAAGTCAAATGATTACAAAGATTGCATTGTTTGGACAAACGACACAATTTTTACTCTTAATGGTTTGCAAATTTGTCGCACAGGTTAAGTAAACACGCCATTTTCTCCAATTCTTTCTGCAGCTGTATTGTGTCAGTCGTCTGTTCTAGTAAATGCAGATGTTTTACAGTATTGGGAAAGACAGTCATCGGTGGACATTCTCTCTTAAGCCAGTATTTTGTAATGATCTTTTTACGCGGTGCCAGCAAGACCTTGTGGAGGTAAGCATCATTCTTACTAAAACCATCAAGTTCATGACCAAAAAAGAGGGAAGTGAATAATGTGCTGATTTTAAAACTCAAAACTTTATGATTTTAGATACTTCCTTCCAGTAAGTCTGGATAGAAGGGCTGGACCAGAAAACATGGGCATGATCCACATTCTCTCCAAGTGCCGGTTTATTTTCGCCTTCTGTTTAGAAGTAATAAAAAACCAGATCAGGTTTTTCCAACAAAAGTCCCTCCATGTCCAAGAATTAGTGGAGTTTTCCGCTTATTAAGTTTTTAATTAATTGAGTTTTCCAGGCACTCAGTCATACATCATCAGTTATTTCAATGTCCAGTTCTTTTTCCCATCATTGTTTCATATAATCAGTGTTCTTCTCATTCAGTGATATGATACCACGATATAACTTAGTTATAAGGAAAGGCAGGTTTATTTATGTAGCACATTTCATGTACAAGACAATTCAAAGTGCTTTACATAACACATTCAAAGCATTACAGCAGGGTGCAGGGGAAGAAATAAAAAGTATAGACATGAAAAAACAAAACAGATTAACAGATAAAAACAAATGACACCTTTGTTGCTTCCTGCCTTATATGCATCAGTGAATATGTGAACAGTTATTGGTAGTTCTCTTGGATCAGAGTCTCTTATCTCTTCACAGAAATAACTGTTTAATTGTAAGTACCTGTAAAAATGAGTCATAAGCTGGCCATCTCAATAGCTTGACCTGTAAATCAAAACACTTGATGATGTCAAACCATATTTTAAAAGAAAAATTCAGCCATTGGTTGTCCGTCTGTGGTGCTCTCCTCTCATCTTCTACATGCCCAAGAACCAACCAGCATCAACTGTTTTTACTGATTCTAATTTTTAGTTTGCAAGAATAAACAAACAGCATTTTTGACTTAATTTTTCTTTATTATTGATTCAGACGAAACAGACACAGACTAGACTAGACAGAGACTAAAGTGTCACTACGGTTATTCTGGAAGCATTTTATTTGTAGACTAGTGTTATCTAACCTAGATGTTTTGAACTTAAGGTTAAATTTCATCCTACCTTTTAATCACTGACATGAAAAGGTTATGTATATTATGAGTATATTACAAATATTGCAAATGAATACTGTATAAACTAGAATAAACAAACAGTGGAAAGGTCAAAAATTAAGTCATGAAGCTGAGTGATTATGTCTTTGAAGATTATTTAACTTAGATGACCTGAACTTTGGTTTATATTTCATCCTACTTCTTTTTAAAGTGTGTCATTTTCCAAATTATCAGTGGTTCAAAAAGATCATTGTTGCAAAAAGCTGATCCCATTCTTTCACCTTTATATTACAAATAATATCTGTATACACCACAGATACCATTGTGAGAATTTGGGAAATTTGACACTGTCGCTTTTGTGTCTTGAACTAAATTTTTCATAGTACAGAGGCTGAATTTTAATTTGATCGCTTTTCTTCTTTTTTTCTTCCACAAAGGAGATCTTATCTGTGTTTTTTTTTTTTTTTTTTTTTTTTTTTTTCAGCAAAGCTTTGGTGAGTGTAGAAGGATGAACCCCATTACACTATTCACATTAACCCTTTCATGCATATGTCTTTAACCCTCAAAGACCTAACCAGCGGCTGATGTCCAAAAGCATCTACTGATCTAAAAATGTTAATAACTTACGACCCACTGATCCTGTAAATACAGTTAAATAATTCAGGTAAAATGCAGTTTCTCAACTATTCACAGTCATCAGATATGACAATCAGGGTCTTCAACACTGATTCATCAATAAACCCACGTAGTTTGACAAATGACAGTGGTAGTAGATGCTTGTTTTTGCATCCAGTTAATGACATAACTTTCAGTTTTCTATGTTTTGATATAACAACCTTAAAATTTACTCTGAGCTTTCATGAACATTCACATAGCCAGTAAATTAAATATGGGAACGTTATCATTGAAAAATGCAAAATGCATGCATAGCTCTTTTCAGAAAGGTTAAATGTAGAGAAAAATATGGGCCAGTCACTGAAAAATAGTTTTAGATGTTTAAGGGTTAAATAAAAGTGAAAGGGATTTATTAAAAAAAAAAAGTTTTATTACTCCATCCATCCATCCATCCATCCATCCATCCATCCATCCATCCATCCATCCATCCATCCATCCATCCATCCAT
>JAPQRP010000011.1:14656506-14669911 GCA_037367295.1 Apogon hyalosoma | reverse complement strand
ATCCATCCATCCATCCATCCATCCATCCATCCATCCATCCATCCATCCATCCATCCATCCATCCATCCATCCAATCTACTTTTTTCCCAATATCCATGATTTTGAATGACAGAAATAGTCTCTGTAGTGGATGCTAGCATTAGAAATTTAAAATGCCCTTTAATAGTGACTTTTTTCACAATAGCATATACAATGGAAGCACAAACTTCTTTTCATACAGAGAATCAATCAATCAATCAATCAATCAACATTTTAAGTTTAAAATACATTATTTCCTTCTTGAGTAAAAGTTGAAGAAACCAGACACTCACTTTTGTTTAGAGGTAGAACTTTCAAAACACTAATTAAGACAAAAAAAGTTAATGTTGAATAAAGCATTGCAAAATGAATCATTATGCACGGGTAATAGAGGACAGTGTAAACCAAATGAATCCTAAAGGTGAAATATAAACATTCCAATGATGTTTATCACAATATAAAGTTATGACATTCATCATTGTCATCTTGAAACCCAGCCCCTTGTTAGCAATGAAACACCTAAATTCAGTGTGTCCCAGTACTTTTGTCCAAATAGTTTATGACTGATTTATGAAAGCATATTCATCACTTCAGTTGAACTGTGATTGTGGTGGGCATCAAATACCAAAGCTTTTATTGTGAAATCAAGCCTATATTTCTCTTAAATTAATAACATTAATAATATGTTATGATTTGATTATTTTCTTGTAATGCAATAAGATTATTATTATTATTATTATTATTATTGTTATAATGAATCAAATAGCATACAATCCATGTACTTTGTATTTTGTACAATGAAAAACTGTTCATTTCATGAAAATATTGCAAATAATTGAATAACTGTCCACTGTAGCAGATACCAAGCATGAAAGAGTTAAAACCGTCACAAAATCGTTGGTGTGTCTGAGCATTTCCATATCATCGGTTCTTTAAAGGATTATCAAGACAAGATACAAGAAGGCACATTAATCTTACAAATATCATCCACGTGCAAGACAGTTGAAGTGGTCATTTGGAAAACTGACACTGTCAGTTTTGTGCTTTTAGTCTGAAAGCAGCCATCTTCTCATTCTTGACAATGAATTTGATCATCTTTCTCCTTTTGGCCTTTATTTACAAAGGAGATCAATAGCTGGTCCTCTGGGACCCTCCCAGTCTCTTGCTCATAATACAGAATCTGATGCATCTGCTGGGCCACTGGGGAATAGAGGGCTATTATTCTAACGTTAACATTCAGTGGTATTCTATTCAAAGTAGCTTTTGTGCTTGAACTGCTTACTGCATTCACGACATAGGTGTGTACTGTACAGTACACTACAATTCACCATAGTATTACAGCCTATGAAGTTACAGAGGATGATTACATAAGGGTGTTTGTCACATGTTTTCTGTTTGTTTGATTTGTCACAAGCAGCACACGCAGATGAATTTACTGTATTTTGGGGTAAACAACACTTGTCAACATTTTTTTCTTTTTATTTTATTTATTTATTTATTTTTTAGAAATGATCTGCATCAAAGATTTAATATGATAAATCTTACATACGTCAATAAGATGAATTGGAAAATAAATGACAGAGGTGCTGGTTGGCTGATGTTTTTGTATATGATAAACTATTATTACACATATTGGTTTATGTAGATTTATAAACTTCCACTAGAAAGAACCCGTAAAGTGAATGCATTCTCGTGTGCAGACAGTGTTTTGAAGTAGATTGAGTAGCTCTGAGACAAACATTCCTTTTGAGTAAAACCCCACTCTTTCATTAATTCACAGAATTTTACATTTTGGCCCAAGACTGTATCTTTAAAACTACAACCAACCAGCATTTTAACTTAATTTTTATTGATTAATGACACAAACTTGGTAAAGTGTCATTACTATTATTTGGGAGTCATTTTGCTCTACAGAAGTATATTCCATTTTCTTAATTAACTGTAATGCCCCCCCCTTTTTTTTTTTTTTTTTGGACACCCAACCCATTTATACAGTGTTATTTCTATTTAAAGATTGTCTTCAGATGCTGTTTGTGATCATACGAATTTGGGTCTCTTTGTTAATCTAAGGGAATACATGACTAACTTGCAGTGTGGTTTCATCTTTCGTGTGATAAGACGGGTGTTACAATCGAGACATATCAAATAATATTTAGACAAAACCTTAAACAGGCCTTGAACCCTGTTGCCAGACACACAAGCCGCAAAACAGGTCATCTATTCAGTATCAAATAATCACTTTATGTAAGGTATGAGGCTGTGTATTTCTAGGATGTGACTGTGAGCCTCTCCAGTGAATATTCACTATTGAAGGTTAAAAGATATAAATCAATTTGGACCAATTTGTACATTTTAAAGGCAATTTGTTGAGGAAAAAAGTTAGTGAGAAATGTTTTTTTTTTCTTTTTTATCTACACTCTCATCTAAACAACAGTAGCCTCCTCTTCTGTCTCTGATAGGCCCTAAACAGCCTGAAGGGGAGGAGTTACAGCTCTGGGCTCTTTGGTATTTGCTCAAACAATAAAGGACCTGTCGGAGAAAAGAGAGGGAGAGGGGGGTGACAACTTCAAATTTAAGCCTGATCTGCTTCCCTGAAGTCATTTTGAGTCACCCATCTGACATCTGCATTTCACTTCTAGCCTGAAGGCAGTTACGCTAAAAAACCCAGAAGGCATGGGACAAGCACGTCTGAAGATGCTGAAACTTTTGCTTTTATTCACCTTCACAAAGGTAAGAGATGATCATTTTACTTTGAAATAAATAGTATATTTTACTCAGCTAATATCATTGATAAACTGCTAGTGGTAGAGTAGTTAACATATTTTCTGTCAGCGATATTGTTAAAATTCTATATGACCAGATCACTAATAGTTTATAGAGACACACTTTTGACTCAAATGAACACTGGCTCTTTTGAGTGTCATTGCTTTCAACAAGCGTGTGCAGCATGCCCAACCTTAGCTCAATAGACAAATTCATCCCAACCTGAAAGAAATACCTGCACTGAGCAGGCCTGAAATCTGTGTTGAGTGAAGGTAATGTGCAGCCTGCTGCCTCTCATGCGCCGAGAATATGATCCAGGGGATAATTTGCCTCAGGATATAATGTGAAATACCAACAGTTTGTTACCCTTGGAATGATGTCCTTGTCTTGAAAATACTGTATTTCCTGTTATTTTTCATCAGGTAATTTCACTGACTTGACATGTTTTGTCATTTTCAGATATGTGCTGCTCAAAATGGTAAATAAGCTTGTTTTATCTTTGACTTTAGTTATCATAAATTCAGTCAGTTTACATTATGATTTGCAATGAAATTCTGATAAATAATTTTCCAGCAGTAATACAGTAATAAAAGCCCTATCTTTTATTTACAACTCCAGGGCTCAAGCCTCTTCTCTTTCTTCCTCAGAGATCACACTGTCTGTTTTTGCGGTCACCTCTAAAAGTATGACAGTGCAGTGGACTCGACAAGCTGATGCCAGCTCCTACAGGATCACAGCAACACCCAAGAACTCTCCTGACTCCTCGGTCTTCACTCATTTCAGTAGCAACACAGTGATGGGCTCAGTCAACTCTCTTTCACCAAACACAGTGTACACTATGCAGGTAGAGGCCCTGGACAATGACCTCAAAGTCCTCGGTAGCGCAGAGACAGAGGAGATAACAGGTCAGTACCAGCAGCAATAATGCCAAAGTAAGAAAATGATGCTGATTTAGAAACTTTATTATCCATGTGGACGGAGAGGATGGTTGTATTTGGAATAACTAAAAGAATGAAGTAAAAAAGTGGAGGTATGTACCTGCTTTATCAAAAAGCAAAGATTTTGACCACAGGCTACATGACTTTATTGCTATTGTTTGTTCTTCAGCTCCTGAGGTCCCAAGCATTTTCCAGGCCTACTCTAAAACCAGCCAGAGCATCACCGTGGAGTTCAGGGAGGTTCCCGGGGCCAGCAGCTACATCCTGAGGGCAGAGTCATTAACTGGCGATTACTTCAATGAAATCCCAGTGAACAAGTCACCAGGCACCATGGAGGGTCTAGACTCCTACACAGTGTACAAGCTCAGCGTCCTGTCCGTCAACGTTGGGGGGAGGAGCCAGCCCTCATACCCTGTTGAGGCGAGGACAGGTACTCATGAATCAAAGCAAAATGACAATCTTATAACCTGTCTTCACACTGTAGTGAGAATATTTCCAAATATGAGCTAATCACATGAGGGCAAATTGTCTAAGTTATCATCAGACCCCCAAATATTAACCTTTATTTAGTTACATTTCCACCTATGATTCTAACCTGTTACTTAGAAGTTTGAATATTAATTTACAGTCATCTATTACATCCACTTTCACTTCTCCAGACAGTTAGGAAGCAATACAGTTTACTTAAGATGGTAATCAGTGTAGAGTGAAATGTTGCCTTTCTGTTGTTCCTGTATGACAATAGTTGTCTCACTCTGCTGGCCATAACGGCTTGTTGTTTCACTCCCTATTGTACCAAAGTCTCTACTTTTTGAAGCAAACACATGAGTGTGGAAACTGTATCCATCCCTTTTACACTGTACTATTCTGATGATATGAAAAGGGAAACCATGAGAACTAGGTTGTCTCCCCGAAGGAGAAGTGAATGTAACATAATCACATGAACATTTCACACCTAAGAAAAAAATTTACATCAGGGAGTTGAAAAGAAGTATTGATCTGTGTTGATCTTTCATCTCTTTCAAATCTTCTTCTCTCTCCACCTGCCTGTGTTTACAGTGGTTGAGGCTCCCATCTTGAACACCACCTCACTCACCAATAACACCATCCATGTGGGATGGGAGCCTGTGGAGCATGCTGTCCTCTACACACTCTGCATCATCGAAGAAGGCTCCAATGTTCTCACTAAAATAAACACCACTGACACTGAACATGTCTTTGATAGCCTGAAAGCAGGGACTAACTACTGTATCACAGGCACAGCCTGGGACTCTGACAGCCTTGCTGGAGATGGCTACAATATTTGCCAAGTTACACGTAAGACAGGATAGATTTTATATCAATATACTTGCAGGAAGCAGTAACGTTACTAGTGTGGTACTAGAGGAAACATTACTAAGACAGATTCCATTTTTTCTGTACACTCCAGGTCCAGCAGACCCACAACTACTCGACGTCTTCGTAATGCCAGGTCGTGTCGCTGAGATGAGTGTGTACTGGATAGTAGTGTTCGGAGCTGATCACTACACAGTGGAGACGTCGAATGGTCTAATGTGCAACTCATCAATTAATTACTGTTATATTGTACCTGTGGACTGTGGCCTAAACCAGTCAGTCACTGTGACCGCTTACAATCAAGCTGGACCCAGTAACCCTTCACCATCAACAAGATTTATCACATGTGGGTATATCAAGCACAGCCACAGCCAACACATATCATACACAAACATATGTCTATAATGTATGTATGTTTTTATCTGGACAGGGCCATGTCCTCCAAATGATACCCGGGTGGAGGAGCCTGAGACTGGTAGCTGTTCCGTGGTATGGGGTGGGATGCCGTTGGCCGAGTACTACATGGTTTACATAAAGAGTGATGATGGTGTGGAGAAGGTGTGCAACACCACTGAAACCACATGTCCATTCTTCTGCATGTGTGGCTTCACCTACATCAGCTCAGTCTTCCCCTACAACAGCGCCGGTTCCAACCTTTATTCACCTATGGTCAGCTACACCACTGGTAGGACCATCTGACATTTCAGTTTTCAGCTTTGTCACATAGTGTAACCTCTTACTTAATGATTATTATTATGGACACTTTATAAGTATGTGTTTTTTGTGTGATTTTTATTTATTTATTTTTTAACTAAATGCTATTTTTTATTATTAATTAATAATATTGAAATAATATACAGTTGAATTAATAATACTATTTTTAGCTGCACTGGTCTGGTCAAACATTTGACATTTAAATCTAAATATGCCTGATTATTCATGCAGCCTGTATGGTCTGCAGAGGTCCTTTTTCAATCTAATTTTAATATTCAAAACTTTTGTTGTTCCAGTGTCAGAATATGCCAAATCAGTTAACAAGGTATAAGGTAATTTCATAATTTTAAAGCAACTTTAAGTATTTGGTAAAACTTTTTACAATTACACCACTTTGACATTTCTGCCATTCTGTGTCAGATATATCAAAAATCATTAAAACCAGGAATTTTAGACCAGGTTGTCAATGTTTTTTTGTTTTTTTTACAGAAGATCCTGCAAACAGTACCACTATCACAAATCCACATTTTGTTAATGTCTTAAATTCCTATATGTAAAATGATCACAGTAGTGATTTTACAATAACTGTAGTTCATGAAGTCTAACTTTTGTGTGCTTTTTTACACCTTCCAGAGCAGCCAGTGCTTTCAAGGATACATTTTTCAGATTAATTTTCCAGCCTGGGTGACATTAGTGTTGTCAGTACTCTCTCTCTCTCTCTCTCTCTCTCTCTCTCTCTCTCTCTCTCTCTCTCTCTCTCTTTCTGCTCTTATCTGAGATATGATAACCCGGAAAAACATACACCCCATTACTGTCAGGGCAAAATATTTGATCACTGTCCAAATTCTCTTAATTCACTTCTTTCTGTCATTCAAGGAAGCTTTTCAATTTTACGGGCGGTTGCCGAACTACACCCTTGTTTTGTCTATAGCCTCCCTGCTTTCATTGTCTCCATGGTTTGGTTTGACATCATACTTGATGACTGAACTTCCCTGAAATCTGTACTATTAAATTGCAGCCTTTGTCAGACAGATATTTTGACGCCCCATAACTGAAATAGCAGAGGTGTAATTAATACCATTAATAAAGGTTGTATTACATTTAAGTGTGTCAACTCTTATGTAATTCCCTGTTGCTTTCCTGAAAGGGCTTTGTTGATGACATGTGAAACAGAAACATTCACTCATTAGTCACATGTGTGTATTTTCTGACATTTCATGCTTCACAGTACTGACATGAGGTGGAAACAATCGCTGCTTGAAAAGTGACAATATCATTTTAAAACAGGTAAAACCACTGGTAGTTCTCATTATTGCCTCTCTCCTCCTTCTCTTCTCCCAGTCCCTTGTTGCCCACAGGGAATTTCTATTAAGCTGGTTTCAACAGAGACCCTGGAGATCACGTGGGACCCCGTGACAGGGGCAGATCTCTATGAGACTACAGCAGCAGAGACTAGTGATGTCATCCACTGTAATGACACAGCACCAGTGTGTGCGCTGTCAGATCTGAGCTGTGACACGTCTTATTCTGTTATAATAACACCTTGCAACGACTTACGTGGATGCAACACCACCTGCAAACCACACGTGCGGGACACAGGTAATGAGGGTGTTACATGTAAAGTGGTATCTCCACTTACAACATACTTTTCTATCTAAATACACAGCTATGCCCAGACTCAAATGTTTTTCAAATGAGGTTTTCATTGATACTGACACAATAGATATTTAGAACAAATACCAGCAAAAATGACAAACTTTGGTATATTGGAATAACACAAACTCGAATAATGTCACACCAAAATACACAGAGGACACACTAATAATATGTTGATAAGAAATATACAGTACAGTTCAAAAGTCTAAGTCCACTGTCATATTTGTGGTGTCAGTAAAGCTACAATGACCACAACCCTCTACAATGTACAAGAAAAGCACTTGTTGTCTTATTTTGCTTTAACATGTTTTTAACGCTTTTTTTCAAATAACAGGAGAAAGAGTTAGGGTTAGGGTTATACTGACTGTAGCCTATGGCAGCCATTTAGTTCAAGTTTTATTTTTCCCAAATAATAATATGCAAAAACAACAAAGCTAAAGGCTCAAGATGGCCTAAAACTTGTGCACAGTAATGTACTATACATGTGAAGGCTTAAACCCATTGGTGTTATATACAGTATGTCAGCATCCACCATAATTAATCTAAGAAATTGAGAAGATTAATTGTTTTCTGGAAAAAATGCACTGTAGCGTTTACATTTCTCAACTGATCTCAATGAGTCAGTTTTATATCAAAGTTTATGACAAACAAAAAAACACTAGTCCCTTATGGCAGCGATGTTTATGCTTCATCTGTGAACACACCTGTGCTGAGATCAATAGCCAGAGCATCAAACTGTTGCATTTTAGAATTTATTTAATGTATCGGATTAATAAAAAAGATGTAGATCCCTTAGGTTGATAGATAGTTGACCCCAAATATACACAATAGGGAAGGAAATTCTTTGTTAGACGTTGATCAGATAAGATAAACTCCACTGCCTTTATGTATTTTCTCACATTGTGTTTACACATCTTTGGTATGAAAAGTTTGTTTCTCATTTGTTTCGTTGCAGCTCCGTGCGCCCCAGAAATCCTCAGTATCACACAGTTCAACAAAACCACATACAAAGTCCAGTTCACTACCCCCAACAGAGGCAACACAAATTATACCATCACTGCCCGTGGAAGCCGTGACACATACACCTGCCATGGAACAGGCAGCCCCTGTGAACTCACACAGCTGCCATGTGGTTCAAGCTATGAGGTGATGGGGGTGGCATCCTCGTCTAACGGACAGAGTCTCCCCGGATACAACATGCCTTTGGAAACAGGTATGACGCACAACAAGTGACAACCACAAACACAACCATTTAGCTGAAGCAATTTGTGCTGAGGGCCATACAAGTGCTTCTAAGCCTCTGTTTTCCACCTGGAATGATGGAAGTAACCATTAAAATTATTATAACTTGTAATAGAAAGTTGGAAAAAGAGGCAAAAATAAAACAGACTTATACAACTATACATTTTCTTTTCAGAATAATGTAAATTAGGTCAAACTGGAAAAATTTACGCGTCGGTCGCAGTTTGTTGTAGTATCAAGATTGGATGCAATTGTATTTTTACAGTCTCTGCATTTTATATCAAGACAACAGTTTCAGTGACTAATACATTACATTTCCAGTGCAATAAATAATTTTTCAAGGGTGTATTTATTTACACTGTTGCCTGTAAATTTGGAATAATTTGGTTTTCAGATACATTTCAGACACACTCTTATACACATCAGTAATCATCCCAGTACAGTCTATTGAGTTTAACAAAGTCAGTACATTGTGATTTTCATCAACTGCCTGTTTAAACTGTAACTACATACTGTTGCTCATATTTTGTATCATACATTCTGTTATAAATTATTCTTTCTCTCCAACACTGTGAGTAATGAAGCTGTTTTTTCCTCCCTATAAGGTCCCTGTTGTCCTGCAACTTTGAATGTGACACAGGTTACTCAGGCCATGACTAATGTGTCCTGGGCACCCGGAAAGGGAGCTCGCACCTTCATTACCAACCTGGAATCCCCCCGTGGACATGCCAGTTGCCACACTCAAGACACCCACTGCCTGGTGGGATGCGTCACATGTGGTACAAAGTACAGTGTCCACATGGAAGCCATCAGCAGCACAGGACACCAGTCAGAGTGCCAGTACTCTGGATTCTCAACAAGTGAGACCATAAAAATAAAACTAAATCCAAAGTGTTTAATAAGTTTTGAACCATAATTCTATCAATACATTTAAACAAGTCAGGTAAAATGCAGATTTGTAGCTTTTCACTGGCATCAAATATGATCCATCTGGACGTTCTGAGGCTCCATAGTCAACATGGAAACACTGTCATCTTCTTCAACTTCAATTCACCAGTAAAACCCATGTAGTTTGATAAGTGGTAGTGGTTGTAGATGTTAAGTTAATGATATATTTTGTGTCAGTTTTCTCTGTTTTGATATTTTAACCTTTGGATTAGCTCTGATTTACTATGAACATCTATACAATTGCTAAATTAAATATAAAAAATACCAGAATTTCACCAAAACATGCAAATAAAGTGAGTATAAAATGATAAATAGTGCTAAATCATGAATTCGTTGGGAAGTCATCACAAAAATAGTCTTAAGAGGTTAAACTGTATTCATTAAGTGGATAAATAGGAACATGTACATAGTAGAGACTGGAAGTAACTTAAAATGACTTAAAAATAACTTCTGCCCACTTTTGTGTAGGTGCCTGCTGTCCAACAAACATCAAGCTCCAGCGTCAGAAAGACACGTCTATCAAGGTCATGTGGCGAACTCTGGGCTCCTCGAACAACAGCCATGTTGTTGAACTCTCCGGGACAGGAGGAGACTTCACCTGTACTGCACCTGCTGGCACCAGATACTGTAACGTTATAGAGAACACCTGCGGGGACATCTACACAGTGCTGGTGGCACCGGTGGGAAGCAACGGCACCAAAGTCAGCTTCTGTAAAGCCAAAATGTACTCAGGTGGGTCATGTAAGGTCAGAGTGTACGCTCCACTCAGATGCTGAAAGTTAAATTTCAATATTTGTGGTAACACCTGCATAAAACTCTTTCTTTCTTGTCATATTCTCAGTTCCCTGCATAGGAAATAATGTCAATATCTGTAAGTATAATTCTTCCCCTCTAATTTGCATTTATTTATGAGCTAATGCACTGATATCTCGTCTCTTTCTCTGTTTATAGTGGTTATTCATGGAAATCGCACAGAAGGGGTAAGTTTTGGTGTCCAGCTGCCTCCAGAAAAGTACATACTGTCTCCCTTCAGGATGTATTAAATCTATTATGTAACAGCCTGGCACACTGTGTTGATAACATGTGACAGAAAAGCTTCATTTTTATAAGATGCATTCATTGTGACATGAGCTGGAATGGTATCCTGTGACAGAATCATTCACAAATGGACTGTATCTATAGTTCGCTGCTGACAATAGGGCTGAGTAGAATAAGAGGGAGTGAGAAAGAGAAGCACAGGTGAGGCTGATCCCCATGTCTATACCTCTGGGAATCCACATCTGTCCGTAAAACACTGAAAATGAGTTACAGGAACGTGACTCAGGTAAAACAGGATGGACGACCACTGTGGGAGCGTGACACATCATCCTACTGTATTCAGAACAAATGACTGTGCTTAAACTGCAAACCTGTAAGATGATAGATTTAATGGACTCAGTCAGACAAAGCTATGTGCAAGTTTATGAAGCTCTCTCTGTCGTCTTTCTTGCCTTACAGTAAACATCCCCCACTACAAGCCGTACCGACCCGGACAGAAGACTGTGTTTCCATCAGCAGCTGTGAAGATCCAATATACCCAGATGAAATATCACTCTCTTTAAACTAAATGGGGAAAGTTTTTTTTAAATATTAAGTCTGATGAGCTGGTTTCAGTGGAAAAAAACATGAAAAGCTAAATATTACAGGAGAGCAAAATGAAATGATACTGTGGGCGGACTGATGATGCAATATTTTACATTTTATTGTCGTTTACACGTATTGGTACAGGTTACGTTTTTTTACAAATATTTATCCTTTACAGTTACAGCCCCTTAAAGATTTGATATATCCCCAGTATTGAATGATATTAGTTTCTGATTAAAATATGGAAAATAATGTTTACATTTTAACATGTTATGTGGTGGAATTTGCAGGTCTCTCTGTCTTATAATTCAAATCAATTAATAAAAAAAAATTGGAACTTGACATAAAACCCAGGCAAATCTATTACGGATATGATCATCTGAAGTCTAAATGATGAAAAAAAATCTGGCTTTCATAGGATCTCCCCAAGTAGAAGACCTCCATAAGGCTGCCGTAGGTCATTTCTCCAGGTTGTAAGACCGGTTGGTGACTAAAAAAAGGTCAGTTGCTGTTAAAGTGGGACAGTGGGTATCCATCTCGTTTGCCTGGAGTCATGAGTGGTAGTCTTATGGATGAAGTGTCTGATCAGATTGCTAGAAACACATTCAGTGTTGCCTCTGCTTTCACTGGATTTGTTTTCTTCAAGTTGTCTGACGACAAAAAATAAAGCTAATTATTCCCGCATTTCATCAGTGTCGAGTCAATCATTTTCCGTGGCTCTTCTTTCATGAAGTTGGGATGTTTTGCAGTTGGACATACGTGTCGTTTTCAGATTTCAGAAAATAGACCAGGAGTATCATATATACAACCTGCAGGCCAGAACTGGCAGATCTGACCCTTTGTGAAATGCAAAAATAACACTGACAATATTCACAATTAACCCATAAAGACCCAAACATCCACTGTCGACCAAAAGCATGTATTGATCTAAACTGTTCATCCACTAATCCAATCAATCTATGTAAATAATCGGTGTAAAATACAATTAGTCATCTTTTCATAGTCATCAGATTTGACCCATTTGGATGTTCAGAGGTTCTGTAGTTACCGTGGAAACACTGTCATCTTCACCAGTAAAACCAATGGAGTTGGATCAGTGACAGTGGATGGACACACTGGGTTTATGTTCAGTTAATGAGAAATTTTACTGGAAAAGTCAGTGTTTCTTCAGTGTTTTTCCATTTTGATATAACAACCTTTGACTTTACTCTGAGCTTTTATGAACATTTACATGACAGTCCATTAAACATAGGAAAATTTCCACTAGAAAAAAATACAAAATTCAGAGGATAATATTATAATAAACGGTGATAAATCACTTAGTAAAGGTTAAATATAGAGAAAAATTAATTTACCAACTGCTACAAAAGTCACACCAGGTCCTTATTGGTTAAGGGTGTCAAAATAATTCTAGTTCAGGGGCCACATACAACCCAATATGATCTCAAGTGAGATGGACCAGTAAAATACTATCATACCAATTTTTTCTCTTTGTTTTAGTGTAAAAAAGTAAAATCACATGAAAATATTTACATTTACAAACTAATCTTTCATAAAATATGTGAATAACCTAAACAAGCATGAACAACCTGAAATACCTTAAGGGAAGTAAGTGGAATTTTAACAATATTCTGCCTGTTTCTAAATGTTTTGTGCTTTTGTATATCCACTGTGATCTGTTAGTTGTAATGCACATGAGTAAATGATAAGCTCCGGTATAATCTTGTTAAAACTGCACATATTTTTCACAAGATATTTTAAGTTTTACATGTTTGTTCATGTTATTCACATTTTTTTAAGGAAAGTTTGTAGATGTAAACATTTTCATTATGTAATTTTACTTTTTTCACTCTGAAACATAGAGAAAATTTTGGAGTTGAAATTATTTCTAGGTTGTAGCGAAACCTACAGCAGTAGATATACAGTAGGTCATGCAGCAGCTCTGTTATGACACATTGCCGAGGTGACTTTCACTGACCTAAAAAGTTGTATAACTGACCCAAGTATTCTATCAAACGTTTAATGAGTGTATTATTAGAGTAGGGTTACCATTTACAAAATAAAATTAAAGAAAACCACTTCAAAAACTGTTATATACACTGCTCAAAAAAATTAGAGGAACACTTTTTAATCAGAGTATAGCAACCTATCAGTCAAACTTCTGGGAT
>JAPQRP010000011.1:14609711-14654787 GCA_037367295.1 Apogon hyalosoma | reverse complement strand
GTATGTAGCTGGGATAGGCTCCAAGTGACCCCCGTGACCCTAGTGAGGATAAAGTGGGTTCAGAAAATGAATGAATGAATGAATGAATCAGTCTTTAAGTTTCAACATCTGACTGTACAACATCTTAGTCAATGGCAGATGCTTTGGCTTGATTTACTATATATTTACAGCTTTGACTGGGTGTTTTTCTGTTGATTTATTTTTTGTCTTTGAGCTGGAGAACAGTTGAATTTCCCTTAGAAATGAATAAAATCAATTTCATCTCCATAGCAGGTTTGTAGTTCAGGATGTTTACCAGAAGCTGTAATTCTAATAAGTTGACTTCCAGAAATTATATCAAGCTGGGTTTACCAAATGTGCATGTATTCATGGGTGTTTATTTCTCACATGTGGCAGACATACGCTACTGAACAGTGAGACTGATACTTTTCAATGTGACAGTAAGCCCAGTGATGCAAAGGCATTTCACAATAGATGATGGCACTGAAGAACTCCTCACGCACTCCGACAGAGCTCAGATTGGAGGCAAAGGTGTGGACCTATTGTTTCCATTTGTCACACCCTTTACACAACACAACTATCACATTCATTTATGTAACACTCTCAGGGGAACAGTCCAAATATTTACACCCAGCAGCCATATATTTTAGCACGTAGTCAACTAAAAAAAGATACCAGAAGAGCAAAAATACATAAATTCATACCAATATTGATATTGGACACTATCGTAACATATCAATCATTACTAAGGTCTGGATGATATATTGGCACATCCCTATTTATAAGGATTTTTTTTTTTTTTTTTTTTTTTTTTTTTACATAAATTGACTTAACTGAAGTGAACAGCCCAAAGAATAAGCTCTTTGATATTAAAATTACATCTTGCAAAAGGATTATGTGAAATGTGTCTTTAAAAAAAGGAAAAAGAGACAATATCTAATGATCATGAGACAATTCTTAGTGTATTTCCTAAAATTATGTTAGAGTTTTAAAATATAGGTTTATATTACATGTATCAGTCCCTTTCAGATTTATATGCAGCAGAGTAGGCTTTAAAAAGTCAATTTTCTGATTGTATTTTTTGTGTCTTTTTGTAACAATCTCATTGATACAATACATTCCAAGACTAATTGTATAAATATATGTAGCCCCATTAATCTCCTGGCACTGGACTGGACTATCATGTTATTTGTCAGAGTTTATTCATGTCATTGCTTTGGAATCAATTCTAAATTAAAGTAAATATATTTTTCTGACAAATACAGACTAGTAACTTCTTATTTAAGAAGACATATCCTATTCTGTGGTTACAGATAAGATGCCTGATGGTTTGTTTCAGAGGAGTTAAATTATTGCCATCAAGCAAAGAAAATAGCTAAAGAGATGCCAAACTGTTGAGTTTAAAATGGTCCAACTTATTATTAAAGTATGCTAGGATAGTGGTGAACCATCATGTTTGCGAAACAAATGTGGTCAGAAAAAAATCAGACCATGAAAATAGCAATCAGCTCTGTGTAATAGTGAAAGAAAGAGCATTGCCACATGCATAATGTAAGAGGACTGACAGGATTGGGACTAAACAGCTGTTAAAGTAAATCACTTCAATGAGGAAAATCAATCAGTGAGTTTAATCGAAGACAAAGGCGTCAGTTTTGAAGGAACTTTAAAGATTGGACTGTGTTTAATGAAAAAAGGTGATGTGGTCTGATGAGTCCAGATTGACCCTGTTCCAGAGAGATGGGTGAAGTGTTTACCCATCATGCCTGGTGCCTACAGTGTAATGATCTGGGTATGGTTCAGTTGGTCAGGTCTAGGATCAGTAACGTTTTGGGTCCATAAAATAAGGTCAGTGAGCACCTGAATGAGCAGGTTTGGACATGAGTGGATTTGTTTCTTCTCTGATGATGTAGACATAATCCAAGATGACAATACTAGGATTCATCGGGATAAAATTGTAAAAGAGTAGTTTATTTAATCATTTTCACACATGAATTGTCCACTACTGAGAATGTTTGGGAAGTGCAGGAGAAGACTTTGCACAGCAGCCTGACTCTCTCATCATCAACACAAGAATTTGGCAAAAAATCAATATTGTGACATTTCATGAGCATTGCAGACATAAGCATAGCTTTGACTCCATAATCAAAGCGAACAGCGATCCTATAAAATATCAGTGTTGGCCTTTTTTTTGGTCAGATTATGTCAAATTCACCACGACATTTCTTGGAGAACCTCTTTTATATACAATTAAAACTGCATTGGAACTCAAATATCCCTTCACAAATTGATGCCAAACTGAGTGGAATTGAAGCAGAAATCAAATCAAAATGGGAGCTCATGAATTCAGATTAATTGAAATAAGAGGCAATAAACACCCAACTTACAGATGTTTATGGACAATTAGTGAAACTGAGGCTCAGTTTATTATTTGTTGATGTGAGTTTTTGATACATTGCAGAAGTAGTGGTTTTCATTCAGAGCAGCATTAAGATGAGATGGTGAAAATGTAAATCAGTCAGACAGACAGTGGGTGTTTCCCCAAAACACCCACTGGATCATAAGACATTTGACACTGGCATCGTTTTTATTATCTAATAGTAACGTGCTTTTAAAACATACTGTATCTACATTTCAGCACTTTTCACAAATTCATTATAAACTCATCTTTTACATAAGATCAGTCAAGAGGTCTGGTATTGTCTTAAAAATACACAATGGTTTAATTACATGTGAAGAGAATTTATTAATTACCCTTTTATTCTTTAACATAAAGCTTGAAAATATCAACTTTATTTGAGTCATGTAAGTTTTTTCATACCATGTCTGTTTTCAAAAACCTAAATATCATACAGCCTAATGACAAATCATTTCCCAGAAAAATGACATCAATCCAGGAAGGATGTGGAGAGAAGGCTTCAGTCTTGAGTATGTCACACAAAAGAGATCGCATTACATTAAATCAGGTCACTTCAGTTTCTAACAACCTCACTTAAAATTCACAAATTCTAAAATACAAATAAATTCTTATGATGAAAGATAATAGTTTCAGATTCATAGTCAGGTTGGTTACATTTGTTCAAATCACTGAACAAATGAAAAGTTATGAAAATTACATATTTGGAGAAAATAGAAGAATTACAGTATGCGTGTTAAGGACTGGAGGGGTTATGAGTGCCCCCGCCTCCGCCCAAGAAACCACAGATTTGTTTCCTTCTCTTGATGACAGGGGGCCCACAGGCATCTACCTGTCCTCATTTAGGACGTCCTGATTGGTTCCCATGAAGTTGATTTACAGCACGCAGCCTGTGAGGATCTCATATGAGCAGATGTGTGCACAACCGATGTATGGATGTAACTGGCTGAAACTTTTTACTACAAAGATGTGGATGTTTTATTTAACCATCACCCTATTGTCAGTCATACAGGTAATTATGATTTTTTTTTAATTTATTTCATTCTCTCTTTTTTTGTTTGTTTGTTTGTTTGAGGCATTTGTTTTGTATTTTTACATTTTCCTTTTTTTTTTTTTTTTGTTTAGATACAGCATGTTGCAGTTGCTGCTACAGGTGAGTGTTTTTTAAAGCGTGAACATTTTTGTTCATAAATATAACACATTTAATGGGTAATATTCATAGCTACAGGTGATACTTCACTGTATAATGTTAAGAGACCATTATATACATCATCTTTAAATCTTTATGTCAATTGTTTTAGATGAAAACTGTTTAGATTGTTTTATTTAATTTTACAACCTATTAAAATATATCTTTGTAAAATGAACTAATAAACCACAATCAAATTAAGTAGGAGAAGCAAAGTGAAATCATTTCCTTGAAGTTTAATGCTCAAGATGGCAATGAATGAAAAAATGAAGACCTTATGATGAAAATAAATATAAAATCTAAATGCAAATGTGAGTGTCTTCAGCACAGTCAAATACATAATACAGCAGATCACATAAGAGACACAGTATTTCTGCTGCTCTCTAAAAGTCTGTAAGCAGATTAAATCAATTTAAGAAATGAAAACTTGTGAAGACAGTTGGCAGAAGCTGGTGGGCAGGTTTCTACCACTAGAGAGCGTATACCTTACAGATGATGGGTCAATTAATGCAGCTTTTGCATTTTATTAGCATGTAAAACAATGTATTTTTCCTATAGACTAATCAAATAGTGCTTTTATCATTATCATTTAAATTAATAAGACAGCTGATAGCAAGGGCTTTTTTTGGAGAGTACAAAACTGTGAAAAAAGGGTATGTGTTTCATTAAACATGCTATAGATGATCAGAATATTGGTTAGTCTTAATGATGACGCACATGTTTTTACTCTTGTACTTTAGGTGTTTCTTATGTTTTAATCTGTTTCAAAAACCTGCTTCTCTTTTCATGTAATGTCTAAACCCCTGTTTATGTACCCAGTCACAAATGCATTTCCTTGTTTGTCCTTTTCAGATTGTAGAATTTTGTCAGTGACATCTCCTTCAGCATCAACATTAAATGTGATGTGGGCCAGCTACAGTGGTGCCGCATCTTATCAACTGGACTTTAAAGTTGTGAACGCCACTAATATTGCCCCAGTGGTGGTGCTGCAGAGTCATCCCACAACACAAAGATTGGTTCAGGGGTTGAGACCAGGACATAACTATGAAATTACCCTGAAAGTCTTGGTTACGTTATATCAACCAGTATGCACAGCCAAGTACTTCACCAAGACAGGTAAAGACAACATTTTTACAAATAATTAAATACTGCTCATAAATTTGAGGTAGCCTTTTGATTAATGATGTTGTGTCTTACATTCCCACAGTGCCTGCCAAATCTCAGATCACCTTTGCCAAAGCTATATCTAGTACATCTATACAATTTCAGTGGTCCAGTGTGACAGGAGCAGACAACTATACCTTGATTATACAAAAATTTTTAAGTAATCCTTTAGTAAGTTTTGAGCAGACCTTTACCACACTGACCGGACAAATAAACAACCTGAGCCCCTCTACAACTTACAGCTGTCAAGTTTACTCATCCAACAGCGCTGGACGGAGTGTAAATAGTGCCCAAAAGACCATCATGACTTGTAAGTCCACATGTGATCAGATCAGATCAGATACTGCTTCAGCTACAAAGCACGAGAAACCTTCGTAAAGTACAGTTTGTGAATGTATGAGAATAACATCTGTATTTTCTCCTGGAAGTGGTCCAGCCACCATCTACTGCAAATATTGAATCAACGGGAAGGACCACAGCCAGAGTGACCTGGTCTAGTGTGTCTGGAGTCCTGCAGTATCAAGTGACTGTGACGGACAACGACAACCCTGACAACAACCCAGTTCTTTACACCACTTCTGGTTTACAAATAGAAATCAATAATCTGGAACCTTGCTCCAATTATACCGTGGGTGTATCATCAGCCAATGTCTTCCTGGAGCCTGGAGAGCCCATTAATCTTTCATACAGAACTGCCAGTAAGTATTGGACCAATATTTTTGACTTGTCTCAATACACTCTAAATGCAGGATGTGATTGTTATATCTGTAACTGATTTTGAATGAATGCATGATCACCTGAAAATAAGAATTGCTGTGATTTTGAAACCTTCAAATAACCTGCCATGCAGAAAAAATTATTAGACCATCAAAAGTCATCAAAAACAATGGTTATGCTATCAAGTACTAACTCCTGTGTGTATCATGTGACTAAAACAGACTAAGAGCACTGTTTTTGTCAGTACAATGCCATAGCTACTGATGTAAGAACTGAAGTGATTTTGGTTATTATCAAGAAAACCACGGAAAATGGCTAGACATAAGCTCTGAAATTAAACTCTTATGAGCTATTTTTGTTGTTATCATTATATTTGTCCAAATAAATGTACTTTAGTTGTACCGGGTATGAAAAATGAACAAGAAATGGAAGAAAACAAGGGTGGTCTAATAATTTTTTTCCACAACTGTATAATGACCAAGAGAGGATTTCCTCTCTGTTCTATGGTAAAAGTTTTATGGTAGCTGGCATCCAGCTTTAAAGTACATCACCTACTATGTTGGAGAGTGGACCAGAGTTATTATCCCTTTGAGGTCCCTGGTATTTTTATATGTCTTGTGCAACATGTTTACTTTATGTTTTAGAGTTAAAGTATATTTAGCATTTCTTACTTGAATTTTTATGTCCCTCTCCCCTGGCTCCACAGAGCTAGCTCATAGTGCAAGACTAAGGGTTATGGCTCCAAAGTGTCATGGGAGGTATTTTAAAGTGTAATACTGCCGATGGCCACTAGATGCTGGCTCCAAAAAGGCACAGCTTCCTTTGATGTATTTGTTTCGAGATATGGTCAAGGAGTCATTCTGCTCTCATTCGTTTTAGTGGACCCTCTAAGAAGTTCACTGGTGATCTATCTTCTATCTAAAATTAGAATTCCTTTCACAAGATGTTATGGCACATAGAAAATGTTGATACCTGCTGTGTGGCTTTGATTGATTGACAGCTAACTCACCTGCCTCATTGGTTCTGTTAACTGATTTTTTTTTTTTCAAACAGACAGCTTCACTGTAGTTGTAGTGAATGAAGTTACGCTAACAAAATCTTTAAATGTCTGTGAAATGCCAAGTTTATTGCTTTATATTTTTAGTAAGCTATCATTTAGCATTAGCTCACCCATCAACCTGTATCTCTGCCATTTTCTACCAATGTGATCACTTCTGGCAACAAACAAAACCCCTACTCCTGGCTTCAAAACTGTGGTCCAAATCCATCACAGTTACTCTGTCCAGTTTTTTTTTTTTTTTAACATCAGTTTAAAGTAAATGCAGATGTTTTCTCCACTAGCACATATTTCTGAACTAAGTGGTTTTGGGGTACCACTGGGTTATTATAAGCTGCTGCTCTGCAGGTGGAGCAGACACTGCAGCCTCTCTAGAGTCAGGTTTTTATACAAGACAGATAAATATGCAGAAGCTAAATAGCACTCCATGACTGCCTGATGGATGTTTTGACTGTAGTGGTGGTGTTCAGTTGATTGTAATTTGTAACCACTAGTAGATGCCATCTTTAACCTGTAGATTTCTTTCATCTGCTGTTTTTTTCCTTCAGCTATAAATCCAGTGACGACAATCACAGTGGACTACAGCTGCTCTGCTGGCATGGTGACTGTGACTTGGGAAACAGTGTTTGGGGCCAATATGTACAGGGCCACAGCTACTGATGGCACTGGTGCAGTCCTTAATTGTACATCAACCTCCACCAGCTGCCAGATCATCATGCTCAAATGTGGTGAGAAGTACGATGTCCATGTCACAGCTATTTCTGACGACTGCGAGAGCACGTCCACCGTCTCCCAACGGTTCGACACAGGTGAGGACAGCGCATGCTTATGTTACCCAATTGTTATTGCCTGTTTTCTGTAATCACGACTGCACATGTCACACAAGAAGAGCACACACCTTCTCATTTTACCTCAGGTGTCTCTCATTGTCGTATACACTGCTAAATATTTCCTCAGCTCAGTATCACAAACTTTTATCATAAGTCTGTCCCATGGGAGTGGTTAGAGTATTCCCATTGTGTCTGATGCTTTTTCTCATGCTCAGAGGTGAAATACACCCGCTCATTAGCAGCCAAGGACTGCCATCCAACACCAGTCAATCTAAAGCGCTTTACACTGACTATTGAAGTCAGAGACTTGTCTCAAAGGTCAGCTACAGTATCTGTCTGGAAAGTGAAAAGATGAGGGAGACATGTGTATATACAGTCCACCCATGGAACTTATCAAGTATCACATAGACACCCCAAGCTGAGATGCCTGCATACTCCAACTGAATTAAAATGTCAAAATCCAAACTCCTTCCTCTAATTTTCTTCTTCATTTTTGTTTTTTCCAGTCCCATGTGCTCCTGCTAATCCTTCAGCCATGCACAATTGCGACAGTAATGTGATTGTTTTTAGCTGGGAGACCACAAACAACACCATCTTCTATGTGGCTCATGCAGTGAATAAGAATGGACATGTCACTGAATGCAGGACACTACAAAACACATGTTACTTCACTGATGCAGACTGTGGACAGTACTACACATACAACGTGTACGCTGTCAGCTCTGGATGTAACAGTGAAGTCAGTGAACCTCAGTTTATTCGCACTGGTGAGTAACATTTGACTGCTATGGTTTACCGTACAAGAACAAAATATGGTCCTGTTGTCTTTACGCTCCCACTGATGTAGAGTTGTTTGGAATTCATGCTTAGGAGACAAGATTGCATTTTAATTTTTAGAATATTTCAGATTTTTGACAAACTAAAATCTTTATTTGTAAGCCAGTTTTGAAGACATGCTATTAGTAGGAATGGATGAGCTTAAACTCATAGTCATGGTAGGTTACAACATAAAGGATTTATTAACTACGGGGAAATATAGAGTAATAATAATGTAAGACAATTATGGTTGAAGTTGCATGAAGAGCATTTTAAACATATACAGGAAATGTAAGTAAAGAGGCATGTATTCAGTTCAGTAACTTCTTTTGTCTTTCTTTTCCCTCAGCTCCATGTCTGCCAACAAACATAAGAACAGGATCTGAATGTCACTCTGAAACATTGCTCACGACCTGGGACGCTGTAGAAGGAGCTCTTTCCTACAAGGTGGAAGTAGAGGGAAACACTCTAGATCAATACAACTGTACCTCCAGCACCAATAGCTGTTCAGTGGAGGGCGTGCCGTGTGGAGAGCACTTCAGTGTGTGGATCACAGCCTCCAATGACAACTGCTCCACCCCCAGAGTGTTAGGAACAATAGCTCAGGCTGGTGTGTACTGGGAGCTCTGGGATAGATAACTGATATTATTTATATGAGATATGAACTCATTCATGTTAATCAAAGGCCAATTTGAGACACATACCTTCTCTCGTCTTTCTCCAGTTCCATGTTCTCCTACCAACGTGTCAGCAGCAGTCGACTGCAGCCCAGATTCTGCAAGAATTAACTGGACGTCAAGCATTGGTTCTGTTTTCTACATTGTCATTGCTCAGGATACTGATGGAAACTCATATCATTGCAATTCAATGAGCACCAACTGCTTGCTTGAACAACTGCCATGTGGAAAGAATTACACTGCAAGTGTTATCGGCACTGACCTCAACTGTAACAGCTCTGCCAGTGAGCAGACCACCTTTAGGACAGGTAGGTCCAAGGGATGGAATACATTCAAACTGGGTTAGTAATATAATGTGCAGCCAATATAATGTATAAAGTACAGCACTATCCCCAGGAAAAAGTATGGTGAAATGATGATTTACCAGACACTAATATGTGCACTCAAACCAATAATCCCTCTCCTCCAGCACCCTGTCCTCCAACCAACGTTGAGGCACACAGAGATTGTGATGCCAACCATGCTGTGATAATCTGGCAGAACAATCAGCTCACAGGACTTTACACAGCAACGATTGAGGATCAGACCGGAGCTCAGCTCAGCTGCACCAGCAACACAACCAACAACTGTATAATCCCATCTCTGCCCTGTGGAAAAAGATTTAATGTCACTGTCTCCTACAATGATGGATACTGTCCGTCTTCATCGACACCCGTCAGCCTGGACTCAGGTACTAAATTGGCAGGCATAATCCATTTCTATCAAGAATAGTGACTGAAGAGGTATTATTCATGTCACTCGGTTAATAAGTGGTGCCAGGCACAACAAACCCTGCCCCTCGCAAATGTTTTACCTGATTTGCCCTATCTTTTATCATTGCGAAAATATATTTTTGGTGACTTTGACCTTGACCTTTGACCTACATTCACCAAAATTGAATGGGATCTATTCTGGACCACCTCGCACCTTTCCTGAAAATTTCATGGAAATTGGTCTAGTAGTTTTTGCATAAATTTGCTGACAAACAAACAAACAAAGGGACAGACAGACAGACAAAAAAAAACGAACCAAAAACAACACCCTCACCTAACCTTTGGGGGGCGGGGTAAAAATATCAATACAGGTGAAAGTTCTGCCTGGAAAAAAAAAACAAACAAACAAACACTTTAAGTAAGAAAAAGTAAGATTGTCATAATTTTAGTAAAAGTATTGGTTTTGTCTCTCTGACTGACTTATTAGATTATTTATTGTTAACCTCATAGCATAATAGCCTAAGTCCTATGTTTGTTTTCAGATCATAGCCAATGATGCAAAATGAAGCAACAGTGTTAGGAGGGTAAAGTTACACAGATATCACAATTTGGCCATTATGCTATGAGGCTAACATTATGCTGAAGCATCAGTGTTGTTACAGCAGGTTAGTGCTCTAGTTACTGCAAGAGGTTTGACAGACTTTATATCAACTTTTACACTTGGTGGATCTCAGGGCTCATTGCATGAATAATAAAGGGGGCAGAAGAAAAGGTTTTATTCTTCTCTTTGTTTTTTTTTTCCTTTTAATTATTATTATTATTGATGATTTGAGCCTTACTGGAATGAAATCATGACAAATTTTGAAGGAAATATCTTATTAAGTGGAGGTACGCTTTGAATAGGTGTAAATTAAATGCAAAAACTAAAAATCTCAGTGCATTTTTGCGCTAATTCAAAAGACAAAATTTTTATCCTACACAGAAGGAGAAACCTTTCAGGCCATTTCTTTGGTTTATCACAGATGTTCAAAATTAACACATTTTGAGGTGCATAGTTTTGTCTGGACAAGAAAGGAATGAAAAATGTAATATAGAAATACTCAAGTGAAGTACATGTAGCTCAAACGTGTACTCAAGCTGAGTGTACACATCCCGCTACTGTTTTAAGTGTCAGAAAAAAGGTTATGACGTCGTTTACTTTTCAGCTGTGCTCATGAACACCAGTTTATTAATTATAAATAAGTGATGATGTATGTTTGTTTTGTTCTTTTCTTTCCCAGTGCCATGTGGTCCTGAGAATGTGATGGCCACTGTATCCTGTGATACTGGAGAGCTGAATGTCACATGGACCGTCTCTGCCCCTACACCAAACTACACCACCATCATCTCTGGAGGAATGGGTCCTTCTCTTCAGTGTAACTCTACAGAGACCCAGTGCACCCTGGGAGGGCTGCCATGTGGAAGCACCTACTCAGTGACAGTTTCTGCCATCAGTGGCTCATGTGGCAGCATGCCGAGTTCAGAGGTCACTGTGAAAACATGTGAGAAGTGCAAAATGGTCACGGTTAAGGCATTAGGGAGACAAATAGGTTGTTAAATGCAGCCCTAAACGTATTCATTCTGTTTGTCTTCCTTTAGTGCCATGTCCCCCCACCAACGTCACAGTCTCACACGCATGTTCTCCAAACCCTGTTCCTGTGTCATGGATGGCCGGCTCCGGTGCCACATACTACACTGCTGTAGCTGTGAATGGAGAACGTCACGAGGCACAGTGTACAACCAATGAAACATCCTGCAGCTTCTCCAGCCTTCAGTGTGGGCAGGTTTATAATATCAGTGTTTCGGGAGGTGATGGCAACTGTTTGGTTCAACAGAGCAACATTGCCATGCTTTACACAGGTAACTCTGACCCCTTCCCTGAATGTTAGGAATAGGTGACTCTGGAAAGAAAATCTACTGTGTGTGTCTTTTTGTGTTTGATCAGTGCTGAAAGAACTGTTCCTGTAACTGAAAAGTGAACATACTAATTCCATAATGTTAAAATACTACACTCCAAGTGAAAATTATGCATTCAGACATTACAGTAAAATATATTAGTATTATCAACAAAATGCAGAAAATATGTAAAGCCAAAGTAGCCACTGTGCAGTGCTCCATGTGTCTCTTATTATCATCATCTCTGGATTCAAATTACTGCTGTCAATGAGTATGTATTGCTTTTCTACATGGAATGCATCACGTTCTAAAATAGGTTTTTAAAGAGTTTAAAGAAAGGGGCTAATTTTCTCAACCCTCAAAGGCAGTTTATCAGAGACTTTCAAAATTAACATGGTGAGATACACAGTTTTCACTTGAGAGGAAGAGAAGAATTGTAATATTAAAAGGATCTAAAACTGTCAGACAAATGGACAGCATTTGCTTCTGACATGTAGTGGAGCAGATGTATAAGGTTGTTTAACAGTCTACAGATCTAAAAAGGAGACCTAAAAGCATCTACTGATCTAAAATATTTAATAACTTTTGAATCACTAATCTTCGCTATATGTTTAAATAATTCAGGGCATCAGATGTGTCTTGTTTGGATGTTCATAGGCTCTACTACTGTCATGTCCTGCAACACTTATTCACCAATAAAACCCATGTGCTTTGACAAACAGACACTTGGTTTTATTTTCAATTATATATTTTTTCCAAAAAAACAAAACAAAACGCTTTTTCACCAATTTCCTCTGTTGTAATATAATAAAATTTAAATTTACTCTGAGCTTTTATGAACATCTGCATCACTAAATACTTGGAGGAAGATGCCTGCTTGTTTGTTTTTTACTGAAAAATGCCAACTCAAGAGGATAATATTATAATAAATGGTGATAAATCATTTAGGAAGGGTTAAACGGACAGAAAAATTAATTTGGATGTTGCCACAAATATAGTCCTAAGTCTTTAAATGTTCAAATGGAAAGTCAAGCACAAACATTAAATTTCTTCATGTACTATGCATAGTTACAGTGTACCACTATAGAAACCACAATACGGAATTTAAACAATAAGTGACAATAACAATAAGTAATGTGATGATTTCTAGTATTTCATTCATATTTTTGCAGTGCACTGAGTGTTATTTTTTGCCTTTCTTCCTCCAGAGCCATGTGTTCCTACAGATGTGGTCAGTGTGGTGGACTGCACCGAAAAGACTGCACATGTGTCATGGTTACCGAGTCAAAATGCTGTAAGCTATTCTGTGGAAGCCACCAGTTCTGGACAGACTCTGAGCTGTAGCAGCACCAGCAGCTCCAACTGCACCTTGGAAAACCTGGTCTGTGGCCAAACCTATGAGGTGGTTGTGACGGCAACTGATGGCACATGTGAAACCAACGCCAGTGTTCCCTTCACACAAGACCCAGGTAATAAAAGAAAAGTTGTAGCAGCATTTGATTTGACCTGTGCTTTATTATTATTTATCAGTAGTTTACACACAACTCACATGGAAAACATGGGAAAAACTGTCATGTGATAAAAAGGAAGAGGAGGAAAAAGAAGATGAAATAAGAATTTACTGTACAACTATAACATCAAAACTTAACGTGACATAAAGTGGCAAAACAAGTGGTTATTTAACAAATGTTCAGTCACTGATATTCAAATATAATAAACAAAATAATCACAAGTAAAACACAAAAGAAACAGTAATACAAGTGTAGAAGAGAATAAGATATTTTATATTTGCTGAAATGAACTGTTAAATGATGGGTTTTGCTTGTTCTGTTTAGTTGAGGTTGTCTCGTCCTCATCTCTACTGTCATTCTTTTCTGTGTCTGTTAGTACCTTGTGCACCGATGAATGTGGTCACATCCCGCTCCTGTGCAAACAATGACATAGCAGTCAGCTGGGATACTGCCGCCATGCCTTTGAACTACACCGTCACTGCCACACTGCTCACTGGATCTGCCAGTCCTGTCCAGTGCAACAGTGACAACAGCAGCTGTACTCTGAGTGGGCTTCAGTGTGGACAGATCTATAATGTTTCGGTCAAAGCTTCATCTGGCAGCTGCTGTGGCCCGTACAGCGTCCCACAAACTGTCAAAACAGGTATTAAAGATGTTGATGGTGACAGGTACACTTTGTAACTTCTGTTCCATCAACAAATTTAATATGATGATAATAATAATAATAATAATAATAATATGTGGTTCTTTGACAAAGGCTTTATTTAATTTAGCGATTATTTTTTCCAGCGCCCTGCTCCCCTCAGGGTTTAACAGCAGTGATGGAGTGTGGCACAAACTCTCTTCAGGTCTCGTGGAACACTTCCCTCGGTGCTACTTCTTACACAGCTACTGTGACGGACCCTGATGGCGTCGCCATGAACTGCTCCTCCTCAAACCTCACATGTTCTTTCACTAACCTTCAGTGTGCCACTCAGTATAGCATCAGTGTCACATCAGAGGACAACTCCTGTTCAAGTTCCCCAAGTCAAACAGTCATGACAACAGGTTGTGTTTTTGTTTTTTTAGACAACTTTTTACTACTCTAGATCTAGGAGTGCATCATGTGACACATCCTTCTTCCCTGCAGGACCCTGTGACCCTGTTAATGTGACTACTGTGCTCCAGTGTGGCTCAGACACAGCCACTGTGTCCTGGGAGGCTTCTGCTGGGGCTGTGGCTTATACTGTTTATGCCAATGAGCAGGGATCTGCGTATCAAACATTCTGTACAACCGACACAATATCCTGTGTACTGACCACACTGAACTGTGGAAAAATATACACTGTCTATGCTCTGGCCGAGGGTAACACCTGTAACAGTACTGGAAGTATGAGCACAACCCTGCAGACAGGTAGGAGAGAGAAGTGGAAAACACCTGACAAATGCTTCTACAACTCTAAACTTAACCACTAAACTTCCATCTGTCTTGTCTCCATTTCAGCTCCTTGCTCTCCATCTATCCAGAACAGTGCCCTGGTATGTGGCACCGGTTCCTCTGACCTGTCATGGACACCAATGGCTCATGCCACAGGTTACACAGTTAATGCTACAACACAAAGTGGGGACACAGTTTCATGTAATTCTGCCACTGCTGCATGTACTTTAAACAATCTGCTCTGCAGTGAAACCTACATGGCCACAGTCACAGCACAGGGAGACCAGTGTGACAGTGCCCCTGGCCCCAGCTTCAACATTACTACAGGTGAGTGTATACATACACAGTGAAGAGAAGGGTACTTCAGAAATGGAATAGAATTCAAACCACTCTTTACCTCATTGAAACTGTAACAATGACAAAATTAACTAATTCTTGTTAACTTTTCTAACAACTATGTTAACTTGGGCAATGAAACTGAAAAGCTCTGAAAAGATATATTTATAGCAACACAGTTTGAGCTCTTATTTCAGAGGAAAATAGTTAGTAGTTATAATAGTTAGTACTGAAAGTGTTATCTCCAACAACATGACCACTTAGGTCCTTCCTTCCTGCTGCGGTCAGACTCTACAATACAAAATCTCTTTCTTACAATCTGAAATTATAGAGTAAATGATCTTCACCTTTGAAATGTGAAAGACTTACTGTACATGCTGTTCATACTTTGCTCTTTTACGTAGCTTTCTATAGTTCTATATTATTGCAGTTTTATTGAGTGCTACTTTGTATATTTTTATACTATATATATATATATGTTTGTTTGGTTTTTTTTTTACTTTAATCTTTACTTTTATTCTTACTATCCCTTACACACATAACACTAGAAATGTCTGCAGAGTGGCACAAAAAAACAAAAAAAGGATTATCTTATCTTATTTATCATATCTTGTACTCAAGAATACCAATATATGTGCAGTAAAAATGCACATCTTTGAGAATAACCCTCTCATAAAACTTAACTGAAATACCTTTAAACTCATCTTGAACTCACATAAGCAGTTTACTTCAATAATGTCTGAACAAAATTTAATATCAGTTTCCACATTGAACTGTAAAGATTCTAAATAACAAAGTACAAATAGATTAAAAAAAAATACAAGCTCTTTTTCACTCTTTGTTGATATGCTGGTACTTGTGATTTGTAATCAGTCAGATTGAAGTATGAACTGTGATATTACATGAGACCAAAGACATCAATCAAATGTACTCATCTGACAAAAAAAAAACAAAAAAAAAAACAAAAAAACTGACAACTGTAAAAAATGATTGGTCAAGCTTACTTATAGTATTTTTGCTTCTTCCATTAAGTAATCCTACATCTGTGTTCACTTTCTTTCCAGCTCCCTGTCCTCCTGTCATCACATCTAGCCAGTACATCTGCAGTAACAGCTCGGTGGAGTTGAGCTGGACTAGACCTGTGGGAAGCGTCAGCTTCCTGGCTGAGGTAGTAGGACAGGGACATACGGATAGCTGTCACAGTGTCGATACTAGCTGCATGATGCACAACATTCCCTGTGGCCTTGAATTCAACCTAACGGTCCAGGCTCAGGGGTCAGAGTGTAACAGCACCCTAACTGTCAGTGAAACCCTTGAATCAGGTAAACGTCTTAAAAGACTGCAGTACTTCACAAAATATAAATATCGAGTTTTCATACATTTCCTGTGTTTTTCCTCTCACTCTTCGCAGTCCCATGTGCCCCGGAGGATGTTGACGTCATTTTGGTGTGTTCTAGCCACTCGGCCTTGGTAACATGGCTGGGAAGCCCTAGCGCTGTAGGCTACAATGTGACCTTCAGAAGTTATGAAGATGGACACAAACACCACTGCCACACCAACACTACCAGCTGTGAGGTAGATGACATCCACTGTGGTGAAGTCTACGCCGTCACGGTCACACCATGTTCCGAGACATGCAAGGGAATCCCAAGTGCAATTTACAACTTTACAGCAGGTACTTGACATTTACATGTGTTTTAAATGCTGTAACATGTTTAGACTTTTAAAGAATGACCATTTAACCCTTAAGGACCTAGAGATATTTTTGTGTCAACTTCCAAATTATTATTTTTTTCTCTACATTTAAACTTTTCCAAGTGAATATCACCAGTTATTATATTATCCTCTGTATTTTCCGTTTTTCCTTGAAAATTTGGTATTTTCCGACATTTCATTTACTGATTATGATGTTCATAAAAGCTTTGAGTAAATTCAAAGGTTATTACATCAGAACAAAGAAATCTGAAGAAAAATCACTTTTTGAGCAAGGTATGTCATTAACAGAGGATTAAAACAAGCATCTACAACCACTGTCACTTGTCAAACTACATAGGTTTTACTGATCAGTCAGTGTTGTGGGAGATGACAGTGTTTCCATGTTCGCTAGTCTCCGAAGGTCCAAAATAACACTGATGTAACTGAAAAGCTGAGAAACTGAAAATTTTCTGAATGATTTAAATGTATTGATAGGATTAGTGGTTGAAAAGTTCTTGTTTTGGTTGTGTCAGTTTAGGTCTTTGAAGGTTAAAATGCTTTTCTTTCCTCTCACCTCCAGGTCTGTGCCCTCCTGGTTCAGTGTCAGTGTCTACAGATTGTGAAAACAACACTGTGTCTTGGTCTGCAGTGGAAGGGGCTGAGATGTTCATAGCAACAGCAATGGCTGAAGATGAACACACTCACACTTGCCAATCAAACTCTTCTACCTCATGCAATTTCACTGACCTCCACTGTGGAGAAATCTATTCTGTAACTGTTGTGACTGTGGATGGACTGTGGGGCTGCATTAGTAGGTCGAGCTCTGCTGTGCAGGTGACAACAGGTAAGAGAAGACTATTGTGAGCAGCTTTTGAGGACTTAGATGTAATATTTTTGTGTTTACATGAATGCTGTAACTGTTCTCTGGTTTGTTTTTGTATCATTCCAGTTCAGTGTCCTCCAACTAATTTGACCGGTGATATCAGATGTGACACCAACATGCTGACCCTCACATGGGACCAGATTTCAGTACCTGGAACCTCCTACGTCATAAAAGCTGAGAGAATAGGGAGCGCAGCTGCTCCTTTGGAGTACTCAACATCTAATACTTCACACACACTGAGCAACCTGCAGTGTGGAGAGAGATATGCCTTCCGTATCGCAGCACAAAACGGAGACTGTCTCAGCCAATACAGTCCGTCTTATGAAATGGATACAGGTATGATGTGTGGAAGAGAAGACCTGTTATGACAGTCTAAAGGTAGACATCATCAGGTTGGACTGAAATGAAATGATGTATTGACCCATGAAATGACTTTCTACCTCTAAGTCCCATGTGTGTGGTAAGGGTTTATGATCATATTTGTCCTTTAGACCATAGCCACTTGCAGAGGTGGATAATTCCAGCTCCAAAGAGTTAAAGTCCTGCCATGTATTGGTTCTACCTGTTCACTTAACACAGGTGATTCCATTAATTATCCCATCTACCTGGATGAGGAGTTGTGCTCATCAAAATGGGCTGGTTCCGTGAATGGTTGGAACAAATACATGGCAGGACTTTTACTTTTGGGAGCTGGAACTACCCACCTCTGGCCACTTGTGAAACAATCCCAAAATAATATTAATTCCCTTTTTTGTGGCTCTGTTCTTCCTCTTTCTTTTCAGTTTCTAGCTTGCTCAACCACTGCTGCTCTCTTCACATTAAGTTTGAATTGCATGTTAAATACTACTACTACTACTACTACTACTACTACTACTAATAATAATAATAATAATAATAATAATAATAATTCTAACCAGGGACCTTTCTGTGTGGAGTTTGCATGTTCTCCCCGTGTCTACGTGGGTTCTCTTCGGGTACTCCGGCTTCCTCCCACCATCCAAAGACATGCACTGATAGGTTAATTGGTTAATTTAAATTGCCCATAGGTGTGAATGTGAGAGTGACTGGTTGTTCAGTCTCTGTGTCAGCCCTGTGATGAACTGATCGTCCAGGGTGTACCCCGCCTTTGCCCATAGGTAGCTGGGATAGGCTCCAGCACCCCCCATAACCCTAGTTCAGAAGATGAATGAACGAACAATAATAATTATTATTATATATTATTATTATTATACATACATACATACATAACATAGTGAAATCTTGTCTTTCAGCTCCCTGTCAGCCCACCAACTTCAATGTGCGGGTCGACTGTGGAACAAACAATGGGAATTTCTCCTGGAACGAGAGCAGTGGGGCCACTTTCTACACTGTGGAGGTGACAGGAGAACATGGTCACGTAGCCTCCTGCTCTTCCAATGACACCTCCTGTGCTGTAAAACTCCACTGTGGTCGGACTTACTCGGCTTCATTAGTAGCTTCCACAGAGACTTGTAATAGCACTAAACATGCTGACATTCATTTTGAGTCAGGTAAGATATTAAAACAGATTCTTTAATAAAATGCATGAGGGAGGTTTTATCAAAAGTGGATAGTGGATAACATTTATATGCATATAGTGTTACCATAAAGTGCAACTATCTTTTGCAGCCCCATGTCTCCCAGAAAATGTTGTAGCGGAGGTGAACTGTTCCACCAATGTGATGAGTGTTTCTTGGAGTGAGCTCCCAGTCTCAGATGACTATACTGCCTGGGCCATCAGCGAAGGACATAACGTTTCCTGTAACTCAACATCCAACTCCTGCTCCATCCATAACCTGCAGTGCGGTCACGTCTATGATGTGGTTGTCACAGCCTCGACCATTCACTGTGATGTTATTGCTGGCTCTGACTACAAGGTCCAGTCTGGTGGGTGCTGCTGCTTCACGTACAAAATACTAATGTAAAACAAAAATACACGTGATAAAAAACCAATTGATTTTGATGTGTGACTTCTGTTTCAACGAAATCTAGTACCTTGTTCACCAGAGAACACCAGAGTGGAGCAGAACTGCAGCACTAATGCTATCACAGTTCAGTGGGACCACAGCAGCAGTGGTCAGCAGTACACTGTCAGCGCAGCCACTGCTTCAGGGGTTAACGCCACATGTGACACCACCAACAGCAGCTGCTCCTTCCTGGACCTGAGCTGTGGTCAACACTACACTTTCACCCTGACTGGACACACTAATGTCTGCATGAGTGAGAGCACCACTGTGCAGAAGTACACAGGTACACTGCCTTCATGTAGTGTAGTGTCTAATTCAGAGGCTGGTTTTACAAAAATCGACTGACTGAGGTTTCACACTTCAGATACTTATCTAAATGTACACAGAGATATTTAGATTGTGTCAAGAAGTTCCTTGAATTATGACTTTTCAAGCTAGGGTGGACAAATTTACTACAACAGAAAACTGAGAAACTACTGGTGTAACTGTTTTATCTTCATTATCTTCTTTTTCTTCTCCTCTTCCAGCCCCATGTCCTCCCTCCGATGTCTTAGCTGAACTCAACTGTGCTACACATGATGGTGTGGTCAGCTGGAGTCCTGCTGCTGCAGGTGTGGCCTACAGCGTCCAGGCAATCTCTATGGATGGACACAACTCCTCCTGTAGTTCAATGGGAATGTCCTGTAACCTTGGAGACCTGGTCTGTGGACAGGAATACGTGGTAGTCGTGGAACCAATGCATACTGGCTGCTCTGGTCCTGTCAGTACCCCTGTGATGCTTCTCACAGGTGAGTTCCTACCTGAATGTTCAATACGTTTTGAACAAAGCTCCGAATCTGTGGGAATCATATAACCTGGTAATCATCTGCCATGTTCAGGTCCATGTGTTGAGATCCATGTGCCACAGTGGGCTGACCAGAATTTTAATCTTGTTACTTTTTGTTTCTTGCTCTTTTTATGGTTTTCTATTATATTTTTTTGTTTCATTTATTGTTTTTGTCATGTGCTTTTGTCTTCATACTCTACAAAGCACTTTCGATACCATCTAAGTTGTGCTTAAAATATATATATTTCCTTTGCCTGGCCTTGCTTTCAGTATATCTGCAAAGATTTTTCATGGAAAAACATGGGGTGAAAAGCATTTAAAAAAATATGAGCATTTAAAAAAAAAAAACGCTGATGCTCATCTAGGACACTGCTAGATTGAATTTATACTTAAAAAGATGGAAAAGTTGCCCCAGTGACTGATAGCAGATATCCTAAAGTTGCACACTCCCCAATGTGTTTGGACTCTGGAGTGTCTCCATCAGGCCATCATTCGATTTTTTTAATAGAAAATACATAATAAGTCCTACTGAAATAGTCTATATTTGTAATAATAGTATATTTATAATAGAAATGGTGACATTGTAACAATAGGACAGCAATGGAATGAAATGTATTTTTCTCATATTCATATTTGTTCATGCATCTTACATAATATAAATTGTATTTTCACTGCTATTTGTTCCTTAGTCCATGCATTCTTTAAAGTTTTTCCATCACAAATGACAAATTCCACTGTTAGTAAAGTATTTGATTTGAGCCAAACTAAACCCACAAAACCCTTTTATTTCCTCAGAGCCATGCGTTCCCATGAACCTCTCTGTCAACTACAATATGAGCCATGCCATGGTGCAGTGGGACCCAGCAAGCAGTGACAGCTCTTACTCTGTCCAGGCTGTGACCGACCAGGGCCCAACAGTGTCCTGTAACAGCACCACCACCTCCTGCCTCCTGACAGGTCTGCAGTGTAGTAAGACCTACAACATCACAGTGATGGCACACAACTCAGCCTGCAGTCAGGGAGTGACCTCTGAAGCCTACCAGCTCATAACAGGTTAGTCACATGATCAGGAATGGGGAAGGAGAAAGAACTGCACTGCCCCCAAAAAGCTGGAATTACTGTGTTTTCAGACACATTCCTCTCTTTATTCCTATTTATACACATCAGTGATCACTTTTTACCAGGTGCATACTGAGTTCCAGTTACACTTTATCTATCAACAATAAATCACATTGTCACAATCATTTCATTTCATGAGAATATTTTATTCCAACTTTATAGACAACAGTGAAGAGAGATGGTAAATATGTTTAAATATAACCAAAATAAAATGCAGCAATTGGCTAGATTTCTTAAAAAAATAAATAGTGCATCTACTGAAAAAAAAAGAAGTAGTTATATAAGCAGTCTCACTCTTGTACTTCTTAAATATTTTGCAAACCAGTGTACTCCTAAATGGCTAAGTATTAACATAAATATTACGACAAGCAACATAACTGAATGAAACAGACAGCAATTCGACATCTTGATATCAAAATGGAATATTTAATGTAGAAAATGTATACAGTTTTTAAAACTCTGGCGACTAAAGTAAAGGTTTAACTGGAATATTAAGGTAAAATTATATATATTTATGCAAAATAAGATCACTTAAACATCCTTGACAAGACAATTTTTCATTTTAGAAATAAAAATCTATCAGACAAAATTGTAAACTTTCCTTTGTTTTTCCCACCTTTTGTATTCTTCTACTGAATTGTGTGCCTTCCATTTCTTTCAGAACCCTGTCCACCCACAAATGTTCAGGCCACTATGACATGTGAACAATATTCTGTGACTGTTTCCTGGGACCCGAGTGTCAACGCTGTGAATTATGTAGCCTACGTTGATAACCAAAATGGCCACTACACCTCCTGTGATAACACAACTACCTCCTGTGCCGTCGAAGCGCTGATGTGCGGCACACAGTACAACATTTGGGTCCAGGCCTTCGGAGTTCAGTACCACAGTGATAACACCACTGCCATCACTCTTTCACCAGGTGAGATCAAATGTCAAGGCAATGTCAAAAGGCAAGCACAGATAAGACTTAATTTACAATTTAAAGACTTTCCAGTGCATCTTATCTGAAATAAACCAAAAGTCAAAAATATATGATAATGTAATATATGCTGAAGGCTAAATATCCAATGATTTGGCAAATGGGACCAAAAGAGTACTGTTGATGGTCTGATCATCATACATAGTCACTGAATTATTTGTACTAGTCCAGTGTATATGTTTAAGAGGTCTTCTCTGTATACTATTCATAATTTTGTTTTCAGTATTGCATATTCAAGAATTGTTGTGTGGGTTGTTTATCTACAGGGGAGTGGGTCATCATAGTCTGTCATGTTGCACTACAATTTTTCTGCAGTAGTTCAAAATGTTTTTTTTCTTTTTTTTTTCTATTTATAGCTGATACCATCTAATGTAAGGCTGCATTGTTTACTATGTGTGATCATGCACTGCACTTCAGAAATCACTGTCTTCTGCTCCCTCCTCTAAGTCCAAATCAAAAATGTGCATGGGTGCTTCTATGAAACTGGTCCCTAAAATCAGGACATGGGGGCTAACAATTCAAACCAGATGCAGACTAATGTTATGAAGCAAGTTTGGAAGCACTTTGGGTCTATTTTAAAATAAATATTTACTGAGATAAAAGAGAAACTATTTTTCAGACAAAACACACTTTTATATTTTTTAATATTATTTTTATACAAAAATCAACATGGTAAAAAGGACATGGAAATTACATGCTACTATTTTTTTTGACTATCTTTTTATTCTCTCACAGGTACATTTTTGGAATTGAGCTATTTATGCAAGGCAGAATGTTTCACAAAAATGACCATTGTTGCAAAATCAGTTATGATTTAGTTGTGTTTAAATGGGCAGCTTGCACATGTAATGCGAGTGAACACGATGGGTTACACACAAAACCTGGAATGAGACTGCTAATTAATGTGAAGCCTACGTGTCTGGGTTAGAAAAACCACTAGGATCATCAAATGTAACAGTGTCTTTATTTATAGCACTGTATGAAACCATTTCAAGCCATGTTTTCCAGATCAAATGCATTGACACCTATAGGTAGCTTTTCCTGTCTTAATTTTGGTCTTATTGTATTTTTGACTCCAATATTTTATTAAAAATTAATTAATTTCGGGATGGCTCAGAGCAAGTACTTTTTTTTTTTTTTTTTTTTTGTGCATTTATCTGAGGTCATCATTAGGTACATCCTGGGGGGAAATATGTCTAAATTTCTTTTTTATAATTGGGTCTAAAAAATCTGGCAAAGTGCCAGGTACCAAAATGAACCCGGTTTCATAGATGCATTCACATATCTATGACCTGATGGCATTTCTCAAGCTTCCATGTGAAGACATGGAATAGCATCAGGTGGAATAGAATCAGCAACTGGTAATTACATCTGTCAAACGCATATTTTTTCTGATTCTCTCTTTTTTCTTCTTCAAACATCCAGAGAGAGAACAGCATGGACATATCTAGCTTTGTAAAACATTCAATAAAAAAAGAATGATTATGAGCGATAATAATACAGAATAAAAATAAAAAATAAAAAAGGACATGTTAAATTGGATAGTCTCCTTTTATGTCACCAAGGTAACATTCGGCATGTATTTAAAACCCTAACCCTAACCCTAACCCTAACCCTAACCCTAAAAATGTTTCACATTTTTCCCAATGGTCAAAGACATATGTAACATTACTATCTGTCTGAAAACACCTGAGATTTGATAAAGATACAGGATAGATTGCCTACAGCCTAAAAACACAAGTAAGGAGTAGATGCAGAAGTGTCATGTCCTCTAACCACCTGATTTACAACATGCTGGAAGGCAGTTACAGATTATGTAGCTTTAAGAAACTTTTACCTAAAAATCCCAGAAATACGCATACCTAGTGCCCCAAACGAAGTGTAAAAGAAGGATGTTGGCTTTTTTGGTGTCCGCTGTATGAAAGAAGGGGTGTTTAATTGGTTGCATTACCCATATTCACCACAAGATGCCCCTAAATATCAGACAGTGAACCTGCAAACACCACTATGACATCTGTAAATATTGTGTTCAATTTTACTACAGGTCCCTGCCCACCGACTTCCATTGAAGCAATAATGGATTGTGAGTCTAACACTGCTATAGTTTCCTGGCAACCAAGTGATGGTGCTGGGTCATACACCGTTGAACTGACTTCTCTGTTAGACCACACCACCAGCTGTACTACCAACCACACTAACTGCCAGTTAGGCCAGCTGCAGTGTGGAGAGCAGTACAGTGTTACTGTAACAGCTGTTCCTCCACCTGCCCATCGACCACTGAGCTGCAACGCCACAGCTCAAATGTCAGGATACCTCACTACAGGTAAACTGTGTTTCACTGGTACGTGTTTGTATCATAGTAACCAGTGTGTCTGTGCAGGGTGTGTTTAGGGGTCATTTCCAACCACATGTCATCAGTTAGTCACATCTTATTTATATCATTAATTCTTTACTGCCCTTACTCTGGAAAAAAAAAAAAAAAAAGAAGCATTTTTTAAAAGTAGACCCCATAATTCATAAATCATTGATGAGATTTTATTTTCCATGTACTGTTTATGAAATGGAAAGCAATCAAGATTAAAACCTTATGCTGTGAAAATGGTTTGAAAGTTAATGTATGTGAATTCATGGCAGTAACAATAGTTTGATGGCATTATTATAAAATCATAGTATTTTCATAAGTACTTCAGAAATGGCAAAAATCATACTGATGTAATTCTTTCTTCAACTATACAATAAAAAACAATAATATTATGATAATAACAACAGTGAATGTTGCAGTGAAAGTTTATTAATACCAACACGAATTGTTGATTTATTATCTTCACTATTTTCACTGCAAAAGGCCAATTCAACCACATAGTAGAGCACGTCAAAAATCATACTTAAAATATTATTCCAAAACACAGACAGTAAATGTATCACTGATGACAGTAATTTACCAGAAAGGTGTGTTTTTAGTTAATGCAAATAGTCTGTTTTAATTATTTAATTATGCTATATTAAAACATAGAGCTAATTCATGATTATTAGATTGTTTTATCACATTAAATAATGTTGTTCACTTACATCTGAAACTCAAATACCATTATCATACCAATATGCTGATCTTTGGCCAGAATCTACATGTCTGAAGTGACTATTTTTGCTAACTTTCCATATGGAGGTGAACTGAAAAGGCAAAATAGCACCATCCAGGTGATTTTTTTCAGTGTGACAACCATAAACCTAAACCAAAATGGTAGAGATGGCTCAGTCGGATTAAGGAAAATACGCAACAGTAACTGAGCATATGGTCCACCAAACAGCTGTGTGCTTTTCCACATTTCTGAATGTAACTACTTTGTTCCCTTTAGAGCCCTGTGCTCCCATGAATCCCTCTGTCCAATACAATGTGAGCAATGCCCGGGTGACATGGGAGGCAGCAAGTGGTGCCACCTCTTACTTGGTTCAGGCTGTGACTGATGAGGGTCTGACAGCCTTCTGTAACAGCACCAACACCCACTGCTACCTGAATGGTTTACTGTGTAGTCAGACCTACAACGTCACCGTGAGGGCACACAACTCAGCCTGCAACCACTCTGAACCCTCTGAAATGTATCTCCTCATGACAGGTTTGTCATTTCATCAGGGAATAAAAACTGACTTTTGTATATTTCATTCCACAACACTGTTGAACACATGTTTTCATTTCATTCAGAGCCCTGCCCACCCACCAACGTCCAGGCCAATGTGGAATGTGAACATCTTACTGTGACTGTTTCCTGGGAGCAGAGTGACAATGCCATCGGTTATGTTGCTTACATCAACAACCAAAATGGCCACTCTGCTTCTTGTGTATCGGCACATACAGAAACCTTCTGTGATGTCTCAGGGCTGGTTTGTGGTACGGAGTATAACGCCTGGGTCAAAGCTACTGGAGCTCAGCACAACAGCTCTGACAGCGAGATGATCTCTTTTATATCAGGTAAAGCAGATAAGAAGGTGTTTGAAATCAAAAACATAATATGAGAGAAAAAAAAACATGGATGTAAATATGTTATGCCACTGTTATCTGTAGTATAGGAAATATTCACATCTCAGGTTTTTGCAGTTTTGATGATTTTACTGTCTTATTTGAAAGGATTTGTATTTTTGTGAATTCTTTAAAGTGTGTAAATATACAAATGAAATCACAAGCATTATAAATAGTAGGTTTAGCTTTTGGCAGTTCCTTTAGAAGCTTTTATTAATTTCTTTCCAATGCCGTTTCCCAGCTCCATGCCTACCCACAGAGATAGATGTAGAAGTGGACTGTGCATTCGATGGTGCTGCTCTGATCTCCTGGAGTGCTACTGAAGGAACCGCAAACTTTTCCCTCACTGCCATTGTCAGTGGAAGTCTTCAGACTCTGTGCATGACTCAGCAATACAACTGTAGTGTGAATGGACTAAATTGTGGGGAAACCTATAATCTCAGCCTCACTGCCTCCAACATGCAATGCAGCCTCACAGCACCGATACACGCCAACCTTACCACACGTAGGTTCAGATTACCTTACATCATCAAAACGCAAAGCAAATGTTGGCTAGCTTCTGAATTCTGACTCTTGTCCATCCCCATTTCTCCTCAGGTCCTTGTCCTCCTGATCGTGTCAGTGTTGACCTGGACTGTGGATCCCAGACTGCAGTCTTGAGCTGGGAGGAGAGGTCTGACGTTGAACTGTACAAAGCAAGTGCTGTCAAGCAGTCAGGAGGAGAGGTGATGAGGATTAACTCCACATCCTCCACAGCTGAGTTCCCTGATCTGGACTGTGGAGAGACATACAACTTTACTGTTGAAGCGCACAGCCAGGGCTGCTGTAGCCGAAGCAGTAACACTGTATTCATCCAAACAGGTATTTTTCCTATATTTCTTTTACTCTAAAAGTCTTCATATTGTTACTACCAATAGTACTAATACTACTATTATGACTACTACTACTACTACTACTAATAATAATAATAATTATTATTATTATTATTATTATTATTATTAAATGGTATAGTCTTTTTTTTTTTTATTAAATTTAATTTGGGCATGACATATTTTACATTTAAGCCATAAATTTAATTTGCACAAACATACTAATGGCTCTATGTCTCCACAGTCTCTTATAGCTATAGCTACTTCTAAGTTTTTTGTCCATTATACAATCGCTTTTTTGTATTTTATTGGAAGTACTGTCATATGAACCTAGAAAAATATATTAATAATATTTTTTTCTTTTGGACTCTTTGGATACAAATATTTTCTAACACTCACCCTCTTATCCTATTTCTCTTAATCTTCCAGAGCCTTGTCAGCCTATGATCACATCAGTTCAGGCCCCTTGTCAGAATGAAACTGTAGAGATTACTTGGCAACAAGCATCAGGTGTGGAGAATTACTTAGTCACAGCCACGGGGAACCTTGGATATGTGGAAAACTTCAACACAACTCAGACCGTTCTATCAGCTGCACTACCATGTGGACAAAACTACACAGTCATAATACTAGGACGAGGCAACCAGTGTGACAGCATCCCCAGCAGCCCTGCTTCCTTCAAAACCAGTAAGATTTTGTACTATTTCCAGTTCATCAGTCTCAGTCATCTTGCACTTTAAATGCATATTTTGGCATTTACATCTGACTATGATTTGCAGCCCCGTGTATCCCTCAGGATGTGATGGTTTATCCTCAGTGTGAGGTTAACATGGGCTCTGTCAGATGGGGATCCAGTGATGGCGCTAAAACATACATAGTGACAGCCACTGGCCATGACGGACACAAACATGAACATGTCACCAATTCCACTTCCTACACCTGGGACGACTTGCACTGTGGGGAGTGTTACAATGTCACAGTAAAAGCACAGGATGACCACTGCATCAGCCTGCCCAGTAGCAGCTCTGTCATCCATATGGGTGTGTCATTTCACCTCTGTTTAACAAGCGCTGCCTAAAGGAGCTGCACACACACCTACAAGAGCAGCTGCATTGTTTGTTTTGCTTGAAACCTGTGTCACACCTAATAACATTTATCTTACTTTTTTCCAGCTTCATGTGTGCCCCAGAATTTGGTCACCTCCGTGGACTGTGATAACAGACTTATTTCTCTGAGCTGGAATGCTACTGAATATACAGAGGAATACATAATTACAGCTGAAACAAGCGACAGCACAAATGAGGTCACTACTGGCAGTACAAACATCTCCTTTTCTAGCTTTGCTTGTGGACGAAACTACAACCTCACAGTCACACCAGTAAACCAGCACTGCCCTCGCAGCGCCAACGCAACAACTTCCATACAGACATGTAGGTGTTACAGCTCTGTTTACATCTGAAACACAAGTCCTATATGAGTTTATTCAATGAAACACCTGAATAAAAATGCAAGCAGCAGAACTTTGTGAATGATCACCATCTTTTACTTTTTCTTCTAGGGCCATGTCCACTTACAGGGATTTCTGCCATGCTGGACTGCCTCTCTGGCACCACCACAGTCACCTGGCAGCCCAGTAATGGTACAGAGTCCTACAAAGCCACCCTGCAGACTGACACCGGCATTTCCAAGATGTGCATGTCTGAATCTACTACATGCAGCGTCTCAGATCTGGCCTGTGGGCACAACTTCTCTGTGTCCGTCACAGCGTCCAACCAGCAGTGCAACGTCACCTCCAATGAAGCAACAAGTCTGCAATCAGGTAAGATTTAAGAGGAAGACATACAGTACAGCCTTTACACTACATGAGTCAAAGCACGTTTGGTGTAGTAGAAAATACAGGCTGATTAAGTTTTTTACTCTGTCTTTTTTTTTGTTTCTTTACAATTTTCTTGCTATTTACATACATACGGCATCAGAACATTGTGGTGAAAATAACTCTTCTAAATATTTAAACAAAGGGGATTGAATTGCTCGCTGTTAAATAGTCATATATTAGCATTTTATATAATCTGTATGTCAACATTGATATTACAATTAAAATACATTATGACATGTTTTCTCTGTGGTTCAATTTTAATTTTTCATGAGTTTTTTGTTGTTATATTTATCATATTTGACCTGCACCAACAAATGTGATATTATTGTTCATTTCCATAGATGGTTTTGATTTTGGGAATTATATATATATATATATATGTATATAATTCACCCTCAAAGGCATTGAAACTGAAAAACAGAAACTGTTTTGAAAATATAGAGTAGAATGTACAGATATTGATGTTAAAATGGAGAAAGCAATGTATTTGTACCCTTGTTTCTGTTTTTTTTTTTGTTTGTTTGTTTTTTGGTTATTTTTGACTGTTTCTTTACTACACTTGACATATTACCATGTAAATCACTTCACTCCTGTTGTACCTTTAGTCACAAGAGTTCTTGCTCCTGATGATGCTTTGTACCCATCATGCTCTTCCCAAAGTGCAAGATAACTTCCTCTTGTCTGTTTCCTGTCTGCAGCTCCATGTGTTCCCACTGACATCTCAGTGGTGATGGACTGTGCCAACAACAGTGCAGCTGTGTCCTGGGCTGCCAGTAGAGGGGCTGTACAATATGAAGTGATCGCCCACAGTAGTTACGGCAATGTCACCTGCCAGACCTCTGACCTCAGCTGTGACCTCAGCAACCTTACATGTGGCCTCCGCTACACTGTGCAAGTAGTAGCTATGGATGACACATGTTCTAGTACCCCAAGCCAGGCTGTGGAACTTAACTCAGGTGAGACATGTAACACACTCTAACAGAGACTTGGGCTTCATTCATGTTCTGCAAACATCAAACATTTTCATTCCTAAATCAGTTTTCATAAATGTCTCCTTCCTGTATCCTTCCAGCTCCCTGCCCACCTGAGAATGTGACGGCCCAACTCAGCTGTTCTTCAAATGACATGACGGTCTCCTGGGATCCCACTAGAGAAGCCGACCACTACTTGGTCTCAGTGACTCCTGACAATGGAGGGACCCCTATGTCATGCAACACCACAAACACTGAATGTACCTTCAATAACATGGCATGTGGAAACACGTTCACTGTCCACGTCACCTCTGTCAAAGGTTCCTGCCACAGCCAGCACTGTTCACCTGTCCTCGTCGTGTCAGGTCAGAAAACCTCTAAAGTCTTAGATGCTGTCTGTCTCTGTCCATCCAGTCATTGACTTAACACATCATGTCTTCTTTTGTAGCCCCCTGCCAACCCCAGGGAGTTGAAGGCAGCATTGACTGTGTGACAAATTCTGCTTGGATATCCTGGGATGCTGCCGCTGGGGCAGACAGCTACACTGTGTTGGCAGTAGGTGAAGGGGGCTACATGGCCAACTGTACCACTTCCACCAATATCACCTGTGAGGTTGAAGATCTGGAGTGTGGAATACTTTATAATTTCACGGTCACAGCTACAAACAGCCAGTGTGACAGTCAGCCCAGTGCCACCATTGAACTGGAGACCGGTAACAGATTTCAATTCTCATGTTGATGTTACTACATGAATGAATGAATGAATGAATACAGAGTTTTCTCAAGGCTTAGGTGCTGTCTTGGTTCTGTCTGGGTTTTTAACCACTATCCTTAGCAAGGAAACATGGAAACACTTGCTGTGCTTAAAGTCATATGTTTATTTATATTCATAGTTTGTATTTTCCTTCTGTTTGTGAGGTAGTTCCATACACAGGTTGGGTTGTGGATACCCTCCTGCAAGAAAATGTACTATTTCCAATGAAAACTAATCTGAACTGATGTAAGAAAATAAATGAGGAAGACATCAAAACTAAACTAAAGTACAAAACTATATTACTTTTCCCAGATCAAATGTTATCAAATGTTAATGTGTACTATATATCTTGTTGAACATTCTGTTATGTTGTCCCTAATAATAGGAGGAACCCTGAACTATTGAATGAATGAATGAATGAATGAGTAAATCATGTTTCACTTTCACTTAATAAACTTGTCTTTTTCCCAGCTCCCTGCACCCTGTCTCGTATCACCGCCTCCCCTCAGTGCCACAACGCCTCTATCCTTGTCGTCTGGGACCTAATGGATGCTGGCAGTGCAGACGTTTTGTACACTGCTACGGCTGAGGGTAGCGACCGCAGCATCCTGTCCTGCAACAGCACTGGCACCAGCTGTTACCTCCACGAAGCACAATGTGGCCTCCATTACACCGTTATTGTAGCTGCAAATTCAGATGTGTGCACTGGCTTGAGAAGTCCACCTCACCGCATTAGCATGGGTACATTAACTTTTGGTTGCTACCTTTCTTGATTTAATGTCTTTGTGTAAGAACTATATAGTCTACACACTGCTAAAGCATCCCTACCAAGAGAACAGAATGTAAAGAATTGTCTCATATTAAGCAAATAAATAAAAAATAATAATAATAACAATAAAATAAAATAAAATATGGCTAGATGTCTTAACACTAGAATAAACTGAAACAGTTAACAAAAACAATGCAAAAATAATACAAAAAAAATCAGGGGAGTTGCATTTACTACCAGAAACAAAACCAGTTGCTCAAATAGACTTTCATTGAGTGAGTTGTGCAGACGTTTTGCATCTTCTGCTGTGACATTATACAAACCATTGTTTTACTTTGTCACTGGTAAAATCTGGTTACTGATTATAATGATAATTTTGAAATATGTGATCAAGATAAAGCTAGAAAGTGTTTCTACTACTTTTCTTCTTTTCACGCATACAAAGCTCAAAAACGCAAATTTCCAAGGAAGTTATTTTTAACGTTAACTGTTAAATATTTTTTGCACTTTGCAGCTTTGTGAAGGCTCTTTTGCAGTCTGGCAGATGGTTAGAGCAGTAGCCAATCAGGATACCGCAGCATAAGACCGGAAACAGATGCTACCCTGAAGATGGCAAAACCTGCCTACAAACATAGATAATAATAAAATACCTTCTTTCTTTGTCTTCACAGAGCCCTGCCAACCCTCTAATCTAATGGTTAATTACTCCTGTGATGACCACACTACACTGGCATCCTGGAACCCTTCTCCTGTAGCTGAAACGTACCATGTTGTTGCTAGGGGTGCAGATGGGCATAACCACACTTGCAGCACATCCTTCAGTAACTGCAGTTTATCACAGCTCCACTGTGATATGCACTATTCAGTATTTGTGACTGCAAGCCATGAGAACTGCTCCAGTCAGCCCAGTCAGACATTCACACTACTCACAGGTAAGTTCATTTACAGTTAATACTTGTACATATATGAATTTTCCAGAGGCCAAACATAACTGAATAATTTAATTTTTGTACTCGAAAAAGAATACTAAGTTATAATGTTTCATTTTTCCATCTCCTCAGGCCCCTGCCAACCAGAGGGGCTTTCAGTAGAGTATCAATGCAACAATCAATCTGCAATGCTTTCATGGACTCCCAGTGATAATGCTGTCGACTACTTTGGATGTGCCCAGGATGGAAATGGCAACATGCTGTACTGTCACAGCACAACTGCTGCCTGTACTATCCAGGGTCTTGACTGTGGAACTGTGTACAATTTCTCTGTCCAGGCCTCAGATGGGTCATGCAATAGCTCCTTCAGTGACCCAGAGGAGAGTGGTGCAGGTACTGATGCTTGTGTGCACATAGTGAATCATAAATAAGCCCGTAGATCTACACTGAGTAATGTTTAAAGTAAATCAGGAAGGCTCTGCTATCTACTGTTAACAAACCCTTTCCTGTTGTTCCTCCAGTTCCCTGTCCCCCTGACGGTGTTGAGGTAACGCTTTTGCCACTGGAAGAGGACGTCCATATTGTACGTGTAACCTGGACAGAGAGCTCCTGCAATAACACAGAGTACATGCTGATGTTAACAGGAAATCTACTGGGAGACAATCAGGCCCAGTTTGATCTCTCATCGTACTGGACAAGCATGACATTCTTTGAATTTCCCCTCCCCTGCGGTTCATATTATGAAGCTACAGTCGAAAGTAGAAACGACGCCGGCACCAGTAGCCCCTCTGTCCCACTTAATGGAACAACAGGTAAACTATGACCTACTGCTCAAACACAAATTTACATTTTATATATTTCAGACCCATGGCTAACAGTGATCATTCATGTGGCATAACATGACTTGATGATAGTAGTAAAAGTAAAAAAAGGTCAGTTGATGAGAAGAGAGCAGTCATAAAGGGCAAACATATGTTTTGTTTTTTTGGGGTTTTTTTGTGTGTTCTGTAGAGGAACCCATTGTTTTTGCACTGATACACATATTTCAATATACTTTTTGTTAATACCAAGCTATTATCTTGTTATTATTATGGCCATTACTCAATTAATACCTCTTAACTATCCAACAAATTATTACATGACTGTTATCACTGAAGTGTAATGTAAAATGCCTGCTATATTTAAGTGTTTTGTTGTTTATAGAGGAAAAGCTGTCTGTTACAGGCCAAGTCTCCAGAGCGTCTGTCTACATAAACTTACAATACCCAACTGTAGACTAAAAAGTTTCTACAACAGGAAGATTTTTTAGCTGAGAGCATTTCTTGGTGTTTCCTATACAGTAGAATCAAGATGGAACCATACCACAGGACAAACATCTGCTTCTGCTTCTTACCTAGCTTTGCTCCACAAATAGCAACGCTGGAATGTAGTGAAATGAATGAATTTGTCTTCAGTATTTACTACAACATTTGGACATTTGTATGGACAGATGTAACCATTAATAGCTGAGATTTTAATTCATTTATTAGTGACTGTGTGAAATTTATTTTTCCTGTTTAACCCATAAAGACCCAAACAGCCGCTGACGACCAAAACCATCTACTGATCTAAACTGTTTAATACCTGTTGAACCACTAATCCTGTCAATACATATAAATAATTGGTATAAAATACAGTTTGTCATCTTTTTATAGTCACCAGATATGACCCATTTGGACATTCAGAGGCTCCGTAGTTACCGTGGAAACACTGTCATTTTCTACAACACTGATTGACCCATAAAACCCATGGAGTCTGATACATAACAGTGGATGGAGACACTTGGTATATGTTAAATTAGTGATATATTTTGCTGAAAGACACTTTTTCTTCAGTTTTCTCTGTGTCTAATACAATAACCCTCAACTTTAAGCTGAGCTTTAATGAACATCTTCATGATCAGTGAATTAAATAGAGGAAAATACCTGATTTTTACTGTAAAAACACAAAATACAGAGGATAAAATTATAATAAATGGTGAAAAATCACTTAAATATAGAGAGAAAGTTAAATATAGAGAAAAAAAACTATTTTGGAACTGCCACATAAGTAGCACTGGGTTTTTATCAGTTAACATACTAATAGTTTTACATTTCATGTCATACCTGTCTAAATTTGTATATGTGTAATGCTAGTGTTGTGTGATACTATAAAATCTGCATGTTTGCTACTTTAAGGGAAACAACACTGAACGCATCACAGTGGTCTACACAACAATGAAGTATCGACAAACTAAGATAAAATGACAACAGAACTTGAGAAAAATGTTATACTTGAATCATAATCAGATGAATAAATCAAATATGTATATCCTGAGCATCTGTAAATAGCTTCAGGTGGTACAAGAGCTTTTTAAAGTTGTAAGTTGCATTAATAAAATCTCCTATCTCTTCTCCCAGTTCCCTGCCCACCATCAGCTGTGACGTACAGTGGGAACAGCTCTTTCACTAGAATTTCTTGGCACGTCGCCGTGTTTGCCACCTCATACACTGTGTATGACAACAGCAGTTCACCAAGAGCACAGTTATGTCACACATCACAGCTGACCTGCTCTGTGCATCAAAGCACCGCGTCTGCTAATGTGGTGGTTACGTCCAGCAACGCAGCAGGAGAAAGCAGAGCCGTAGCTGTCACAAATGGTAGGAAACGTATAGGGATTTGTGCGCAAACTATGATGAACATTTTATTTGAGCCAAGAAACTTACACAATTTCCTCCTCTTCAGTGGTTCCATTGGCACGTAGGAGGAGAGATGTCAGTGAACAAGAGAACAGTGGTAAGTTTCACCTCCAAATTGTGAAATGTGAAAATTTTGAATGAGATGTTGCGCTGATTAAACCGGAGATGTCAAACTCACTTTAGTCCAAGGGCCATGTTAACCGCACAAATGTAATAAACTGCAAACGTAAAAATTTACAGCTTTTAAACATAATAATCCCACAAATGTAATAACTTTCCCACAAAAATTAATAACAGTCGCCTACCACAAACACGGTACCTCATTTTCCCACAGTGTGCTCCTACCCTCTCCATTATTATTATAACCATAATAGACATTTTATTTACATGGTTCAAACATAGGCTTCTATTATACTTAACGAGAATAAATAATATCCAGTTCATATTGAAGCTTTTGTAATAAAACCTTTACAACATTTTTGCCCATTCTGTTTTGTTCCTCCACTTGTATTTGTAATTAAACACCGATTCATCTGGAATTAGTACCACGTGGTGTACCTGCAACATTTAATCATTCTAAAAAGGCAAGTATCTAAAGGACAAGAGTAAATGGGAGGAAAAAGAAAGATAAATGAATATTCATGCATGCATCGCTTAAATGTATGTGATGTACTAATTTATTACATTTGTGAGTAGTTATTACAATTTTAGAAATTGAATATTTTTACCATCCCACAAACGTAATAAATCCCCACAAAAGTAATAATTGTTACGTTTGTGGGAAATTAGGTATTACATTTGTGGGATTATTATGTTAAAAGCTGCTAATTTTTATTATGTTTGTGGTTTATTAAATTTGTGGGGAGTTATTATGTTTGTGGGGTTAACAAGGTGTCGAACTCACTTTAGTTCAGGGGCCACATAGAGCACAATATGATCTCAAGTGTGTCGGACCAGTAAAATAATAGTAGCACAGATTATAAAATTTTGCTCTGTTTTAGTGCAAAAAGTAAATTTAAATTATGAAAATGCTTACATTGACAAACTATCCTGCCACAAAAAATGTGAATTACCTGAAATTTCTTAAGAAAATAAGTGGAATTTTAACAATATCTCAACTTATCATTTCTACATGTGGTGACAGTGGATCTATAAACGCTCAGCAGTAGGCATGATATTGTTAAAATTTTGGAGTTTGGACCTAAAATGAATGTGACACTTGACTGTCAATGTTGTCAGTGTAATTATTGTACAAATTTATCCCAGGGGCCAGATTGGAACCTTTGGTAGGTTTGGTTTTGGCCCGTGGGCCATATGTTGGACACCCCCCTCGGCTTAAAGGGGTCATATTTTGCTAAACCCACTTTTATTTGTCTTTTGGTTCATTTATTTGTGTATTTGGACCCTAACAGTTCATGAAGTTTGAATTTGAACCCTCCAGTTGTTGCAAAGCTATCCTTATATTCATTTCAGCAAAAACTGAGTGGATTTCTACAACCCTTTTCAATTCCTTCTTAATTTGTTACGTTTTGTAACAGTTATGTCACAACATTTGCACATAAAAGGTCAAGAATTCCGATGAACATTTCTCCAAATACGTCATAATTGTTTGTCAGCAGCAGTGGATGTAGTTCATACTGAAAATATGTCTAAACCTCGAGCTGATTACCTAAAATGTTCAGTTGTTGGTTGAATGGGACAGAGCAGCACAGCCAATACCCTGGAGGGGGTGGGGCAAGAAGTGGCTCATGTGCATTTAAAGGGCCAGCACTCAAAATGACCTTTCTGGTGTCATTACTCAGAAATAGGGTTGAAGATGGACCTGTGGAGTGGAATTAATGAAGAATTCAGACCCAAACAGAGCATTAGCAGTTCATGTAGACCACAAGGAAATGTTTTAAAATGCAAAATTCCATTTAGAAAAGCTAAATATCAGGCCTTTAAACTGTCAGCAGACTCATTCCATTGCACTGTCTGCTCATGTTTGTCCTGTCCCATCTATGTACACTGGATACACCAGGATCTAATTCACAACTGTATCTTCCTTTTCTCCAACAGAAGGCCTCTCAGCTCCCATACTGGAAGTCAAACCACAGGGGGCAGTTTTGGAGGCTGAGTGGTCTGAAGTAAACGGTGCTTCCTTTTACAACCTGGTGGCTAAGAAGCAGGACAGCATCACTGAGCCCGAAGCGCTAATTGTGTACGGAGAACGCATGATTCTCACTGACGACTACCTTCAGCCAAACATCTACTACTGTATAACTGTGTCTGCCAGTGCCTCAGAGACTAGTGATCCAGGTCCAGAGTCATCACCTGTGTGTGCCAAAATAACACAGTAAGAGGAAAACATATCGTAGAAGAGAAACACCTCTGTAATTTAGAGGTCCACGTTTCCTGAATAAAATGTGATCTTTTTTGTCAGTGTTTCTTGACCAGTGACAAATAGTTTTTTTGCTTGTTATACAATAACTTCAGGTCCAGAAGAACTTGGGAATTAGCATGAGCTCCTCTAACATTTACATTTCTATTAGATGAATATAAACAACACATTTGTTGCATTGCATGTTGCTCATATAACAATCTAGTCTGTGGAAATTAAAGGGCATCCATTTATTTAAAAACGCTCTGATAGAAGCAATAGTCGGCTCAGGTCAAATGGACTTCTGAAGTCATGTTTTATGCTTGGGTACAAACCATTCAGGTACAATTTTTCTACTGTTAGTTGAAGCAATATATTTTATATCTGGGGTTTTGTTCTGACTTTTTATATTTTAACTTTTGTAAAATAAATGTAGTCATCTTAAAAGGTAATATATCAGTGAATGTTTTACATGTCCAAAGTGTACTTTTTGCAGCTTCTAAGTTTATATTTAATATGGAAAATATTTTCAATCCTTTTAATAAAAGTATCAAAAAAAACTTTTCATGTCTTTCACTCATTTAACATATCAAAAGGCCCTTTTCCACTGCAGAAAATTTTGCAAGAATTTGAGGATTACCCTGAACTTTGAAAACCCCTGGTGCATTCCCATGTAAAATACCCAGGTAAGTCTTTCCCTCACACCCAAACTTTCCCTAAATTAGTTCCTGGTAGGAAGGTCAAACTTTTCATATTATGTGGAATCCTTGGGGGGCGCAGCTGAGTGCTGGAGAATGCTGACTGGTGGACTACACTCACAGTATTCTACATTCTGTTCACACACAACTAAGCTGCAACAAACTTTATTTCATTTCCACAAGCTGTACCAATGTATACCCCCCCACCCCCCCCAATGTATTGATGTGACATTTGCATGCTCTTAATTCTTTAAATGAGAAGAAATAATGAACTTATTGATCATAAAAGTATTTTATTAGAAAACAAAATGCAACAGAGCAATAACCCAAACACAGCACAAGCAGGTCTCAGTGTGTGTGGTATAAATTACCCTTTGCAGACCGCCCTTTAGATGATTAAAACATTCTGAGGCTGTCGACGCACATTTGTGGACTGAGTGGCTCTGCTACATCTTAAATTAACATACTGTGCTCAAAATCCACATATTCCAAACTGTTGTATGAATACATCTGACCAAGATGATTACATTTGGAAACGCTGGTCATATTTCAGTAAGCATGTAGTAATTTTTACACTGTCTGATGTTCAGTTTCTTTGTAAATTACATACGCTGTGAGGATGTTGACACCTTTTCAGCACAGACTTTAACCAGTCCTGCAGAGGATTCAACTCAGACCACTTGTGTGTAGACAACCTTAGGAACATTATGTACAAATCTATGTCTTCCTGGGGCAAAAGAACCATAGAAAATTAAAATGCCATTTTTTCCACTTTTCAAATTTCAAGTGAAAACTAACAATGGTCTAATGGGGAGTGACAAAGGCAGAAAAAACAATGAAAAGCAACATTACATTGGCCAAAGACAACAATTCCAGATGTCTGCTGTGCTAACATACCCTTTAGCACAGGCGACAGGAGAAACAACTGGGTAGAAAACGGGGAGATAAACAGGGGTAGAAGTAATATTGCCCAAAAGCAACAATTACTCAGTGCTCTGACTCCGTCTGCGTTCGCTATGTTTACTATGGTCATTACTGGACTCTCGCTGATGGTGGCTCCTCTCTTTGCTACGACTACGTTTGTGAGATCGCTGTTCTCCATCTCTATCCCTGTCCCTTTCTCTGCTGTGGCTTCGCTCCCGCTTCCTGCTTTTCTCTTCCCCTCCACTTTTGTGCCTCTTCTCCCTGCTTCGACTCCGGCTGGACCGTTTGGCCTTCCTCTCTTCTCTGTGCCTCTCCCTGTCATCTTTATGCCTCCGGTCATCAGTCTCTCCCCTGCTCTTTTTGTCCCTGGACCGCTCTCTCTCTGTCCCCCTGTCTTTGTGGTGATCCCTGTCCTTCCTCCGGCTCCTGTCATCCCCTCCCTCCCTCTCTTTGTCTCTTCGTTCGTTTCTTCGGTCCCGGCTGCTGCTGCGACTCCTTCTGCGTTCGCGTCGGTCTTGGTTCCTGTCAGTGCTGCGAGATCGCCGCCTCTCCCTTTCTCCCCGGTCTCCTCTGTCCCTGTCCCTGCCCTCCCTCTCCTTCCTCTGGCGGTCACGTTCTCTTTCCAACTCGCGATCAAAGCTCGGACCGTGGCGTTCTCTCTCGCGGTGGTGGCTCCTGCTCCTTGAACGTTTAGGAGACCTTCGGGGGCTTGGTGTTCGTCGTGGGCTCCTGAAAAGACACAGTACATTCAGCTTCAGGTAAGTGCAAATGTTTCCATTATATCTGTCGCATACGGCAAATTCGTGATGATGTCTACTGTACATACACCTAGTTTTTTCACAAAGCACTGGGAGCGGGAAATGCTTGAGAGCAGAGAGGGGACTTCAGACAAGGGGGAGGCAGCACTTAAGTTCACTTATTTTATTAAGTAAGAAAATAATACTAAAACAGTGACAACTATTTGAAGCAATCATGTCTGTCTGGGTCAAACTGATCACTTTAATTAATACTACATTTATAGCTGAACTTCTAATTTGTCTAACATCAGTACTAATAGGGTTTGTCTACCTTAAGCAGTCAATAACAGGAAAGAAAGATGCATATAGTGCTTTTTTTTACCTGAGATTTTGTGACCTGTTGCATCATGAGTATGTTATTGTTATTTTGAGACATGTACAATATCATGACTAACATCTACAAGAGGCAATAGGTCTTATACATCTGCTCATAACTTGAACACAGCAGTAGTTTGAAGGTTGCTTTCAGCAGCCTGACCATACAGTTTCTAAAACATATCAAAACTTATGCAAACTGTCATCTCCAAGGCTTACTGCTGACTTTTCCTCCTTGCACCGAGCCATTGTGTGGCTGCTCATGTCTGCACCAAGCAATGAGGGCAGACTTCACACCACAAGTGTGCATTCATTTTCTGTCATTATCCATTAATAAAAAATTAAGTACATGAAACACCTGTATAAGGTTTTAAAAAATCCCAATAAACACTGTTACCACTGTAGCTGCTTATATAAAATAGCACAAAAATTATATTTACATTTGGCTTTCACTGTAATTGTATGATCAGCCAAAAATCAGTCAACCATACTTCGCCTATGGATGCTCTTCCTGATATTCAAAAACATATGTACATGACAAAAGGTGTTGTCAGTTCCTGACAGAAACCTTTGATCAATAACAGTACAGGTTAACAGTTCTAAGAGAAAATGCAATCAGTCCAAACAACTGACAAAATATCCCTGGGTGTATAATGAGTTGAAAACAGTGACAGTAAGATAATCATGAACAGAGTTGGAAAAGGACCTCCGTTAAATAAAGTAACAAGGGTGAAAGATGCTCTCTAAAGAAGAAAGGAATTAGTTCAAAGACTTACCTGGAGCGACGACGTTCCCCTTGCCTCCCTGCCTCTGCGAATGTAGCTTCTTCATCTGGAGTCTCCTTCTGAGCTATTTTACGAGGTCTAGCCTTTATCTGCTGGTCAATAATCTTCTGCACAGGCACTGGGATACGGGGGAAAAGAGTGGAGAACCACTCTAGTTTGGTCAGGAAGGAGCGCAGCATCTCTCCAATGGTCATGACACAGCCACCTCCTGCCTTTACATCAAGCTCCTAAAATCAAATTTTGGGGAAAAAAACCCAAACATAAAAGCTCAATCAGTACACACAGTCAATACATATTTAAAAATTATAACTTTTTCAATGTTTCCTCAAATTATAAAGCAATTTGTGATGACCAAGTACTGAACCTTCACCTCTGTTCATCTAGCTTAATCTCTCATCAGTTGTATGAACCTGACTTTACATCTATTAATTCTAAATAGAGATAACAAAAGTATGCATCTCACAAAAAGTTGGCCTTATCTACTGTACCTTGCAATTCCTGGAATCTGTGTTTACAAAGTGAGCTTGAATACTCAAAGAGAAGGGAAAATGTATTTGATACTTTTGTCTCAATTATCCATTTAAAACAGCACTTTAAAACACTTTCTACAGGCCAGAAATGAAGGGAAGGAAAGCTGTTCCTAAAAATACTATGATATATCCTCATTATGCCAAAGGAACAAAGCAAGCAAAGCCACCCTTCAGCAAAATGAATATTTATGTGGTTATGTGGAAAAAATTGCCCACAGTGTAAGCACAGAATGGAGCAGGTACTTTAGTCCACACCAGTTGAATATTTAGTCATTTTATGATAGAGAACAGCTGCTTTGCACTCACACACACAAACCAACAGTGCTGAGATACAATATCCAATTCACCTGCTGCACATTGGGCATCTAAAGAAAAAAACATGGGAATTAACCAGTTGGGAAGGATTTCATATGATCAGTTCAAATAAAATGCAACATAACATGAAAGGAGGCCTGGTTGCACATCTTGTAGACCAAATTATACTTTAGTTAAAAATACAGAAAACACAATAGAATAAAAAACACTTGTTATGATCATATATAATATGTAACTGTACATGTGAATCGGATTGCTGGAATGGCCAGATAGATAATTTAGTTTTGTGCAACAAGTCCTGATAAATCTTGTAAAAAGAAAAATATAAAAAAAAAAACAAAACAAAAACAGAAGGCATGCCTTGATATCACACTGCAGTTTCAAATTGACTCAGCATCATATATGGTACTTACCCTGATAAATATCAGCAGCACAGCAATGAGAAAGTAACCTAGCTACTCAGGCTTAAAGGACATACTGGGAACAATTAAGCCAAATGAAGGCAAAGGTGAAAATCAGCTATGAGCATCACAAGTGGGGGAAACTAATAGCTTAACTGAGTTGCAAATCTAGTCATTTAATGAAGAGAAAAAAAAACATTAAATTATTACCCGAGGTGACATACCTCCTCATCATCCAGGAAACCATCATACCATTCTATCAAATCTGTTGGGGGCTGTGTGTATCTGAACAAAAAAAAAAAAAAGAGAGCACAACATGACCATTATATTCAAAGATTATCATTCTAATATTCACAAAGTTTAACTACATAACATAGTAATCATTTTCAGGAACTTTACACACATTATACAAGATTTATGTGAGCCACTGCAGTTACATGTCATTTCCAATTTGTATTCATAATTTCAGTGTTATCTAGTATAACTGGTATAATACTGTGTAGTAATGTAATAATACACTGTCTGCCTGAACCATGGTAACATTTTACCTGAATTCAGCCTTTACAACAAATTGTTCCTCTGAAACATTAGCACAATTTAAGCCAAGATGATACCACTTCACTAACACCCAAAAATACCCACAATTTTACTTACAAAAGAATCTTACCTTATATACATGAAGCCAAGTGCTCTAATGTACGGAGAGTCTGTGTGAGTGATGAGACCCATCAGCTGTTTGCGAGTCAGCTTGAGAGTGAACAGTTTGTATAGAAGACAGAAAGCAGTTGACACAATACCACCAGTCCCAACTCCACGCACCTAGAAAGGACAAAGACATATTTGCAAAACTCATTTTGTGATATTAAGCTCAGTCTGTACACAACACCTGATTTTCTGTGACATGTCACAAGTACAATAAGCCAGATACCATCAAACAACTTACACTGTTCTTAATTATGAACGATGACTTTTACACAATGTTAGGGAATATGATTAGGAGTGATGAGAAAAATAAGGGAAAAGATGGGGAATACAAAAGGCACGTACTTCTCACTTACCCCTCCGCACATTCCAGTCTGGCCTGCGGTCTTTCTGCTTCCCTTTTCCCAAGGCTCAACGTGAGTCACCTGTTTGCACACAGAGAAACCCGTTACATGAGTAAACATAGCTATCCCACACCAAAGTAATGTTGCCAGTGCGCACACCACGCATCTCACGTACTTATCGTTTTATTGTATCCATCAGTCGATTTAACTTAGTTTGAGAAATGACAAATTAGTTTTCCCATCTGTAACGACTTTCAAATACCGCCTTTCATTGTTTTAGCTAGCTTAGTGGCTAGCAAGCGTACAATGTGTACCACGAACACTTGTATTTAAAGCGATACACACTTACATATGTACACAAAGAGATGATGAATTACTAATTTTTAAGTCACGTACGTTAAAACTTTATTTAGCAATGATGAACGATATCAGTTTCCAATCTACAGTATTTGGCGACTGAAACACACTGCTATTTCAATGCAGTGACGACAGCGCTAGCTAGCAATGGTTATCTAACTAGCATGCGGGTTAGCATTTGCTAATATTACCTTGAAATAGATTTCATCCACAACTTCGTGGTAGGTCTTTAGTTCATAAAGCTGAACTTTGAAATATGGTGAGGACAGCACATTGGTAAGAATCATTGGGTTTAGGTTCATAGTCTTTTCGTTACCCCACAGGGGCAATACATTTCCATGTTTCCCTGGCGCAGGCTTGCTAACGGCCTGTGTTGGTAGCTGGTTGCCGACGTTAGCCATTATAGCAGAGTCCCGCGCCGTTGAACTTAGGATGTAGATAGCGTGTTCCCAGTTACAGCTCCATTAGTATTTGATGGTGAATTCCCGACCCTTCGAAAAAATGCTTGATAAGTTAAGTCTATTTTTGGTTTAGCTAATCCGTAGAACTTCCCGCCGTCGTTGAAACTACGGTTCTTCTAGAGGTACCGGAACTGGACTCGTTCGTGCTCCGTGGTGCAGTAACTGCGCTGCGTACGTCAAAACGGTCAAGTTCCGTTGACAAAATAAAAGCATGTATTCATAGTGTCTATTTAAACTATTTTCATACGTGAACAAAGAGATATATTTGCAAGTGTTTGCCTATATTGTTAGTTTGGTGCGTTTAAACACTTTCACATTCTTTATTTTGCATTAAACATCATCCTCAAAGGCGTTTAATTTGAAAGTCATATTTGCAGAAATCATGATCTCTGATTTGAAATTACCAGTTTCAGTTTAATTTCATTTTAACTGATTTAAACATTTTAACAAATAACAACTTCCATGAAGGTAAAAAAATTTGTTGTTTGAATACATAAAGCATTGTTTACATGTGGCATATATATATCATCCCACAACTGTCATATGTACAAAATAAATTACATTACACTTTGCAGAAGATAGTCATAAAAATACAAAATACAGATAAATAAATTAAAAAAAAAAACTTAAGTAGCCATAAAGCTCTCAGTTAGGTTAATGAGTGTATCCAATGGGCTTAAGATACTGATCTGACACACAATGATGATGCAACTATTGCATATAACAAAAAATATACAAACTTGATATGTTCCTGTTACTTACATATAAATAAGTTACATCATATTAGTCAGCATTTAAGGCAACAAAACTGCAACAATTTGTGAAATAACCTTTATATGTTCAGTATAAGTGGTTTAAGAGAAACAACTCATCCCTTTGTCAGTT
>JAPQRP010000011.1:14544824-14591439 GCA_037367295.1 Apogon hyalosoma | reverse complement strand
AGTGTGTGTGTGTGTGTGTGTGTGTGTGTGTGTGTGTGTGTGTGTGTGTGTGTGTTTGTAAATTTGATTTAAAATCAGTTTTGGCAGTCATTTGTTTTTTGCTGTCAAACACATGTTAAACTAAGTTGAAATAATTTGGATGTAGCACAAACAATATGATGTAAATTACTGACATTAGGCATAACTGGCATAACAGTCATTAAAGTTGTCCAAACTCAGGTATGTTTTATTATTTTATTGATGCTGCTACTGACCAGTCCCTCCAGACATTAATGCACAGAAATGTCATAAAATGAAGTGTGTTGAGTAGCACCTCAAACAGTGGAATATTGAGGTAAATTCGCAACAATAGTCTATAATGGATTGGAAACAAAGTCCTTCTGCAGGATCTAGTTTTCCATCATAGTTCTGTTTGAGTCGAAGTGCCAGTATGGTCCGGTGTCCGTGACCCAGCGGTAGTCCTTCACAGTACGGATAGGCGCGCGGACTAAGTTTGTCCTCAGCGGACACCGTAGCGGGGGCACCACCACCACCACCACCACCACCACCACAGCGCTGCAGTAGTGGAAGAGGTTGGCCCTCAGATAACAACAAACTAGGTAACACCCGCTGGAATCGATGAGTTTGTCCGCTTTGTCGCAGCCACACGGTGAATAGATCGTATTTTCGTCGCTTTAGATCAAAACGAGGTCGAGTGTGAGACTATTATCGTGCTCATTTTGGAAAGTGGCAGTAAAGAGCTAGCTAACTAACAACCAGCTAAAAATATTCTCACGTCAGAATAGATCTGCTGAACGGACCAGAGGGACACTTCGGTAGGTGGTAACGTTACCCCCGAAAGGTGGACTAGCTTTCTACTAAGTGACATAACAGGTTGGTTGAGTGAGTTTTATAAGTTCAAACTTGTTGCTTCTTTAGTAGATATAGCCTTAGTGGGCGTCAACAGCCGGGGCTCACTGTGCCAGCAGGATGGCATTACCGTTAAGCGGGTGATGCGGTCTGATCTGGTCTGGCAAGTCCACATTCACAGTTAGATAGAAGACAGTGGACCTGAGGCAGCCCACGGTAAGCCTTTAAAAAAGCCCGTCTGGATAACATTCAGCCTTTAGGAAGAGGGATACTGCTGTTCATGGTGCGGTGTGTATAATGCATCCAAAATGCATTACCGCTTGTAAATGATGATGTTATTAGTGTTTATGTAAGTTATCCAGTCATTTGCAGGTACTGAAGCAGTTTATGAATTGCACTGTTATTGCAATACATGTTATAAAGATTAAGGTCAAGCAATGGCTATTATTTATCTCAAATTCCTTGCACAGCATTGGTCTAATAGGGAAATCAATACAAAATACATCACAACAGCGTTATTTAGATGAATTAGTTGTCATTTCATCTTTATAGAGCTCAAGAAGCAGAACATATGTATCTATTTGTCTTAAATGTGCATTTTGACAAGGTCAACATAAGACGTAAAAGTAAATACAGTCAACATAAGTAATATAAACATAGCAAACTATTAATTAACCATAAAAAAAATAAGAAACATTTTAGTACAAGTGAGGGAAGGAAGGCTCAGAAAAAAAGAATTATTTTTACAATCATCCATAGATCACTTTGAATTATATGTCTAATCCTTTTGCAAGTTATTAAATAGAATGATAATAACATAATTTAACTGTGTTGCACCTTTTTATGCAATTTTGCTTCCCCGAAACACATAACATACAGCTCTGGAAAAAAATGAAGAGACCACTGCAATTTCCTCTGAAATCAGCATGTCTGCATGTATAATAGCCATTCCATTCCTGTGTCTGTTGAATTCCAACACAAGCACATCTTATTCTATTGAATAAACACCTGATCCATGTCTTATTTAGGAAGGAGAAGTTTAAAAATCACTTTTGAGGCCATCACTATCTTCTTACAATAGGCAAAAATAGTGCTGTTAGTATCACAAAAGTAATTGGAATCCAAAAATAACTATTGAAAACTACTCGACTTCGGCTCTGACAAAATTAGGGTTATTCCACCAAATATTGATGTCTGAACCTTTCCCAGGTTAAAACATTAGTATTTTGTTATTTAGAAATGAATATGAACTTGTTTTCTTTGCATTATTTGAGGTCTGCATCTTTTTGTTATTTTTACCATGTGTTGTGTTCTGCAAATACATGCTCTAAATAACAATATTTTTATCTGAAATTTGTGAGAAAATAATGTTGGTAGTTTGGAGAATAAAACAATAATGTTCATTTTATTCAAACATATACCTATAAATGATAAATTCAGAGAAAGTGATAATTTTGCAGTGGTCTCTTATTTTTTTCCAGAGCAGTATTGCACATGCTTCACATAGAATGAACATTAAAAACATGGATAAAAGGCCATACATTATGTATTCCTTTGAAAATAAAATAAAATCAGGATGAAAGTAGAAAACGTAGTATGCATAAAAGATAAGATTGCACATTAAACTTAATCAGTATAATTAAATTCAGCTAAATAATAATACAAAAGCATCAAATCTCAAAGACTACTTCACTTTGAGAGCATTTAATGACTAGATTACAGTAAAATTTAAGTTGTTCTGCTCATGGTTTTCGTCCAAGCATGTTGTCTTTTCTTTCCAGTTGTTCTATAAATAGGGGGGCATTATGGGTAACACGAGTGACAGGGTGTCTGCAGATCGCCATGGAGCCAAGGCCCACCGCTCAGACAGTGGCAGCAGTCACAAAGACCAAGAACCCAGCAGCAAGATGGTGGACAGCACAGATGACCCCAACATCTTCAACACCCATGGGCCAGAGTCCAAGGCATTGAAAAACATTTACACAGATTCATCTGTAAAAAGCTACTTCTTCATTTTTTTGTTCAAACACCTGAGACTTTAAGTTTATTGCTTTCAGGCTTTAGGGGAGAAAGAATTCACACCAGATCTGGAGGACATGGTAAAGACTGGTCCTCAGGCACGACCCACTGTGATCCGCTGGGCCGGTGGAGGGAAGGAGGTTTGCATAGCTGGTTCCTTCAATAACTGGAGTACGAAGATACCACTGAATAAGAGGTAATATGTGTGGAGCATCAGTGCATTTATGCAGTTTATCTTCATTGTACAAGCTCATATAAGTGCCAGTATTTTACTGAAACAAGAGCCAAGTGTTGCTCTAATATACTGTATTTCTCCTCCAAAGTCATAATGACTTTGTAGCAATCCTGGATTTGCCAGAGGGAGAACACCAGTATAAGTTTTTTGTCGATGGGCAGTGGGTTCATGATCCCTCAGAGGTAAATCAGTGCCATTGTCATTTTGTTTTTGTGTTACAAGGAATATTGATGTTTTTTGGATTTTTTTTTTAGAAGTTTTAGACATGAAAATGTATCAAATTAGATTATCATTGATATTTGTAATGTTAGTATAAGTGTTTTTTGCTCTGAGAAATTGACAGTAATGGTTTGACATACATTTGTGAATGTTCTTGGTGATAAACAAAGATACTTAAAGACCCCCCCCTTAATTATGTTGTTTTCTTTAACTTATCAACTCTCCTCCCAGTGATTATGTTAAACTCACAACTAAGCCTCTATAAAACACAGGAAAATTAGTACAGATTATTATAAGTATTAATTTTAACAAGTCCTTAATTATTCTGTTTGGGAACTTTTCTTTTTTCAGCCTGTAGTAACTAGCCAGCTTGGCACCATCAACAACTTGATCCAGGTGAAGAAGTCGGACTTTGAGGTGTTTGATGCCCTGCAGGTTGACTCTCTGGAGTGCTCTGACACGTCAGGTCTGTTTAAGGCAAAATGTTCACAGACTGTCTGTAGTGGTACAAAGAAAATTATTATTATTATTATTATTATTATTTTAAAGAGACAACAGAAGCTTAATTTTCAGTCGTACTGCTCTGTACCATCCTGTTGTCTTGTTATTAAAGTGTGATTATAGCCATCGATTTGCTGTCGACTCATTTTTAGTGTACAGTGTCAGCCACAAATTGTAGGATGCACTGAAATCCTGAGGTTTAACTGGGACTCTGCTGTTATTACAGATCTGTCCAGCTCTCCCCCTGGACCGTATGGGCAGGAGCAGTACATCTTCAGACCTGAGGAGCACTTCAAAGCCCCGCCTATACTCCCCCCACATCTCCTTCAAGTTATCCTTAACAAGGATACTAATGTTTCTGTGCGTTGCTGTCATTCCCACTTCCAGATTTATACATTTACAGTCCTGATGTTATCATCAGCTTTTCAAGTTTATCACTAGTTTGAATGTTTTTCCTTTTCCATTTTTTTTGTAGTGTGACCCTGCCCTGCTGCCTGAACCCAATCACGTCATGCTAAACCACCTTTATGCGTTGTCAATAAAGGTAGGTTCAGTAGAGGCTGTTTTCTTAACAGCACTTCTCCCACATGAAACAGACCATTATATCATGTAACTTTGGCTCAGAGGCTTCAGTTTCCCTATGGATTGAGCCAAACATGAAGTAAATAATTTAGCTTTATAGAACATTTCCAAAACATGAAATTTCATATATCTAAATCAGTGATACTTGAAGTGTGGTAGTCCTCGAGTGCCCCCAAGTGCTCTGCAAGAGGATACTATAAAAAAGTCAAATTTCTATCAGTGTTTCTCAAATCACTCTTATCTGACTTCCAAAGCAAAGTTACGAGTACAGATAATTGTTTTCTAAATTAAAAGCTAATCAAGTGTAGCCTAATTAAGCCTAAGATTAGACTTTTATTGAATTTGTCTAAGCAAACCCACGTTTTGCGTCACTGTCTCTACACAGTTAGGTTACCTAGGTTGCCTATTATATCAAAGACCTCTTGTGAATTGGGGTGGAAATGAAGTAGAATAGCTAACTAATCAGAAACGAAGAGCGACTTGAACAGTTCTAAAATATGACAATGGATCGTTGAGTGAAGAGAAAAGCTGGAGAAACAACGACTAATGTTAGCAAACAAGGTGCAAAGACATTCTGTTAGCATTGAGCTGTTAGCACATTTGTAATATACTGCAGACTTAATTTGTAATATAAAAAATTTAATAATATTTGTAGTGATGGAGAAACCAATGCTTTCTGAACCACTGAATCAATCTGAAGCACTTGTGTTGAAATGGTTCAGTGTTATGAAGCGTTTGATACAATTAAATGTGGTGACATCTACTGGATAAAATTATACACTGCATTCACATTAAACAAAGGGCAAAGGGTCGTGAAACAGTAAAGCCCTGTAGTGTTTGTTTAACAAAAAAGGATCTAAGTGCATCTGGAAATGCTTGATTTTTTTTTCTTTTATAGGAAATAATAATATACTTGTGTGATTGTGCCATCATATAATACTGTACGTTTTAGATATATGGTTTTGTAAGAGAGAGAAATACAAAAATATATTTACAAAACTTAAAAAAAGTGAAATGTTTGTGCAGCTAGGGACTGTGATGACAGTATGTGTATGCAGGTATAGAAATCAGTGTATAGTGTGTGTGAATGTCTGTGTGCCAATGCAAGTTAATCTAATGTTCTACTAATCTGACCTTAAACCTCACTCTCCCTTGTTCTAAATCAATGAAACTATGAAATGCAAGTAAAACTCCTCCTCTCAAAAACCCACAACCTTTCGAGGGATTGTGTCCATTTATAAGCATTTTAAGTTTGGCAACCCCGCCCTTCATTCAAAGCTGGAGTGACACATAGGTGGTGACAGCCGATACGCGTGGGACTAAACAAAGCTTCATTTGGGGAGTCACATGGTTTTTTGCCTGATGAAGCGAGGTATCGAAACATCATGTCGTGATACTTCTGATGTGTGAAACCTCGACACGGAGTCGAGCGTCTGCTTCAAGCATAACATCACTAAATATTTGTAATATAGGCTGTTTAAAAAGTTTTTTGTTTTTTTTTAGGATGGGAGTGGGAAATTGGCCAGCTGGTTAAATGGTCCATGAATTTATTTATTTATTTTTTTATGATAAAGTGGTCTTTGGTGTAAAAAAGTTTGAGAACCCCTGATCTAGATCTTGGTTTTGTACTTTTCTGCTCATTAAACTGCTTAAAACATAAAACCTAGTCCATAAAAATATGTAAATATGTACAAATGTAACATTATAATACATGTACTTCTATGTCAAATATTTGATGGCTTTTGTTTATTCCATCACTTGTTTCCAACAATGTTCAAGTTCAGACAAATCCATGATTCATAACATTTTATAAAATATCATGCTACTTGGGGCTTGTCCATTAGAATGAAATGGCACATGAATAAAAGTTTAATATGTTACGTCAACCATAAACAGAATTTCTGAGTCAGGTCAAATTTTCACGAATACTGATGGTGAAAATAACTCCTGTGATCCCTTGCTGCCTTGAACATCATCTTCTACAGCAACTTATGTTATTGTTTTGATTGGAATTCTGAAAAAAATTAAGCAGTGCATTTCATATTTGTTTCCTTAAAGAATCCAGAGAATCAATAAGGCTGCAGACCAGTTACTATTTTAATTTCAAAGCTTCCCTGTTTATTTGCTGGATGTGTTGGGACCCCTGTAACGGCTGACTCCATCTTTATTTTATTTCCCTCTGTGCAGGATGGAGTAATGGTGCTGAGTGCGACACACAGATACAAGAAGAAATACGTCACCTCTCTGCTTTACAAACCTATCTAAACCTCATCGTAGGTGCTCCACAGTGCTTTTAGAGAGCAGCATGTGTGTATCCTGCTGTTTTTTTTTTGTTTTTTTTTAAAAAATCATCACATTTAGCCAAATCTTGCACTGAAACAAGTTTACAGGGGAAACAAAGGCCAGCGGCTGTGACTGTGGCTTGGATTTATTTATTTTTTCCTTTTAAAGGTTGCACTTCTGTCTACATAGGGCTCTGAACAAAAGTAGAGAAGTGTCTTTACAGAGAGAGATGGAAACCATACTGTGGCTTTTTACATGTGACATTTACAAACAAGAGATTGATAAAATCACTGTGTATTTGATTGTTTGGTGCATCCTGTGATTGCTTTGCATGTTCGTGTGTAAAAAGACATTTGTTTAAATATATGGAGTGAGTTGTCTTATGCCATCTTGACAGCTGCATAGCTGTGCAGTGAAGGGTCTTGTCATTCATGGTTATTGTGCAGGTTGTCGCATTAACAGAGGGGTTTTGATTTTTGTGGTGGTGCACAGTTTGACTGAAGTGTTGTTGAATCCTTCGCAGTTAATTGGATTGAGTATGTTTTTAACTGATGCCGTTCGTGGATTGTGCATGCAAAAAAAGCAGAATGACTTAATCTAGACCTCTGTTAGGTCTAAGCAATGAAGAGAGCAGCCAACATAGCATTGCTTTGCATGATGTGCAATAATCTGCTATGAAATAACTATTTTTTTAGGCAGCAGTCAATAACAGCTGATGTTGCTGCGTATTACATTAAATGATTCACTTATCTGCCAATATTCAGTGGATTTTTCCAAAACAATAACAGTTTTACCTGCTTAACATAGAATGGCTGATGATCTGCATTTGAATAGAATGAGTTTCCGTCATCATCAGGCCTCTAGATGAGGAGTGGAGGTTTAAGGCTGCAGGCTAATGTGTAGTTCTGCTGTTGTTGCCTTTCTCTTGACCTAATTTAGTGAGCACTTTACCATCCTGCAAGCAGGAGTGTTGATATAAGCTTTGAACTATGCAGTCGACAACTCTTGTACTGTAGCTTCTTTTGGACTATAAAATGTAGTCTGCTTTTTATTTTCAGATATTCTGGATTTGCAGTGGTTTGTATGTGTGTGAATTTGTATTGAGTTCTGTTTATCAAATAGGAATGTACTGTCATGTTTTATCACACAGAGAAGTGTGTACGAAAACACACCTAAGAATGTGATCGGAGGTGTTTTATTCGACAGGGCTATAAGATGTTTTTTACATTAAAGGTAATGAACAATGGCTTTGGCAGATGTTAAACTTACATTTGTCACCTGTATGTGTTTTATATCTTGCTGTTTGTCTGCACTTACAGTATAATTCTTAAAGGGGCTTTCATAAATGCCATTTGTGTCAAACCAGATGCTTTCAAAGTATTTTGTGAATGTTAAGCCTAGCCATAACGTTTTGTCCGGAGTTTTTAAGATTGAAGACATAAGGGAGAAAGGACAGACACCGTGGACATGGTGTTCCTAGGTTAAAACCAAAACTTGAATTTTACAACTGTTACATGAATGTTTAAAAATGCTTTGCAGAACCAGTGTGAAGAGCTACTGTACAAGGTTTTACTTGTTTGCAAATAAAGTGAGGACACACTGTTCCTAAATCCTGACTGAAGTGTCATCTTTTCCTCTTTAGCCTAAGAAGCCAGACTTTGGTATTCTAGTTGGACAATTTTCATAGCTTTAGGGTTTTAAATGTGGTTCACTGAACTCTGTTAAGATATTTAGGTATTTGTTTTCATATCCTGTTATTAAAATATTACATTTCAATTTTCATATTGTCTAGGAATTAGTTGTAATAACATACGCAGAGATAAGTAATATACAAAAAAATGAAAAACAAGACAAGCTTTTTAATTGTTTTATTTGTTCTCTCCCAAAATCTTTCAGTGATAATACTTTTGCCTACACAACACACTTAACTGTCATCAGAGACAGGATCTATATGGGTCCTGCATCGGCTTCCTAGTTCATTATGCACAAACTCATAAACAAAGCTGCTTTCCAACCACAAAAGCTGCATCAGTCAAATAGCACTATATACATACGCAACTCAAGACCAACAATACACTTCTAAACCACCGTTTGATTCCCTTTTTATTAAACAGTAAAAAGGCTTTGTTTACGCTCAAGGTGCTGTAAGAATCATACATTTCACAAACTCTCCAGTCACTGGCTTCAGACAATTATTCAAAACTTTTCTCTACAACATTTTGGATTTCCAAACAAAACATCCAACGATGCATCTGTAAAATACTTGGCAACTTTTGTCCTGTTCTGTGGACGAGCGCAAACAAAACCTAATTTAGCAAATCTCAGGTAGACTAGCGCTAGTTCAAGGCCATTTCACCACTGAGAGCAGAGTGAAGTAGCTCTCAAGCTAAATTTAAAGGCAAGCGAAGCAACATTAATCAGAGCTTTGTTATGGGTGAATAATATTGTGTTTAGTGACGCAAATATCATGAAGGCATAGTTTGTAATCGCTTAATAGACACAGCCTGTGACTAATCCAAAGTGGCAATTCTCTAGCATACACTGCATATAAATCATAAGAATGTTGCAAACACAATCGTAATACAATGATGTTTAACATCAAAATAAAATATATAAAGCTATTGCACAGCTACCCAGTTATTCAACTTTGCAAAAAGCAAATGTTGGATGTGTTTAATCTCACACACAGACACACAAATGAGTACATACAAACACGCACTCACAGAAATAAAAAATAAAGAAGCAGCAGTTATTTACAGCAAAAAATGGCAAATGTACAGCAAAAAACAAAAAACAAACAAAAAAATTCAAAAAACACATCAAACCAAATGTGAAGCTAAACTGCTATAAGTGAATTATAGAACAATGATCCCACCAGTAGGCTGCCAAAGTTTGTGTCACCTATGAGAACTATCTATCTGTTGCCATTGCCATGGGAACGCTAAGCCTGAACCAAGAGAAAGAACATAAAGACAATAGCGCGTAGCCATATGGGAAAAATTCACTTTGTTGAGTTTTGGTCCAAAAAAGGAAGTCAAATCCATCTCACAATTGAAATAAACTGAGGCAGCTGTCTAACGGTTACCGTCTCTGTGGTTCTAGGGGCCTTCCGAAAATAAAGACACTTCAATATCCCTGTGGTCGACCATGGGTTCGCTCATTCGCATGGATAAGGCAAGTCAAAGTGAGTTCAAAGCTCAAACTTTGGCAACTATTGGTAATCCCCTGTTCCATAACTTTGATTTGACCTTTTACAATCTCTGTCATGCATCAACACTTGATAAAAAAGTACAATCTTAACACTGATGAATCCCTAATGTTATGACAGTGACTAATAATCCAGTGTCAGGCAAAGGCAAAAAAAAATAATAAGAAGAAACCGGTGTAGCATGATCATTCAAGAAACAACATCATTATTGCACATGCTCGTATGAGAACTCCTACAGAGGAGCTTGAATACGCGTGTTTAGCCTGGTTCCATTTGAGCACTATACCCTCTTTTTGACATGTCTTCGCTTACACGCTGCTATAAAAACCATAACTGATCAGATTTATTAAAGAGGCTGAGCTTTCAGTTGACCAATCGCAGTTGTTTTTGACCTATGTAGAGATTCAAATTCAGTAAGCAGACGCCAAAAGGCTACTTGAGGACCTAAAAGAATAGGTCTGCAACTAAAATGGAACCTTTCTCTGGCTTTTTGTTCAGCTATTCATAACCCTTTCCTGATGGCTCACATACCGTTAATAAACTTCCCCCAGAAATACATACAGTACACGAGTACAGCAAGTACACACCTTCTTTGCAGTGTTCACCTACCTACATTCCTCCACTGTGTCTAGTGATACATTATGGGTGTCGTTGTTCTTTGCATTGCATTTGCAAAAAAGGTGTCCTTGTTGATAAAAGTGCCACGAGAAGTAAACTTGCATTTCTGTGGCAGTCAGTGTTGTGGATTTGTTGTCTTTGAGTGAGCTGCATTCACGTCACATACTGTATGTGTATGTTTGTGTGCAGAATTCCTCTCACAAGCCTCTATTCTTACATGCACGAACATCTACTCCGTCCACAGGCTGTCTGGCTCTGGGTGCTCTTAGAGAACAATCAGAGGGTGTCTTTTATGCTTTTTGATATCTGTTGTTTGATTTGAGATACATTTAAATACATTAAAGTTTCACATTCTGACAATTAAATGAACAATTTTACTGTAAATGTACTGTTTTGCTGTATTATACAATAGGTCAATTCCTTATCTTTTGCTAATATTTTTGTTCTTAATTGTTTGTTTGGTTGTATCCTGTGTATATCACTGTATTATATCTATTAAAATCCAGATTATGTTTAAGAAGACACATCTGGTCTGAAATCAGTGTCTCAGAGCAACTTCAACCAGCTCCTTCAGTAGGACGCACATCGCTGAAACCATCACAGGCACATTTCAAGCACTTTCTTCTGTCACACACATGATAAGGCAAACTGCTGCTTGTATCACTCAAAGACAATGTGGTTGATGTGAGAGTGTCTGAAACTGGGGAGGGGGTGAGGGGATTGTGGTAAGGCTCAAGGTGCAGATTATACTGTGCACATATTGCCTGAAAGGAGAGGGGAATGGAAGCACTCTCATGGCAGGACGGAGGTAAAGGCAAAGGTAAGGGAGGTCGGATGGGAGATGGCAGGCTGGTGTGGAGGGCTTAAAAGGGAGGAAAAAAGGGGAAGGGGGAGGGTCTTGGCTGTTTCAGCATAGAGGTCAGAGGTGGTAGCGTTGAGGCTGGTTCTTAAAAGTCTAAAGCAGGCATTGGCTGGTGCGCTTCCTCGTGGCGATGCGCTGATTGGCTGCAGGCCCGGCGACTCCGGATGCACCGCTGGTCTTCACGACACTGCAATCAGTAGACCACTCTCTGGCAGCCCCTCCTGGGTCCTCAGCTGAGGGAGGGGGCAAAAAATACAGGAAAGTCACTCAGAAGTTTCAGAAAAAGTGCTGAAGAGGAGACGTAAAAAACAGTGGTGGAACGTAATTAAGTACTTGAACTCAAATAATGTACTGAAACACCAACTGAGATACTTTTACTTATTTCCATTTGGTGCAACATTATATTTCTACTCCACTACGTATCATAGACCAGCAATATTAACAATCTACAGCACCATTTTGGACCCATTATGAAAAAAAAAAGGTGTTTAGCTGTGAAAAAATAGTTAACCTCTTCATGTGGCTACTCTGTAGCGAGGTATTTATGACTATTTGGTATTTTAAACTTATATTTCCATTACAGCAATCAAATGTCTGGTTCAGTTATTACAATACAGAAATCTGTTGAGACTTTTTTTTCTTTTAGCATACATTAGAATGTGGGGTCAACAGAATAACTATGAACAAATAAAACTGAGATTGTGTTGAATGTTGAAAGAAAATGTTTTTATGTAGGCTGCTCATTTTTAGAGTTGAGTTTCGAGCTTTTCACTGGCATCAGATATGAACCATTTGGATGTTCAGAGGCCCTGTAGTCATTTTCTGCAACATTAATTCACAGATAAAACCCACAATGTAGTAGACAAATATGGCAGTGGTTGTTTATGCCTGTTGTTACATTCACTTATCGATATATTTTGCTGAAAATTTAGTTTTTCTTCTGTTTTCTCTTTTTTGATATAATAACCTTTGAATTTACAGTCAGCTTTTATGACCATCTACATGATCAGTAAATTAGATATAGGAAAATACCTGCAAATAAAGTGGATAAAACGACAATAAGTGGTTAAATGTTGAGAAAAATCCAATTGAAAGTCACCACAAAAATCATTCTAGGTCTTTAAGTGTTAAAAGCCGTCCTGGCTGAGCTGGAAAATGCATGATCACCAAGCTGACAACAGGCCTGTTTTTGCGAACTCATGAAAAGCTGATTTTTGAGATACATGGTTCTCACAAGACAATGACATTAGAAAAAACAAATGTAACATACATATTAATGTAGCAGTAATATGAATCAAAAACATCATATCTAATAGTAAAACACTGACTGAGACCATTTAAGTGCACAGTGACAACTCTGTTTCATCTTTTTACAGAATTTGGGTACCTGAGGTTTTCAATGGTGAACTTTTACTTAGTGGAGTATTTTAAAGTACTTTAACTTAAAGGATGTGAATATTTTTTCCACCACTGAAACAAAATGACACCACAGCAAAAAAATAAACAAAAACACATTTGTCATGTGTAATGTTAGTTGTAATAAGATTCCCAAAATACAACTGCTTGCAGATGAAGAGCTGAAGATGGGCCATTAGAGGATAAAGCAATGCCATTACTCAAACCTGACCTTCAAACACACAACACACACACACAGTCACATTTGAGGTTTTTGCATGTGTTCCCAGTGGAGGTGAATGTACGCAGGTGATTATGACACCACATAATCCTCAAATTGATGGGCAGTAGTGAAAATGGTTTTAAAGATACCGCACATGTTTTTGTGTGTTTATCCTTAGTTGATAGTCTGAGAACATACTGTACAAGTGGAAACTATGCACCGTGCTGCTAATTTGGGTGTCACTGTGGAGGGACTGAGGTTACAAATAGACTCGGCTTTTATACGCGGGACATGTAAACAACACTTTGGCGGTGGCTGGCTTAGCAGATTGGTCTATACATGTAGGTGTCAATGCTGTGGGTGCAGGAGCAGCTCCAGGCCTTTTTTTTTTTTTTTTTTTTTTGAAACCTTTTCAATCAGGGAATTGTTTACAGCTGAGTAGATGCAGTTGACCTTTCCTAAAATACAAGCTGACATCACACCCTGTTATTAAAATGCAGTCACACGGGGTCTTTAAACAACAATTTAATCATATTATTCAATGAGGCTGTATGTGATCAACTTGTTTTCCACTAAGGAAGAATTTTGGAACGTCAAACTGATTATCAAGGGTGTGTTTCTTAGTTCACTCACTCCAATCTAGGTTCTAAAATGCAGACAATTTCACAAAAAAAAAAAAAAACAAGGGTGAAAGTCGCTGTAGGACAGGATGGTAAAGCCATGATGTCAGCATGATTAGAAAGCGCAAATCCACACGAAGGTAAAAGCTGTCCCAGACAATACAGCCATGATATACTGCACATTATAGTTCTAAGTTATAAGCTTCTGCAGGCAGTGTCTGGGACAACGTCTACCCATCTGCACGGCAACAAGGTGTCAGACAATTACCAGCATAAGGAGAGGAAGAGGAGGAGCTGAGAGAGGAGAGTCTCAGCTCATTCTTCTGGGGTTTTCAAGGAGGAGAGGAGGGGAGAGGAGACACAAATGCCAGACAAAGAAACAAGTGAAATAGAAAAGCTCAAAGAGATGAATCTACATACTTTATAAACTCCAGGTAAGATTAAGACAGTGAGGACGTCACAACACAGACTACTGATACACATAATACTGTGACTTATGGAGAATGTACAGTATGTATAGTCCACCCTGACATAGTCTACACTATGCACATGTTATAACCAGGGATGCATGTAATGCTTTTTGCTTACCTCTAAATTTGTTCTTGCTTTCTTCAGCACATCTCGAGTCCTTGACACTATGAAAACAATAAAAACAATAAAAACAAATTTCCGCTATTACCCGACTACAAGTACAACATGACGATAAACAGATATCAGCATTGTTATGCTTCACACTGAGGTATAATACCATTTCCTCATTGAAAAATATGGTCTGTGTTATGATTTTGTTGACTTCTAAAATGACATTATATCAAATGTTTCCCACAAAGTTCATATGAAGTGAAATTCATGGTTTTGTTCAATGGAATGGTCCACTTGATTTGTTCATCTGTGGCATTATCAGAGTAAAATGGTATAAACTTATTATGTGTAACTAAATCTAATGGGATCAAAACATTTACAGTGACACTTAACAATATGGGTTCATTAATTAATATTAATTCAGTGACAACATATAGTACTAACAATGTGTCAGAAGTGAATTACAAATTATGTTTGTGTTAATTAAGGTGCTGATTTACACATTACTCAAGATGCTACGTAACATATTTAATAGTAGACACATTAGTTAGCTATTAATTAAAGGTTATTTAATGCTTATTGCTGCAATAGCTAATGTTAATTAATGTATTATTATTATTATAAAGTGTTTTAACTAATGTTCTCACCTGAGATTTCTGCCTGAGTCACATCAGATACAATTTTATCAGCAATGGTAATGAAAACAATAACCTCACACTACTTTATGACATTATCAAAAAACATATTTTGTTAAGGTTTTGATGAAAGAACCCAGAGTAGCAGTAACTGCATATTGTGTGTTACTAAATAAGTAACACTTACGCTGACTGACTATGAAGTGCTCCATGCTCTCCTTGGTGCGGTTGGTGCTCCTCAGTCTTTGAATTGTCCCTTTAAGAACCTCGTCCTGCTCTGACATACGCAGTTTCAGTGATAGGATCTCCTCCTGCATACACTGCTCCTAAACACACACACACACCAAACATAGGTTAATTTTTCCATCATGTGTGTCATTGTTTGACTGTGGCGCCAGATCACAAATGAAATGTTCTACTGTGTTCAGACCTTCTTAAGGTTCTGGATGGAAGGATCAGTGCTGGGCAAAGCTGCCCTCCAGAACATCTTCAGCAGAGACATGGCCTCCTCCAAGATCTGCCTCAGAGTCTTTGTGTTGGACAAAAGGTTCTTCACACATCCATAGTCCAGAACCTGCATGAAATCCTCATTTAGACACTGGCAAACAGTCTTAGAAAATATTCCTATGGCAATGGGGTTTGGCCTTTCTCACCAGCTCACTGCTCTGTTTCTGGTGTCCTTCCATCAGTGGGGGGCCAAGGCAGGCCTGCAGAGTGGCCTCCATGCGCTGGACAAGACTCCGACCTTCAAGGATTTGTTGCTGCAAAGCACTGAAGTCATCAACATGACCAATGGCGTGACGGCCATTGCGGTTTGCAAACGATCCATCAGGGGCCTCCCCCTCCAGCTCAGAGTGAGGGTCAAGTGGGTCTGTTGGTAGGAGAGGTTAAGAGAAGCAGAAGCTGAAGCGGATCTGGGCAGAACTTTGAATTAAATGATTCTAAGTAGTTAGACTGAGAAGTGAAAAAATTTAATACTTTAAGTATTAAATATGCTCAAAAGCAACTGTTATACTGGTTACAAAGCAAAACAATCTCTTTACAGTCAGTAAAGAGACAAATTACAGACAGAGTTAAGCTGCAGGCATGCAGTGCAGTGAGTCACACCATTGGCAGTGCTATGGCTGTCGTCCAGATCTGAGTACGGAGGACCAGGAGATCCACAGTTAAACAGACCAATGTCCCTGACTGGTGGAGACGGAGCTGGGTCTGTGGAGCACACAGATACACAAACCAGGCTTGGACACACAGCAAACCACACCACGGCACACTGAAGCCCTACAAACGTTAGGTCTTGTATTGTTTGGGACATTTGGCTGCATGTGTACAGGCAGGTGTTTTTTTTATCTCACCGTGCAGCAGCTGTCGTCTATAGAAGTTGTCTCTCTGCGGGCTGGCAGTGAGGGCAGACAGAGAGGGAGTACGAGGAGATCCCAGCTTCTGCTCCAGCTGTTTGTGGAGCTCCAGTTGTTTGAGGGCGCTGTTCTCCTGAACACTGGTCTGCAGCTGAGCCCGCAGACTCCTCACCTCCCCCAGCAGCTCCCCCAGCTCCACTGGTAGCACTGGGAGCTCACACAGGAATCCTGGAACCACAAAACAGAGTGACAGGAGCTTCAGATGACACATATTTCTCATACAGCAGTGTTGAAATTGAATATAAGTAATTTTTTTTTCTTCTTCTTTCATATTTTTTTCCCTTTTAGTTTAGTTTTACTTAGTTAGGCCCAGATAATTTTATTTGTAATTTGAGGAATTTTCTAGCTTTAAGTTGGCTTTTATTAGTTTTAGTGCTCATTTTAGTTTTTTTTAGGATTTATGAGGGAAATATTGATTTATAAAGCTGAAAAGGAACAGATGAACAAACACATGCAATCAAACATGATATCATATTTACTTATTACATATCTATTTGTCAATATTTATTAAATATCTTATTTTACAAAAGCCACTTTAGTCTCATGAGCTACTAACAATGAGGAAAACAAAACAAAAGCTGATTTTACCTGCAGGTCTTTGTGTTGCATTATTAATTTGGAATTAGTTTTTGTGGTGTTTATATTTTGTATTTCAGTTATTGCGATTTTTTTCCCCCTCTTTTTTAGTGTTCATTTTCCTTAGCAATCATAAGTCTGCTCTAGAGGTCTTTGGCTTGTAGAAAAATACACGTTTCGACTGAGCACAACAAAACAATAAAACTTAGATGCAATTTGTTTACATGCCTGCCCATATTAAGATAAAAGTTTTAAGTAAGAAAAAACCTGTTCATAAAAAAACAAACAAAAAAAAAAAAACGTCCAGTTTTCTTTCAGGGTCTCTGGTCACTTTGTCATTCTTAAAAAAATATCACCAGATGGCGCCAAAGTCAAGATTGTTTTTTTTTTTTTAATCACAAACACATTTTGTTTTAGATAGAAAGATGGTGCCAATAAAAAGATCACATCACATGTGCATTTCATTACATGTCTGACCTTTGCTAGCCCTTGTCTTGGAACACACTCGATCATAAATCTGTAGTTCACTCTGCAGGGAGTGGATGAGCTCCCTGCTCTCACATAGCTGCTGCTGCAGTAGAGACACTTCATGCTGGAGTCTGAGGACAAACAGATAATTACAACACGTTACAGTCAGAGAACAGGTAAGTAAACAAGAGGACAGACACTATCTCTGGCTCTGCGTGTCAATTAATATTTGATTTCATGTTCAGAAACACCAACCTGTTTGTTTTGTCCTGACTTGTCTGTCGTTCCTGCCTTAAGGTGTGAATCTGTTGACCCTGCTCTTGACTGTGAGCCTGAAGGCGTCTCAGCTCTTCTTTCCACTGCTCTGCCTCCAGCTCTGCTTGTTTCAGACGGGCACGAGCTGTGAAAACGGCCTCCCGCAACTGCACCACCTCCTCACAAGTGTCTGAGGACAAACAGGAGGTCCACAGAGTTAACACGCAGCACATAGACCAGCACAGATAGTGTTTTAATTTTTTTTTTGTTTTGTAGTTGAAGTACCTGTGCTAGCTTGCAAACGGGACTGTAGACCCAGGTTCTCCTCCTTCAGGACTCGGATCTCATTGGACAGCTGAGTGACTGAGTCCAGCCCCTGAATGTAGATGTTAGTTGGTGCTCCTAAACAAAACAAACAAAAAACCCCAAACAAATCTTAATGACATTTCCATCAGAAACTGGGGATGGTGTTCTTACAAAAGCTGCGGGTGTGTACCTCCGTCACGCCCTGTGTTGGCCAGTCTTTCCTCCAGCTGCTGCCGGAGTCTCTCGTTTGTCCTAATAGACTCTTCAAGGCGCTGACGGAGACATCTCACCTCCCGCAGGTGCTCCTCAATTAAGTTTACCCCTACACACAATCAACAGGATACTATTAAATATGCCATAAGTCCACATTATACTTTAGCACATGATTCTTCTCATGTATTTTGAAGAACATACCCATCAGACCACATGATCTTTTTCCATTGAAACACAGTCTAATCTTTATACTCGCAACAAAACTGATGGTTGTTAAAAATGATCAGTTAGGGTTACATAACTTGTTGCAGCTGAAACATATTAATCACTGCAGTAACAATCCAACAGAAGCATCTTATCTATTTGCTTAGTTAAACCTAGGGGCATCTTTTGGCCAGGCTATACATATTTCCTGTATATCCCAGTTGCATCTTCACACAGTGACTCATAAATGTATATGTATGGTTTTTATAACCTTGCAAAAAGTGCAAACCTAATGTTGGGCTAAGACTTTTGCACTTGAATGTATGATGTAGAAGTGTTTTAGGAAGTGTAGGCTACCAAACAGTAAGGGTCAAAATAATTAGCTAAATAAAAAATTGGAATTTGTATGAAAATAATGTAAACATTTGGTTTATAGTTCATAGGAGCAAAATGTAACAGCTCAAAAAGAACTAGTAAAAAATATCACATTGTATGACATAGAAGATGACAATGACTGCCTTCAGATGTTTTCATATGAGAAGTGAGAGAAATATGAGAGCAAAGAAGTGACGCTGCATTACCATACATATCGTTTCATCACTTCATCGTTGAACAGGAGCCTATAAAGTCATACCTGCTTGGCTGTGGCCTGCCTGGTGCCCAGATGACCCAGAAAAACCTCCCACAGGATGAACCATGTTCTCCATCTCCCACAGAGTTCCTCCTGTCACTAGACCTGAGTCAGACTTCAGTGAGTGGCCTTCAGGAATGCCACCCAGCTGGTACTGTTGAAAGGCATGATGGGATAGCTGGCTGTAGTTGGAGAGGTCATGCTGGTTGAGGGCACCAGGTGAGAGGCTGAACAAAGTCTTGTCAGGGGGGACTGCAAAGCCTAGAAATATAACAAAAGAGAAAAACAGAGTGGTACAAGAAGATTTATGACACCTGATGGAGATGCAGATTGCAAAGATCATGAAGAGAATGCTTTATATTTAGTTTCACACATGACACACTCTCCCTGACCCCTCACCCCTGCTCTGTTCATTCATCTGTTTGTACAGCATGTCCAACTCAGGCCGAACAGCGATGACAGACAGGGCCCTGGGCCGGGGGTCAGAAGAGACCTCCATACCCCAGACGTCAGGGCCAGAGGGGGCAGAGGGGGAGGAGGGAACACGATCACTGACAAGGGCTGGAGGAGAATGACAGGAAGTGATAGGTACAGTACATGAAGGAGAGGAGGAAAAAAATGCTGATTTTTTTGGTACTTTGCGAGTCATAGCCATCTGTGCGGTCCATACCTCCAAAGAAACCCACAGGGGCTGAGCAAAGCATGTTGGGACAGCTGCTGGAGGACTTGAGGAGGCGATGAGGAAGGATAGATGGACGGACTAAAGGGGGGGTGGAAGGTGAAGGACAGGAGGAGGCATTTGACCAGTGGTAGAATATAATTAAGTACTTTTACTCCAGTATTGGACTTCATTACAGCTTTGAAGTTTATGCACTTTACTTGAGTATTTCCATTATACGCAACTTTATACTTACACTCCACTACATCTTATTGCACTTTTTACTCAATAACATTTGCCTGACAGTTTCAGTTAACAGTTACTTTTTAGGTTACATGTTTGCACCCACTTCCTATCCAGTGTAAACCACATAGTGTATCTCCAAATATGATAACTTTGATTGTGATAAACTCAGGATTAATTGATGCTTTCCTTTTCTGAGCTCATTAAAAGTTGACTTTTTGACATATGTGGCTCCTACCAGACATAAACACTATAAACAAATAATCATGTTATAGAATATGTTGCATTCCTGTAGATTAAATGAGCTGACAGTGTACAAATAGCTAAAATGAGCTCAACTTTAAACATCTACAACAGTAACATTCAACATACAAACTAATGCAGCAGTAAAATTAATGCAAAAACATCATATACTGATACAAAATGTGAAATAGTAACAGGGACCATTTTACTATACAATAACTTCTTTAACTTTTCTTACATTCAAAATGTTTTTGCTCTTTTAATACTTTTTAAATGAAGAACTTTTACTTCAATGGAGCATTTTCAGAGTGTGCTATTAGTACTTCTATTAAAGCAAAGGATCTGAATACTTCTTCCACCAATGGATTTCTTAGAGAGGAGAGGTAAAAGAAAATGTAAACAATACCATCTTGTTCTGATCCATGTCCTGGCTGCCGCAGCCGGTGCTCCTCCTGGTATTCTCTGGTGTCTAAGTCAGAGCACAGTTCCACGTCTTCGTTGGTTCGATACTCATCAGACACCAGAGAAGTTCTGTCTGACTGATCAGTCGTCTCAGAGAGCGCATGACAGCTGGACGGGGTTTCTGGACGCTGCTGCAGCTTGGTGTGGAGTGACTCGATGATTTTATCCTTCTGCTGAAGCTCCTTACTCAACCTACACATGAACAGAAGAAATACAAACAGCTATTACATGAACGGAAGACATTATCACTACAGACAGCTGATAATTGCTTATAACATTATCCACAACAAAGATATCACATAACTCATCATCATCAAGTTAGTATGTCTAAGTAATTCTTTGTGCAAACATCTTACTGTTTCAGTTTTTGAAGCAAAAAGTCTCGATCTTTCTCCAAAAGAATTCTGAGAAGTGCTGTCTGTCTCGCTTGGCCTTGACTTGCGCTCATTGAAAAAGACCACAAAGAGTCTCTGTATATGGGGCTGTTCTTAGAAATCATAGATTTCCACAGAGGAGCCATCTGACACTCAGTCCAATCTGCAAAAAGTAGTCTATGATGCACTACAGACAGAGCTGGATGAGCAAAAAATACTGGCTCGCTATTTATATACTAAGACGAACACTCCACAGAAACCAGAGTAGGTGAAAACAGATGTCAAAAATGATAAATCCATGAGTAGGTGTCCTCTTATGAGTGAAATTCAGTTCTCCTTTAAGCAGCATGTGACTTAAAGAAGCAGTAAACGACAGTTGCACACGGCCACACTGAGCCTCTTAAGCTCGACAGGGGGATGCCTGCCAGTCGGCTGTTCACCTAAAGTACTTTAACAGTAAAGGGTTCAAGCTGTGGCCTGTGTGTGGATTATCGGTAACCCTCCTGTGCAGCATAAGAAGACAAGTGTATGGCTCCTGGCATGCTCCAGCAGGTCACATGACAAAATAAAGTAATCACCGGGACAGCGTGTACTTCGAAGAGATGTGCTGCTCTATGGAGTAATCTGAAGACTGCAGATGAAAGTACTGTATGTCAACAAAGGCCGCAAGGTCCAGTTTCAAATTTCATTTATCGGATGTGAATCACAGAGTTTTATGATTCACATGTAAATCAATATTCTTGTATCTAAGCAGAGAATGGCTTCTATTATACATATATCTGCAAATACAACAAAACTAGATGTGTAGGTATAGTATGGTATATTATATTATTATATCATGTAAACATTATTTCAATCTTTTAAATTACTGACAGATGAAGATCCATGTTGAAAGTGCACACGTGAGCGTTTAGATTAGGTTAAACTCTTTAATTACATAGAAGAGTTTTCCCTACCATTATAACCACCTATGCAAAACACCTAGGCTAAAATTAAAAAAAAAAAAAAACTATGGTGAGAATTCTTTAACATATTTTGCTGTGATTTATAATCACACACTAAGTCACAGATCTCATCACTGTGTCATCACCAGCTATTGTTGTGTTTAGTGTTTTTATATTCCACACAAAACATTACAAATTACTTAAGAATACTGTTCTTATGCCATCAATGAGAACATTTGTTGCAGTTTTTTTCTTCTATTGTCTGAATGTGATGTGAAAGTCTTCAGCTTGTATTTTTTATACTTTAATCATGCTCAGATTCTAGTGAATATGCACATTTCTCAAATAAGCACCTAAACCCCAGAAACTTCAAGAAATACAATGTTTTATAATGTTAACAGGACTGACCTTAAGGCAAGCAACTCATGGCCCATCTTATCATCATGGCTTTCTGTGCGGTCTCCTAAGAAAAGAAAATAAGAAAGGCAGCAAGTGAAAGCGAGAAACTATTATTAAAGGTCAATTTGGGCACACGAATATGAATCTATAAAAGCTGAAATGAGGAGGTTGTTTCTTACGCCCACTGATCTTGGTGATCACTCTTTGTGCCAGAGCAGTGCTTTGAGCCAACTGCTCTCTAAAGCTCTGACCCATGTAGTAATCAATATCGTTTGCCCGCAGCAGCTCCTCGAAGGCCTGGGAAGAAATTCAGCAGTTTAACCATAATGAGCAACAAACTTTCGGTTTTAATATTATGCAAAGAAAAAAGAAAATGGGTAATAAAAAGCATATTTGAACCATAAAGACCCAAACATTCACCATCAGACTAATACTACTGATATAAAATGTTTAATATCTTCGGATTCACTAATTCTATCAAAACAGGTAAATAATTGATGTAAAATGCAATCTGTCATCTTTTCATGGTCATCAGATATAACCCATATAGATGTTCAGAGGCTCCGTAGTTACCATGGAAACAAGGTCATCTTCTACAACATTGATTCACCAGTAAAACCCATGGAGTTAAATCAATGACAGTGGATAAAGACACTTATTTTATGTTCAGTTAATGGTATTTTGTTGAAAAAGTCACATTTTATTCATTTTTCTCTGTTTTTGACAATCACCCTCAACTCTAATCTGAACTTATATGAACATCGACATGATCTATAAATTAAATGGAGGAAAATACCAAATTTTCCCTGATAAGCACAAAATACAGAGGATAATATTATAATAAATGGTAATATATCATGTAAGAAAGGTTAAAAAAAAAAAGGGGCGGGCGGGGGTATTTGGGATCTGCCACAAAAGTAGCACTGAATCTTTACGGGTTAACACAGAAAAACTGATAGAACCTTTGTGGTGTCACCCAGATGTTGGGTGAGGATATGGCAGACTCCTTGCCCCTCTCTGATCCTCTGCCTCAGGTGCGACAGCTCACGTGCTTGTGCCTGAATCAGAGAGTTGTACTTCCTGAAAAAAAGAAGGAACAGCAACAATATTAATATGTGACTGAATCACAAGGCTGAGGCTGAGAAGATAAGTAAAGGTGCCTTCAGGGAAGCATAGACAATGGCCCTATCACGTCTGTTCACTTACCCCGGCCAGGTGGCACACTTCCCCTCCTCCACTTGGCCTTTGCCTTCCTTCCTGGAGGTCTTCAGTTGAGCCTCCAGTGATGCAACGCGCTCCATCAGTTCTTGCAGCTCTCTATTGGGTTTGGACCCTGAGCGAATCCCCTGCGTGTCAGACATCCAGCCTTCATCCTCTTCAACACCGCTCGGAGCTGGTGACGTCTCAAAAGCCCAATTGACCTACAAGAAAAGCACGACATGCCAAATGACTTCATCCATAACATGAAATGAACCTACAGGGCAGGTAAGCGATGTAGAGCAGTGGGTTAGTACCTTGCGTGGGGTACGCTCCAGACTGGAAGCATAGTCGCTGGTGGCAGAAAGTGAGCGGACTCGCATCTGCAGCCCACGGATCACCTTATGGCAGCGTGTTAACTGAGAGCGGAGATCCTGGACCAGATGGTGCAGAGAGGCAGATTCATCCCCCATTTCATAGGCTCCTCTATTACTGCTGCAGTTGCCAGCGTACCAGCCACTGCTCACACCCTCATAGTCCTGATGATGGGACAGTGATGTGCACATCTCCAGGTCATCAAACTCTGGAGGAGGGAGAAGAAATGATGAAATGGTCATTCTTTCTGGGTGTGCTTTACAGAATAGGTCTTAAAATATTGTTGTTTTGCTTTGTCTGAAATAAATATGCGTGTCTGTTATTCACCTGGGCTACTAGCATCTTCTCTCTCAGCTTCGTTCTCACTGCGACCACATGTCTCATAACCCAGGTCCTGGAGATCCACCTGTACCTGCTTACTGGCCTGTTGGACTGACGTCTCAGCTGCAAAAACACAAGAAAGACATTTATTGAGTTTGGCGTAGAATAAACTGCTCGGTTAATGTTTTTATTAGTCCTGTGTCTTCATTCCTTTATGGTTACTCACTGAGCAGATCTCTGTAGTCTTTCAGCTGTTCGGCCTGAGCGTGAACTGTAGCTTCAGACACCATCAGCCTCTCCTGCAGCTCTCTGTTCTCCTGGTGGCTCAGAGCCAAATCAGAGCGCAGGCGGGCCGTCTGCTCTCTGAGACCCTCCTCTATGTCTCGCCAATGCACTCCAACCTCACTGCTGTTAAGAGGCTCCGCCCTCTGGAACAGCAAAGTGTTTAAGCCTCAGTGACACAGGAACTATCAAATATACATGATATTAAATAGAAAATATGATAGCTGAGGTTTCAAATAATATGCTCATTATTCTACATATATTTCCAAACATTAGGTGTTGAAATATTTCAGAAGAAAACCTAGACATGATTAAAAAAAGTTTTATTGGAAGTCGGTCCAAGTTCATTAACATCTAAATGTGAAATGTCTTACCGTGGGATGATGGGATGTGAGCGTGCCCAAGTCCAGAGAGTGGGGCCGCATGCAGTGTCTCTTCCCATGTTCAACACTCAGACTAACACATGGAAGACCACGTTTGCCCACTGGCACATTCGATGTTTCCTGCTCTTCATCCTCCTCCTCCTCCTCAATATCCTCCTCCTCTTCCTCCTCTTCTTCCTCTTCCTCCTCCTCCTCCTCTTCTTCTTCTTCTTCTTCTTCCTCCTGTCTCCTCTGATTCCTGCCTGTCCTCAGTCCCAGGACTCTGGTTTGTCTCTGGTTGTCTTTCAGAGCCTGGTTCTCCTGCTGAAGCCTCTGCAGTGTCGTCCTAACAAAAAGAGGCCAACCCACATAGATGAGAGGATCACTTTATCATCACATGCACATCACATTTATCCTGCAGCTGATTCTAGAAAAACACTGGCAAAATATGCACCTCATATGAGCCATGGAGCTGTATCCATCGCTCTCCAGCTGTGATCGTATTTCTTCAAGCTGGGCTTCAAGTGTCGTCTTTGCTTCTTCAAGCTGCCGTATGTCCTGATCTACTTCAGCCTTTTTGGCCAGTGCACCCCTTTCAACCCCTCCGGACACACCCTTTGTCTTACAGGCTCTTGCAGAAGTCTGAGATGAGAAACATTTTCCATTTAGCAAAATCCAAGTACACTGAAAAAGGCTAAGACTGGACAGAGGAAAAGACTTCAAGAAGATGATATAAACAAGTCACACGTCTGTATTTTACCTGGATGGAGGCCAAATGTCTGGCTGTCACTTTATCATCGTCCTCCTCAATGCTGTCAGTGAACTCATCACTGCTGCCATCTTCTTCATCATCTCCCTCCTCCTCCTCTGTGCTGAGCTCTGGAACCACAACAACCATATAAGGACAGAGTCCACTTGTTTTTGATCCTTATTACTTAATCCCGTTTTCTGTTCTTATTCTTGCATTTTCTGTGTGTGTCTCTCTCTAGCATCAGTTCTCTACCTCATTCTTTCCATAAATGTGTCACTTTACTTTGGAGGTCATGTGACTGAGGGGAAATGTTATGTCACACGTTGCCAGTCAGCCAAACACACTCAAGGCAGCACGGTATGAGTGTGTGTGTGTGTGTGTGTGTATTTGGAACTTTATACAGAGAGCTGAGATACATAAAATGGATTTTGTTTTACTGTGTATTAACTCTTAACAAATTTGCAAACATGTACAAAAAACGTAAGTGTATATGCAGCAGTATTTTGCTGCTGCAGTACTGTATACTTGAAAAATGGGTGTATACACACAGAAAGACAACCAGGAACACATAAATGGATGTTGGTTTACTGCCAGGAAGCAGAGGCTCAGTGGAAGTGACTTTCAGGAATCTCAATGGAAAACTGGCATTACATTGTAGGCCTAAAGGTTACACAACAGATACACATGAACACACTATGAAATATGAATCATGTGTATATGGGTGTGTATCAGCAGCGGCCCAGTGCATTGTTGGGGATTTATTGTGGTATTTCACTGGGAAGTTCAAAGATATTTAATTGCTATGAACGTCTCCACCCTCCAAGTATGAACGCACTAAATGTCTTTGTGCTTTGAGTGAAAAGAAATTCATGGACAGAAACTGCTGGGTTATTATTCACGGAACAATGTGCACCGTAAGCAAAACTGACTGGATGTGGGGCCCTGTTAACACACTGTGACACTGCATAGGGACCAGTCTCATACTGGGAACACGTATCGGCAGAACTTCTTGAAAGTGTGTGTTTTTGGGTGCACTTGTATAAAGATGGTTTCATGTTACATTAAAATATCAGGGATATTAGGTGAGAAGCTCACATAAGTGTCTCTTATCTGTCCTTTTCTGTGTTGTGAATCACTAACAGGACATTACAGCAGGAGAGCCATGCAAACATGAAAATCATGCCACAATCTCATGCATGAAGGACTAAAGATATGAAGAAGCACTCACTTAGATTAGAAATGTCTTGTAATAAGCATTGTAGCTTCACTGATGTATTCACACATTTAAGATTCTCACTTATTTTAATAGTATAAGCACGTGGTAATATTTTTAATGTGTGCATCTTTAATTATGCTAGAGCTTTTATTAGAAACTTGGGGACAAACATTGGAAGATGACAATAAAATGTAAATGGTTTACTTGCTTTAATAAACTGCTAAAGATAAAACACACTGGTAAGTGGGGAGAGGGTTCATAAAGGATCAAGTTGGGGATTTCGGGTTTAGGATATTCTTGAGACAAAAATCCTAATTATACACAATGAAGAGAAATTCATAACAGAAATGCTTTTAACAAAAAGCAAGCATGTTTATTATTCTTGCATTTAAGTACAAAAAAAGAAGAGTTGACAAGGATTCCATCTTTGAGGCTCAGTGAGAGATCAGGACACAAATCCCAAGAAAATGAACTCTACCTACAGTAAATATTTAATGCGCAAGAATTATTTCTGGCATTCACAACTCATGTGAGTTATAAAGAGCATAGTGCAGATTATTAAGCAACTTGCAGTTATTTTCTGTTGCATTTGTGCAAACCGAACTTTAACAAGCAGATAAACTAGAAAGATCTCCTATACTGTAAAAAAAAAAAAAAAATTACCATACAGCTACTCGGAAATAGTTAGCGAGCATTTAATAATTCAGACTAAAATGTAGCAAGAGCAGAGCAGGGCAATATTATAAACAGTATCAAAGCTTAAGACTAAGGTAATTAAGGTAACTAATTGGCCATCTTTTTGTCTTTGTATCATGGGCCTTGCTGAATGTGCACCTCCTGCATACAAAGAGATGGTGTAGAACAAATGATGAATGGTGAGACATTTCACTGTAAGGCATGAGCTTGACTTTCTCCACAGGACTTCACTGTGACAGTAAGGCTGGAAGAGTGACACTGGTGAGACACTGTACACAAAAATGGCAAATACAGAACACCGCAAAGCCATACGCACGCAGTTTTCAAAAACAATATAAAAACATATTCACACCACACTTACAAAATATATTAATAAATAAAACTCTGAGTTGCACGTTGCCACTTCATAATAAGAGGTTAATCTTAAACAGGCTTCTGCGACTGTGAGTAGTGCTTGTGCTATTTGGATGAAGCTGCCTGAAGCTTGACAGTCAGATTACAAATGAGGAGACTCTTTGTTACTATATTTAATTAGTTATCACATATTTCTTTAAAACTGTCATAGCCTGCAGACAGCTCCATCTCACATGAAGAGTGTCAGTCTCACTCAGTCGTGTTGTGTTCACACAGAGCATCACAGATTGTTAGTGACAGCGCCCCCTTTAGACATGGAGGCTGGACCCTGCTCATCCCCACCTCCAAAGTCAGGCTGCCTTTTAGCTGCCCTTTCCAACACCGAGGCCATGTTACGGGTCCTCGCCAGGACCTCCTCCAGCTGCCCACGGAGCGCCTGAACCGAGTCTAGTTCAGTGTGCATGGCCTGGACTTTCTCTGAACTGCTGTGACATGAAGGAGGAGGATAGGTTAGAGTATGAGGGGAAAAAATGTGATATACCATTACCACATATTACTGAACTGTTTCTCACCTGTCACTCTTGGTGTGAATGTGGGTCAGATTCTGATATAATCTCTTCTCGGCCCTCAGGGCATCATTTAGCTTGTTGTACTCTGACACAAGTTGCTGTATTACACACTAGAGAGGTGGAAAGTGGAAGGAGAGGCATATTGAGAAAAACCAGTGTAATAATAATGTGTGGAGAAGCCTAAACCTTCATTATCTGACAATTAAGCAAAATCATACTTGGTAATCCTGGTCTCCCTTTGCCTGTTGGTGAATCAAAGCCAGACGCTGAGCAGAAAGTTCCTTCTGCAGGGAGAGGACATGAAGTGAAGAACGGCCTCTGATACAGAAAAAGGTGTGAGATTATTATGTGTGGGGTATCTGCAAGGTTTTAAATACATACCTGAGCCTCCCGTTCCTTCTTCACCATCAGCTGCAGCTCCTCCTGGAGGGCCTTAAGTTCTGCTTCGCTCTCTTTAGATGATGGTGACATTGCCTCCTCTTGGCCCTGCATCAGCTCCTGGTGAGGAAAGTACACCGTCAGGCTCAGGAGGTACAGGACACAGAGGATTGGGTTGAAGCTAATGGGATTGTATGAACCTTGATGAAAGCTTCCTTCTCCTTGAGCAGACTCCGCAGATGTTCCGTCTCTCCTCCCATCTCCTTCTCGCTGTCCTGCCTCAGCCTGCACAGCTCCTGCTCCCTTAATGACAGCTGTTTGCGGAGCTCCTGCAGCTGGCCTGTTCGCTCAGAAATCACCTGGGACAGCCTGTAGGCATAATCCTAAAACACCAAAAAATCATCCGCTATTAGAAACTTTGGCTCATTTTGAGAACATGCGCTGACTTCTACTCCACTTCAGCACAAACACGTCTTACCTGCAGATACTGGTCTTTGGAGCTCAGAGTGTTGAGCAGGTCTTGAACCTGTGCTTGGTGTTCATTCGATTGGCGGCTACGATCTGATAACAGCTCCTGGAAGAGCTTCTCTTTGAGAGCCAGCCGAGCTTTCAACTCCTCCACAACTTCACTAGGTCCAGTTTGAACTCGGGAAACAAGGGCAGCGGTCAAATCCTGTACACACACAACCACACAAAAAAGCACATACCCAGACAATGCTGAGTCAGAACACCTGCTGTATTTGAGAAATGCACACACAGGTGTGTCTCCCTGGACTGGCTTTCTAAAGCTCGGATAATTACCCATCAGCAAACAATTTTAAGCTTTTATAATAAAGAGGTTTGTTACCTGTGTCTCCTGGCTGTGGGCCTGCAGAGCTGCCTGCAGCTGGCCGATGACGGTGTCCTTCTCTCTCAGAGTGTTTCTCTCCTTCTCCTCACTCTGTTGTTTCAGCCACTGGATGTTCCTGTAGGCCTCAGCTGCCTGCTCCAGCTCCAACTCTTTACTTCGCACCAAGGCATCCAGACTCTGACAAACACACAGCACAAGATTTCACATAAAAATTTAACTGCAGGCTGTGTTTCATGTTAAATGAGGACATGGAAATGAATTTGCATTTTCTTAAAAAGGATTTATAGCTTTTTGTCACATTACAAACAATGACCTGATGTGTCAGAGATAAAAACAGCCTTTAATCTTAAAACAAGAAGTGACCATGTTAAATGTACATACTGTGATGGTCTCTTCATTGTTGGACAGGATACAGCGGAGTCTCTCCAGGTCTCGTTCCTTCTCCCTGAGAGCCAGCTGCAGCCTCCTCACCTGGCCCTCATGCTCCTCGAGACAATGAAACTTGTCATCGATGGAGCGCTGCAGGCGACAGAGGGAGAAATGAACACTGCTGCTATTCTGGGCTCTCAAGTTGTGATAATACAGTGTTGAGTTGTGCAGTTAATTGCAAAAGGAAGAGTGAGCAGATCTGTCCGAAGGAAATAATTCTAGATGCATTTTGAAAACTTGTACTGCCATTAATGTATGGCTTTTGTGTGTCTGTAATTAAGTTTTACCTCCAGAGCTTTGTCTCTGTCTTTAATTCGCTCTCTTAGTTTCTCTAGCAGAGCATCTCTTGGTTTGGAACTTTCTGTTGACTCCAACATCTCTGAATACTCCTACAAATAAAAAATAAGTGAATATAACATGTGCAGAAACACATATGAGTGAGGATTAACTATATGGGTTGTATATGTTACCTGCAACTGTCTCTCCTTGTCCTGCAGACAGTGTTTGAGCTGTGCAATGCTCCTGTCTTTCTCCTGAACCACACTGTGTTTCTCTGCCTCGTTCTCCTTCAGTGCTGCTTCTTTGGCCTGAAGCTCAGTGCAGGTTTTCTGGAGGGCACATCGCAGGTTCTGCAGTAGAAGACACACACATTAGACTGTTTGTATTGCAAACTCTAATTTACATAGACAGACAAACTCACAGTCATGCTAACCTGGTTATGTTTTTCAGTGACCTCCCTGTGCTGCAGTGCCTCCTGTAGATCACCATTCAGCCTGTCCTTGAATCTGACCAGGTCCTCTCCTTGCCTCTGGCTCTGACGCAGGCTTCTCTGACTGGCCTCCAGCTCTAAACCAAGAGAGAACAGGGAGCTCTGAACTCCCACCAGCTCACTCTGCAGTTGAGCTATTGTCAGGGATTCACTGGCCCCATCAGGAGTCTGAAGAAGAAATTAAGTAACAGACAGACTTTATTTGATCAGCCTCAAGGCAAGACTTCTTCCTTAAGACGAGGAAGTATTTGTGCGCCAACTCTCCACAGATGCATCAGATCTCACCTTGCGTTGAGCGAGCTGGTTTCGTTGTACCATCTCTCGCAGCTTGCACAGTGTGCTGTTCTGCCCTTCAATCAGCTGGTACAGCTCCTGAGCCTATGCCAAACACAAATAATAGGGGTTATAGCACATTCCTAAACACAAATTTACAAATTTAACAACAAAGCCAAAGACATACCTCACTGTCTTTGGTGCTGATGGACTCATTGAGGCCCTGAATGGTTCTTTCCTGGTTCTGAGTCGCCTGACGAAGTGAACGCAGCTCACACTCCATCTCATTCAGCTTCTCCTGCAACTTCTACACACACAGAGGAAGTTATTTAATACTGTCATCCAGCACCAGGGGAGAATAATTCATGATAATACGTATTTTGATATTTTTAGAAGTTGTACCATGTTGTTGGCCTCGCTCTCGTGGATCTTGGCCTGAAGGGACTGGACCTGGAGCTGGGCCTTCTGGAGCTCACTGACACATTGCCCAGCTGCACACTCATACTGGTTTAGTTGACTCTGCTGCTCCTCAACAAGGTTCTGAAATGAAGAGAATACAGTCAAAGATCAAATTGAGTTATTTATGGTTTTGCTTATATCGAGAAGCTGCAAATGGTGGAACCAAGATATTTTTTAAACCAACTATAAACTTACACATTTATCTTATGAAAAACTAATGAGGCTGCAGCTTGCATAACATTCACCACGGATTGTGTAATATGCACCATTTAGAAACTCTGCTTATTCATGTGTATCAAAAAGTTATGATGGTAAGAGAACCGCTGGAGCACAGAGAGAGCATTTGCATGCATGAGTTAGCTGAGTGCTCCCAAAGTGCTTTGTGGTACGATAGTCATTGCGTAACCTGTGCAGAAACCCTCAGAACATCAACAAACTGGACAAGATTTAAGATATTGTTGACTTTGGTTATTTCCATTTTTAATTAAAGTAAGATATCATGATGGTGGCATACATAAAAGTCTGACTGTAGTAGCCAACCAGAGCACAGATGACAGGGTGGTCTGACATTGCGTGGATCTCTTTGCCTCAAGGGCTCTGAGTGAAAATAGGCCAGTAGTGGAGCCACTTTGTCTTAATGTCTCGCCACATCTAACCTAATTCAGTTTGTAGACATGGCTGGATGATCATACCCATCTTTTGAAATTCAATCATAAAATCTACCACATCAGGTTAGAAGCTTAAATACTGTACACTTATCCTAACATGCTTGTTTTAAACCTCTGGAATTCTATAAATTATTACACAAAGGTTTTCAGTATTGGAAGAGCTTTCACTAAATGCACCTCACTTGATTTACAGGACCAATGACCTCTTTACAAACACACTATCTAAAATTAGGTCATGTTATGTGTCACTGCTTACCACACCTGATTGCTCATGTAATGAACTCTCACAATTGACAACACAAACGCACACACCACTGAAGCTCACAGCCTCTGGGCAGGGTGCTGAGAGGCTGTGGGTAGGATTTAAGTGACTGACAGCTGGATTATGTGGCTAATTAATCTAAAAAGGTGTGAAACGCAGTATTTGTATGTTTACTTCAGTGGGATCCAGCAGATACTGCAGGTTTGCTGTGCATAAGCAAAATTGTCATCATCCTGCACTTGCAAAATGCCTCTACTAAGCATCTTCTTCCTACTTGAGGTTTTATACCTGGTGCGGAGGAGGGGGAGGATACTCTTTGTACAAATCTTCCAAGGACTCCTCCATGTCAGCCAGATTTAGGCCCTGATCGACCCCAACATGCAGCCTGATTAAAGGGGGGTCTGGTATTGTGATGTGGTTGTTATTTTCTCCATGTGGGGTTCCGTAATACATTCCCACAACTGGATCAGGGAAGGTCAGCCTTGTGCCTTTATCACTGGGGCTGCGTTTGGTCAGGACCGGTAGCTTGCTTCCCTTGGAGGTCTGGACTGGTCGGTGGACTGCATAGCTGTGCAGCAAACAAAGAGCCAGAGAGAAGCTGGGTCCAGGTGAGCCCTGGCCATGAGTGGCCTCCATGTGCTCCTCAGAGAGAGAGTCAGATATCTGGTCATCTATGGGATCCCTTTGGGGGTGCAGAGACCCATCTGTTATGGCCCCAGGCTGAATGTATTCTTCAGCTGTCTCTAATGAAGCTACAGAGGGACTGGAGCTGGCTCCTCCAGCCAGAGTCCGATCACTGTCTGAGGTCCTGGAGGGGTCTTGAGAGCCAGGGACCAGGGTTAGAGAGGATGGGGGTTCCTCTGCTTCTTCCATGCTTTTTCTTTCTTCTTCCCCACCTCCTCCTGTCACACTCCCTCCAATAACACTGGCTGAATATCTAGTTGATGGTCCACATGAAATACTCCTTGCCAGTTTTCTAGGCACCTTACAGACCGCTTCATAGTCAGAATCCGCCACCCGCCAGTAAGAACATCCCCGACACCTCCTGGGAGTGCTGGGAACACAGCGGTGTGAACTTGCGGCTGTAACCTCTGACCCTGGACTAGTCTGACATTGAGGGGGATGGTGATGAGGACAGTCCAGACCATCTTCAGCCCAGGACTCGTACAAAGAATAGACCAGATCCTCCTGGAGAAGGGCACAGTATTTAGCATGGGTGAGACCTGAAATGTCTACCATCCCATCTCCTAGTTCCTGATTGTCTCCAGCTGTTGTTACTGCACTCTCTTCCAGATTAGTTTTTCGGTAGAGTCCACCAATGCACTGCCTCAGCCGGTGTTTCTCTTGCAGGAGCCGCTGCAGCCTCTCAATGGACAGAGCCTCCACACGGGCGATGACAGTGTCGAAGCGGTACATGCGATCCAGCATGAAGGTGCATTTTGAGCAGGCAAACTCTCCTCTACCATCCCGGGTCAGTTCTTGTCCCAAGGCGTGAGACAGTAGTACCTGCAAGTTGAGCTTGGCAGTGGGATGGAAGATCCATCGCCTTTGGTTACCGCAGAGCTCCCGTCCACAGATGCGACACGTTTCCTTCATCTTGAGATCAAGCATTCCACAGGGTTATTATTAGGTATATGTCAATAGGCCTGTATTAATTCTTCCAAGGTGGGGACACTTGTATGATTATGAGGAAACCAATCAAATGTACAGATCAAAGAGCAGGCTGCATCAGAGGTGAAAACTCCTTGTAGAAATCATTAAATTCCTTTTTCTTCTGAGTGAATAAAGGTTCTCAGGTACATCAGTCCCTGCAATGGCATTAGATTCAGTGGCTTAAAAACAAATGAGATGAGGTAGACGACAGGAAGTAAACGCCTCGCTTGTACAGAATTAGTTGGAGATGTAATACTTTGCAAAAAGGTAAATAGGATTAGTAGATATTCTGCGTGTCATGAACAGACATCCATCAGTCTGGGTTCCCTGGTCACTTGGTCGTGCAGGTGCATCAAGAATATGGCGCACTCCCCAAAAGACGCACAGCAATGTCATGTCAACGCCTCCTGAATGAGTTGAAGCGGTATTTATTTATATATTGTCCTCCCACTGTCAACACGCCACGCATTTCAACTGTCCACTGCACGCGCCTCTGCACCATCCCTCGGTTGTCACGGACACACGGAGCCCCGCCGTTCCATCATGATAATAATCCGCCGCTCTTTACACGGACACGCAGCGGTAACACGCGTCCCGGGACAGTCCTCTGAATGCTCCGTCGGCCTCCGAGTCCGTGGAAAGAACCGTTCATTCATTTCAAGGGCTTCCACAGCAGCCGGGAGGACCACATCCACACGCACGGTCCCCGGTTTGCGGTGCGGTCGGAGATCCTCCGGCCAGATACGGCTGTGGCTGCCTGAACCAGACCTGCAGCGACGGAACAAACCATTCTGGGAAAAAGGGGGGTGGACGGGACCGGCGCAGTCACAGCCGTTCTCTCACGGGTCCACATCCGTTATTTATCCCATTCACAATGACACGTTTTAATTTCAATACATGATTAAACGCAGACACGCGTATTTCAGCGTCATTTTGTGCGTAAAGTAAAGGTCGCAGACACTGTTGCTCCCCTGAAAGTCTGTTTCTTTCTCCTGCCCGGTTTGCTAAGCTCTGTCCGCCTGACTGAACAGGTGAAATGCTCAGTTCCATGTAACATTAGTGACGCTCTGTAAAACTACATTAGTCTGAATAGAGACATCTTCTATTGTTTATCTAACCCGCATGCTTCCTAAGTTAATAGGTTTATGCCTAGCACAGCAAAATGCACAAGGAAAAATACAATATAATAAGCAAATGACATCAATAAATGCACTACAAATTACACAAACCATACTGTAGACTATACATGATATTTAATATACTCATTTTTAATGCACATGAACTAGTACTCACACAAGTTGCCTTAATGTCATAAAAATAACACCTGTCTGCTTTAACTCTCTTTTTCTAATTTCCTTTACTATTGTGCATATCACTAAAACCAGATCGGTGTTTTCAATTCCACAATCTTTATGACTGACATGCATTAAACAGAACTGATCGAACCACCTCATACACGTACACATTGGCAAACCAGGACAATTTTATGTAAAACAGGATTTTATTTTTATTTTCTATTCTGTTTTAAGCGCAGTCAAGGTCATACCACCTATAGTGTAGTATAATGATGAGCAACAAATGAAACCAGTTACCAAGGCAACATGTACAGTATATACAGGTTAAAGATGTCTTTTGTGTGGTAGTCTGCATCTTAGCCGATGCCATTGTGCATATGAAGGTTATCTTTGACTGGAGTATATAATTTTAGACGCAGTTTCATATATTTTTTGTCTACATCCTAAGAAACAGAACTATTGTATGAATCTGGTAATTTTGTACTTTTTTTATTTTGTAAACTAAAAAAAATAAAACTCTCGCTGCACAATTTCGAAGCATATTGGTTGGAATGAATGTATTAAATGTGCCGTTTTCAGGGTTTTGTTGGGGAATAACTCTACTGAGTAGCAAAATATGTTGTTGTTCCATCATGACTATTATTAGTATTTCCTGTTGCCATGACACTGATTTGACTGAAACTGCCAAACAAAAGGTGCTTTCTCATGCATTTGACTGTGTACGCCTGTAGTGACCTCAGTGTTCTGCTCCTGAGGCTGTAAACAGATGGTCACACTGTCATGTTATAACTTTCACACAGATATTCCTATAGTTGTCTGGATAGTTTCATCAAGGAAGCATTTCTATAGCTTCAAGACAGACCTTAAGTTGTAGGACTTTGTATCTGTTTAAAGATCATCGATAGAGTATGTGGACTGTAGATAAAAACTGGAAATGAGTAATTTTCTCTAAATCAGATGTTTGTTAGAATTCGCCTCGAACCAGAAAACATATGGGAAGGATGCAGCAAAGTAATCTGAATATGTAGCATTATTTTATTTTTGCTGTTCTGTTGCACAAAAATAAAACATATAAATGTTTTTCCTGTTTGCATTACACCAATTAGTGCAAATTATTAATGAAAAGAATCACTGTAAATAATTAAACAGTTTCAGATGATCATTCCTGTCAGGCCTCCTCTCTCCAGACACTGATTGGATCTAAATGGCTGTGTAGTCTGGGGAATTTATTAAGAGCTCTAATGGCGGTTGTCTGTCTGAAACAACACAATCTGATCTCAGTGAAGTGTTCCCAGAGCACCCAGAGGTCATCTTGACCTATTGACAACCCAGCTGAAACCAGACCTGCTAAACTGCTAACTAGCAGGATGCCTGCATGCACACACGCACATGTGAAAGAAGGCACCTCACGGGTATGTGCTCACACAAACACACACAGTTAAAACCCATTAACTCTGCTGTTTCTCTGAATCGCTGAGTAAATCCAAGAACAAATCACCAAATTTCCATTCAAATATTTTTATGTGCAACTACATTTTACTTTGTAGAGTCCCTGCTTCCACCAGCACCCACAATTTTCAAATGTTTTCTTGTTTTTTTCATTTCTTTCTATCTGCCAGCAAGATTCGATAGAAAGAAAGGCATAAATTTTCATGAAACCTGGTGTCAGGGCTGAACATGGGTCAAAAACCGATAACATTTTTCTGTCCCCTATTATGGATCTGCTGCAGAATTTAAGGACATGACGATTATAATCAGATGAGATGAGACAAACTCTATTGAGCCCCTCAGGGATATTCAATAACTTGTACGGGTTACTCGTTGACCCATATCCTAACCTCACAAAAAGTTTCACTGAAGTAGGTCCAGTAGTTTTTGTGAAATCCTACTGATACACACACACAAACCAGCAAACACAGGCCTTTCACTACAAAAATCAAAATCTTACCAAGTGTATTTTTCTCATTTCTAGTCAAAATATCTCATCCAACTTAAAATAAGACATAATCACCTAAAGAGTAACTTTTCAGTGAGATATAAGAACTAATTTTTAGACAATAGATCTTGAAAATCTTATTTCAAGAAAATAATTTTACCAAAATAAATGTCACTTGTTCAACTGGCAGATTTTTTTGCTTGAATTAAGCAACAAAAATCTTGAATTAAGCAAAAAAAAATCTGCCAATGGACCAAATAAAAATTATTTTGGTAAGATTTCTTGAAATAAGATTGTCCAGATCTATTGTCTAAAAATAAGTTCTTATATCTCACTGAGAAGTTACTCTCAAGGTGATTATGTCTTATTTTAAGCATGATGAGATATTTTGACTAGAAATGAGAAAAATACACTTAGTAAGATTTAGATTTTATCCAGTGTTCCATTACTTCCTTAGCTAAAGTAATGAAATACAGGTTTAATTTTATGATGCTGACAATGTAAAATCTTCAAAGTCTCTCCTAAAATCAGTTTTCTTGCATCTGTCCTATTTTCTTTTAGCTCTGGACACACACCAGTACAATCAACCATCATTTCCCTTTATGATTTGCTGAGTCAGATGTCCTCCACACTGAACCATGAACCTGTATTTCAACATAGTAACAGTAGTAATAAAATGTAAAATGTCACTATTGGCACTTTCTAAATGACACTGTCCTTCTTGAGGAAATGTTTGTTTTTACAGTCTCTGAACATAAAACACAAACCATCATATCATTTGAACAGTTCTGCACGCATATATCCAATGCGAAATCTGAACAGAGACGAGTACATTTGCATCCTTCATTCAAAACTGATTTACAAGTTAAAACATCAACAAGCGTAACTTCAAAACAAAAAGCTTCTTGTGAGAAGAAAAACATTTCACAACAACCAACAAGAAAAATGTAATGAAACACACACTTAAGGAATAAATCTATGATTAATAACATGAGTGGCATTTAATCTGAGTGGAGTGAGCTGGTGTCAAGATAATGGTCTCTCTCCATTTGTAGTTTCTCATCAGTAGAGAAATGTGTCCTAGGGGATGTTAGTGCAGCTAAATCCTGCAAATGGACTGAGCCTCTGGCACTCAGTGTGATGAGATTAAAGATAAAAGATGGTACTTTCACCTTATATACTGTAATACCTCATCCACTGCAGGTTTACTGGAATATGTTTTATATGATGCACCACCTCTAAGTCTAATAACTTGGGAGAAATAGCAATATCTATAATCATTTTTTCCAACTCTAACTCCAGTGATGCACTGTAGGATACTTCACTAGATATTGACTTACCTATTAGACACAGTTTATGGTTTTTCTTAGCTATTACAGAAGAAAGTAAAAAGGTGTCCTGTTCTTCTATTACATGGAGTGTCTGTATTGAATGTGATATGATCAATCCTGTAAAAAACATTATGCCTTTAGGTGACACTTTCAGTTTTTCTGTGGCACAGGTCCTTATTTTACAATCTCCTTGGTTTATAGCTTTAGTGTTTTCATCTAAAATTTTAGGGTTTAAAATATGTGACTTGTTCCTGCGTGAAAATGTAATGAGACACTTCTCCATAAGGAGGCAGAATCTTCCTGACAAAGAGCTGGATCTGAACAATGAGTACAGTGATGCTGCTCTGACACTTAGTGGAGAAATCTATTATAGCCTGTTTTATCAGCAGGGATGCTTCTCTTAAATACAGGGTGTCCCCAAAAAAATGTATACACACTTTAGCAGCTGATAACTCAAATGTTTGTTGTTTCTTTGCAGATTAAACCCATTAGAATTAATAATGGCAGCCAGACTAAACTTTGAAGAAAGGAAATTCATTCTAAAATGCTACTGGAAGTATGAAAACGCAATTGAAGTGCAAAGACAATTTAGGAGGGAGTTTCAAAAAGAACCAACAACGCGAGTTACCTCACACCACTAGACTGTTTTTATGGAGATACCTAAAAGACAAAGCCTATGCTATGAGACCCGCAACAGTCGCCGCATTGAGAGCAGCCATTGAACGTGAATGCACGCAAATACCGAGGGAATTGTTTTGTGATGTGTGTGATTCCATTGCTTGCCGTTGTCAGCAGTGTCTGGACCAGAACGGACGTCAGTTTGAGAACAGGTGGTGACAAAACAATAAAATGACGATTTTAAATTCTATTACATTTTGAAAATTAAATGAAGTTTAATAAACACCTACTCTCCAATTATTTAAAGTGTGTATACATTATATCAGGACGCCCTGTACATTCCCAAATAAGAAAACAATATGAACCACATACCTGCATCTCTTGTTCGATGCGTAGCCGCTCTTGACCAAGTTCCTCCTGATAGAACTGTGTAGCAGAGAAAACAGACAATCAACCTTCAGTGAAAAGAAAAAGAATAACTACACAGTCTAAGATTTTAGGTGAACAGGTGAATCTACTCCGAAACATCCTTTAATGCTTTTCTTCTGGTCACGCAGGTCAACCTGTTAAATACATTCACACGTGTCGTTGTTTCAGTGTTGGTTTGTGTGCAGCAGTTCATTTGACCTACATGAAAAGCTGTTAAAAAAAAAGGTTGAGGAATGTCACATATGCGGTTTCAGGAGCCTCTTTCTGGAATAGAGGTCTGGCCAGGGGACACACTGTGGTCCAGAGGAATGTAGTAATATTAGAAGGCTGGTATAAACTGAACAGGGCTTGACCGATATACTCTCCGCTCTTTTATAGAGATTGTTTCCTGGGACATTTCCAGTGATGATGTAGAGGTTATGACAGATGGGGATCACACCATACGCTAATGTCTTATTTAAAAGATGAATGTACTAAGTTTGGTAATATGCTGTTGTGTGAATTTGTTGCTGGTGTTATTTGTGCTGTTGTTGTTTATGATATTTTGTTCATGGTCTTTTTATTTTAATTGAAAAAAAAAGTTTTATTTATTTATTTTGGCTCAGTTTATTCAATTCTTGTTCTTGTTATCATTATAATTATCACTATGGTTGTTATTGCTACTATTGTTGATATTTTCTTGTGAGTGTCTTTGCCACCTTCTTTTTCTTTTTCTCCCCCCTTTGCTCTCTCCTTCTCTCTTCCCCCTTTCTTCTCCTTCCCCCTGTTCCTTCCTCAGGTCCGGCATCAAAATGTGGTTCAATGAAACCCAAAATTGAAAATTGACAGGAGAATATCAAGGGGAGCCTCATGTACGTTATGAAGTTCCCCTTGGCAAAGCAAATTTGTTCAGCACAACAAGGCAGCCAGACCACCATTCTGCTGTTATGATGCTGGACAAGATAAGTTAAGAAAAAAAAACAAAACAAAACTTGGTAATATGAAATTACCCTTTATATGCTTAAAAATCATGACAAACTGATTATAGAATAATTCAGGAGATGTACGGTACCTCACTGCATTAATGAGCAAGTAAGTGATGTCTACTATTATTTAGTGCTGTCAAATGATTCAAATATTTAATCACATTAATCACAGGGTTGCTGTGGATTAATTTTGATTGATCACAATTAAATATCAGTCATTTTTAATCTATATTAATTGTGTTTCATTTTCCACGAGCAAACAAAGTAAAAAAAAGAAGTGAATATATCTGCACTTAACGGGTCTAGCAGAATCCCTGACTAACGTATGCTTCACGTTAATGTGGTACTTGAATCTGGAAGTGCTTCGGTGAAAACTCCTTTCTGCAGAGTGTGCATAATACTTTATGTCGGTCAGCTGTTCCATCTTGGTTTTTTTTGTCCTCATATTTCCATCCAGAGGGCTAACCTGCTGTTTAGCATCTTCCATCTTTATCAGTTGGTTCTTCACTACGAGATCAACTGACCATTTGTTCACGCACATTGGTAACTCTACTCGGACAAACTGACCCAAATGCATTGGCAGAGACGTTCAGTGTCATTCTGTTGTAGATGGGTTAATTGTGTTAAAATTTTTAACCAGGTTAATCATGATGATGGATTAATCTGTGTTAACGTGTTAGTTTCGACAGCCCTACTATTATTATCAGTTTATAACCTGAATCGTTTTTCTCTTATGAATTATATTATTATACAGTGACTCAAACAGTAGCCTGCAAATGCGTCTACTGTCAAATCTAGAATAACATCACACACTAACTGTGCAATTCAATGACAGTTAATCATACCATACTATAATCCCTTTACTTGTAATACTGTGAGTGTTTTTCCAAGGAATTCATCACTATCCAACTCCCTCAACAACATTTCCTGTCACTTTTGATTGCGTTTTTTTGTAAGTTATCTGAAGAAAAAAATACTATATATGGCCTAAGTACCTCAACATCCTTGTCCTTCTGCAGCAGAGAGGAAGACAGCTCCTGGACCTGCCCCTCCAGCTCTCCCACTCTGAGTGTGAGGCTGGTTTTCTCTCCGTTTAACTCCGTGATCAGGGCCTCCTTGGAGCAAAGCTCTTTTGTCAATTCTTCTATGATCCTAAAGGCAAATAGAGGCAAGATTTGGTTGATTTGGTTGATGGTTGTGGTGTTATTTTGTGGTGTTTTGCAGTAGTACAGGTAGTATTTGCACCTGTCCTTGTTGGTGTTGGATGGAGGCAGTATGCTCGGAGGCCTCTCGTCCTCTGGGATGTCCTCCATTGGAGTGTCTAGGGAGAGGAGGGAGGCGTGGGAGTGCGATCCAGCCAGTGAAGCCATTCGTTCAGCCTCACTGCGTGCTAGCTGGGCTTCCTGTGGGACGCATACGGAAACAGTTAATATCCGGAAAGTTCAAGTACCTGAGTGTCTCTGACTGGGTACAGCAGAGCACCAACCTCCTGCAGGAGCTGAATTTTGGTTTCAAGCACTTGCTGCATCTGGTCGATTTCCTGCTGTCTCTCCTGACATCGTCTCTGCAGCTCTGCTTCATTGTGATTGGTCAAGCTCTCTGCAGTCGTGCTGCCGAAGAGTAAAAAGTCAGAGTCATTGGAAAATCAGAAAATGAGAGTCTACTTTTAGACTACAAGTGAAAAAATCGGATGTTTTTTCCTCCTTTGTGAACACCACAAATCACAATTTAATCTTTTAATTTCTGCTTTCTCTTCCACATACGGTAATAAATCAGGTACAAGTCTGTCATATCAAAATCACCAGGGTTCCTACACATTTTTCAAGGTCCAATTCAAGCACTTTTCAAGCATTTATAAGGGTCATTTTCAAACGTTTCCACCACTCCACCTTATCGCTGGGGTAAAACACACATCTACAAGAATACATATACTCATGATTATTTGTTTCACTTTTTATCACAATGATGTACATTGTATTATGCTATAAACATCTAAAAATATGCTTCAGGGTAGCAAAAAGTTTAGAAAATAAAGGAGAACACACAAAAAAAGGAAAGCCACTTGGCGCTCTTCAGGCACACTCGCACTGAGCCAAAGATTAAGATTAAAATGTACCTGGAGTCGACCTGAGAGCACCGCTAATTTTCTTTTTGACATAAAGTTTTATTTTTCAAAATGTATCACCTCTCTGTAAGTAGCTTTTATCTTGGCATCGAACCTGGTAGAGTTAATATTAAAAAGAAATAAATAAATCACATCACAGAGTTATAATTGCAAGTGACACAACATTGAAATTCAAGCATTTTCAAGGATTTCAAGCACCCGTTCGAACCCTGAAATACAAACATGAACGACCCAGTGATGGAGGAATAGAGTTTCTGTTGGACGTTTATCATCCAGATATTCGTAGTGACACTTTAAAGCAAACCCCAAGGATCATAAGTGATCTGTCAACAATTTAACAGTCATTTTCTTCGCTGTGGCAAATTAGTTTTCCTCCACTGTACATCAGCACCAACTGGAAACACTGACTTAGGCGGTCTCCACATTTATTTTCATATAACTACATGCTTCGTGTGAGATCTTTGGTATTGCTCTTGTACACATGAGGGTCAGTTTAGGACTGAGCAAGTGTCTAAGCAAATGAGCACGGACTAAATAAATCCATCTGGCACATATCAGTCAGGGGGTCATCTTTAGGACATGATGGAGCGCCAAGAAACAGTATGATATCATCACCTTTCTGCTCGTAGGATAACTGACACCCACCTACTTATAGCACTGATTAAATAAGTGGTCACACTAATGTAGGCTTTTACTGTCATGCTTAGAGTTACTACATACTCCATTAAAACCTTATTCACAAAGTCTGAGAATGGCTGTGAGAGAGGTTTGTTGGTCCTGATGTGGATATTAACTAGTAGGTGTTTGTGGTTAAGGAGAGCACAGTGTAGGCCAAATATCTCATATGTGAAGCTCCTTGTGTCTGAAGTGTTGCTTTGCGTTCATTTGTAAGTGTTCCTCTCCTTCAGACTCATATGTGCAGGCATCTGTCTTTATCACTGAGTCAGTCAACAGTGGTATCCCAGAATTCCTGCTCCCAGAATGGCACACGCCACTCTGTCGCCATGAGTTCTGTTCTGGACTCCTCACTACATACGTTTTTAACTTTGTCTGCCACATGCACCAGCTCAAATAACTGAGATATTTTGAACCAGTCTGAGTAATGCAAATGTCTGTCTCTTGGACAAATGTCCTTTATGTAAAGAGGACGGGATGAGGATGGCTGAAGGACCACCCTTACTGCAACAAGTCACAAGGAAGAAAACCTACTCACCCCATTCTCCTTCATTTATTAACAATAGGAATCATTTAAAGAAATATAAAAAGAAATCATGGTCTTAGCTTAAGTGTGAAAACCACAAATCCAGTGTTTTTGTTTGTGATGTATAAATGTATTGATTATCAGTTTTTAATGTTTCTGTCTTTAGTGAGTTGTTCTTCATCTAAAGCATGGAAGTGATGGTGGTGGAAATCAGGCAAATTTCAAAATCAGGTACAAGTGCAATCCTCCGAGTTGATTTAATGATGACCAGAAAGAGTCAGTTGGAAAATAATAGATGATAACACTGAATATTTGAGAGAGTTCAGTAAACATCTGGTCCTCTTCATATCACAGTGTTTATTTTTTAGATGTAACTTTAACCGGCATTTGCTTTTAAAGTATATTTTCATGAAGAAGAAGAAGAAGAAGAAGAGGTAGTAGGAGGATTTTATGTATTTCATGTTAATGGTAATAAAGAGCAGCCTGTTTTCTGTTTTGCTGATTCTGTTTTTACTCAACATCAGAACGATATATCAACTTAATTAAATTGATCAGATTTTTGCTTTTATATCAGTGTGAAAAATGCCCACATTGTGAATCAAAATTGGCTGTTTATTTTCTCAAACTTTTTTTTTTTCAAAAGTGCTGGGTTTTTTTTTGTTTGGTTTTTTTTTTGTTGTTGTTGTTTATATTGTGCACCTATAGTGTATTTATTAAATAGTGCAATTTTTAATCATGTTTTATCTTGGGTTTATTTTGTTTTTTTACTATATCGCTTTAGTATTAAGAGCATCTAAGAAGTCTTTTATTGCATATCTTTGATGCCATTGAACTGAAGCACTGAAATGAACCATTACATCTGCATTCATCCTAAACAAACACTGTACAAAATTACAGTTTTAACTCATGAGCTTTCACTTATTGTATGAAGGTTTGTGTATCCCCACTGTACGTGTGTGACAGCATGTGTGTGTTATCTCTACCAGCTGCTGTGTGACATATGAGCTGTTGGAGATATGAGGTCTTACCACAGTTAAGACGGAGCTGTGTAAAAAATTATAGCTAATCTCTAGGATGGACACACATACTCGCCTACAGAGGTAGGTGGACATGCACAAATGCATACAGAACTTGCATAAGATCCTAATAAGCACAACAAATAATATGAAAGGAGCTAAAACAAGTGTCCCTGCATTGGAACTCTGACTAATATACTGGAATAACCTTTGTGGGTGTAAATAAAAACACCACATACTGCAGAAACTCAGAAGGAAACATTCAACATGGCTGTCTTTAGCATCATTTACCTATTTGAAAAGGAAAACAAACTACTTTGATAACAGTATTAACCTTAAAAGTGGGGAAATAGTAAATATTTATTCATTTTAAGATCAGGGATTGAACTGTAAACAAGAGTGAACTTACAGGGCTTTGTCCAGAAGCTGTTGTTTCTCCTGAAGCTCCTGCTTCAAGCTCTCTACTTCCACCTTCAGCTCGATGTTCTGAAACAGATTAGAAGTGGCAGAGAATCAATCACTGAGGCAATCATTTAATCAATCACTCCTCACCACACACTGTAATTACAGTATCAGTACTATCTTGAGGAGGTCCTGACACATGAACAAGACACTGTTTTCTTACATTTCTTTTACACAGAGCAGGAATCTGCTACATACAAAAGCTGCTGACCTCTTGAATAAGTAAAAAAAAAAAAAAAAAAAATCTAATTTATAAACCATTGATGTCACCTGGAAAATTTAAATTGGGTGGGGAAAAAAATCAAGGTACAAAATAAGGAAATAAATGTTGAGCAGCATCCTGAACCCATCCATCCATATGCTTTTATCATGTCCTCAACTAGTTAGTCAGAATTTGTGGCTCTGCGGTTACCCAGAAACCCCTGCACTACTACAAATGAATCCTAAACTATTATTTATAGAGAGCTGAGCTTTGAGGGGAATATGCAACCACCAATGAGGTCCAGTGAAAATGACAGGTTTCAGTTTTTCACTTTTGCACCAGTTTATTTTCAGGTATTTCTTGATCATTAACAATGTATATAATTAATATGCTGCTAAAAGTTATATACTGATTTGTGCAAAATTTGGATGTGCTACAGAAATTCTGAACAAACAAACCATTAAATAAATAAACAAATAAATGTAAACATTCTAAATCAACATACGTTTCACATAAACTTACACCCATAAGAGAAGGTAAAAACTGATTGTAAAACTATTGGTCCATACTGATACTCACATTTAAAATGGTAGTTTGACTGATAGCTGATGCCAATACCAATGTTAATTTCTGTTCCTTTATGTAATATAAAATAATAAATAAAATAGTTACTATTTTAAAGTGTTTCAGCCTGTCATGACAGTATCTTTGAACACAGCTTCAGACTGAAATCAGTGAAAAAATATATTATATACTGACATTGATATTGACCAATATGAAAAATATCAGCAATACTGATGTCTGGTCGGTTTAATGGTACATTCCTATTCAACAACAGAAGGAGTTAAAACAGTTATAGGCCAGAAACAGACACCATCCATCCATCCATTTTCTGAGCCCGCTTTATCCTCACTAGGGTCACGGGGGTCGCTGGAGCCTATCCCAGCCA
>JAPQRP010000011.1:14476323-14488040 GCA_037367295.1 Apogon hyalosoma | reverse complement strand
GTGTGTGTGTGTGTGTGTGTGTGTGTGTGTGTGTGTGTGTGCGTGTGTGTGTGTGCGTGTGTGCGTGTGTGTGTGTGTGTGCGTGTGTGTGTGTGTGTGCATGTGCGTGCGCAGGTTTTGTGTGTTAGTGTTTACATGGTACAATGAGCAAAAATCAATACTTGGGCTATGATTAGCCCCGAGGCTGATCCCATCCAATAACTAACCAGAAGCAGACATCTCAAGCTCACTTCCTCTGAATTATCATCACACCAGCTGCTCTGTTGAGCAACACAAGAAAAGCCCAAGGACCAAAAAAAAAAAAAAAAAAATAGTGGGTTCTCAATCATATGGGTTCCACCTCTGAGCAAGCTTCAATTCTTTAGATTTATGATAAGTTTTGTGAGCTAATCCTTTGCTCGTGGTTTGAATTTTGCTGAAGTCAGGTGCTAAAACCAGCCATGCATTTCATTTAATGTACATCAGTCCGGCCCAGTATGCACTCACACCCTCTGCATCAGTCAAGGTCATAGTATGCCCTGACAAATATCAACTGTTATGACAAGCAGATTTACTACAGTGTGTGTGAGTGTGCCTGTGCGTGTACACGTAAGATAAACCATGTGCGATTGCCCGTTCATTAAAGCAAGTGGTGCAGAAAAATCAATAGTCTGTAGAAGGAGCTGACAGAGTGGACCGTCCCTCGCTTTGCACTGCTTCTGACACCAGTGGCACAAACAACAACAACAACAATAAGCTGGAAACAGAAGAATCCAAATAATACGTTTACAGAAATAGGACAGTTAGGGGATAATACTTCAGAAGCTACACTGCAATACCTCAGAGTATTAATCCGCACATTGCACATTGCTTTTTCTTCAAGTAATCACAACCATGGACAGAAAGGAAATATGATTTACTTCAGAACATTAAACTTCACAGTGTCCGGTGGCATTTTGTGAAAGCAGAAGAGCACAAAGGGAATACCGTTAGAAAAATTCACAGTAAGTGAGTACATAAATAAAACATGTATATATAGTATTGTGCATTTGTGGATCGACTGTGAATACACCTGTCGGCATATATGCTCATGAATAATGTGTGTTGCTGCTGACGGTCTTCAAACCAACCTGCAGCTTCTGTTTTCCTGTCTCACATTGATTAAACTGACTGATGAAGTGCTCTGTGATCCACTCAGGAGAGCAAATACTGACCACTACCACAAAACAGACCCACAAGGGACTGAACCTACCACAGAGAGAGACATATAAGCTGAAACCCATTATTCTGATCTAGTCTCTGGTGAGCTCATCCATCCACTGTTTCTGTTTGTGTAGCAAAGATATCACAGTGCGAGATGTTCCTTTTTCCCTTGTGTGTTTGTTTGCATGTTCATGACTCTGAGATCCGTCAGTCAATCAGTCACCCCTCGTACTGTACACCAGCGGCCCAGATGGTTGCCCACGGCTTCCTGTCGATACAGTTTACAGCTGTTTTCCATCCTCACAACCCGGGAAGGCAGCTGAACCGTGCCTGCTGCAGACATGAGCTGCTTTCAAAAGGGAGCAAAATAAATCACCATAGAAATGTATGATAGTAAGAATCCCACGGGCACTTTCAACTGCTGGGTGATAGGATGCTTCCTGTATGTGTTCTCATTATCTGGCAAAAAAACCCAAAACAAGTAGTAAAGCAGGTGGCCAGCCTGGAGCTTCAATCATCTATAGTGTGCTAAATCAACAGATTGTCTAGAGATGCAGGACGGCAGTCTGTACTCCTCCTGGTGAGAATAAAAGGTACAGTATATGCCTGGGGAATACAGATAGTTTTTAGAATAAATAAGCTGGAGGTAAGGTCAGAAAAAGGTGCAAAGAAAAGAATAAATTGGCTTATTTTTATTTTATTTTTTTTTCAATGGGTGTCTTATTTTTCTAGTTTTCAAAATGAAATTTCTTACAAAGGTCTTACTTTGACAATTTCTTTCAGTTTTGGGGACATTATAATAAACAAAGTGATTAATGAGTCAATCTGTTGGACAAGTTTTAGGCAGATTTGTAGTATAGTAGTTGATTTATTAAGTGTTTTTTGTTTTGTGTTTTTTTTTACTTTGGACTAAGTCACAACTTTGTGTTTGCATCCATTTCTCTCCAGAAATGAGACGAGATCTCATTTGTTTTTCCATTCATTAGTCTTAATTTTAATTGATGTTGCCCTTTTCCTCAATCTTATTTGAAGATTAAGAACTAATTGAACAAACAGAAAAGAAGGCAAAAACAATGAAAATTAAAGTTTCACTTTAGTAAATAAATCTTTAAAACAAGGCTATATACAGTTATTTGACTGATTACAGTGAATACACTGCCCAGATACATGCTCACCAATGCAGTAAAATCAGTTGTTTAAGTGATTATTTAATTGTTAAATATAATTTGGCAACTATTGATAAGCAGTTGTTTCAAAAAGCAGCAAAATCCATGTTGAGCTTCTTCTGTATAAAGATTAATGAGGGATTAATGTTTTTCTCGGCCATATGTGGAGTCACTGTGATGTTAACATTTTAATCATGGCTTCAAGTTGTTTCAAGCTGTTTTTTTGTGGTTATTTTGGAATTTTGCAAATTTAATTATTTATCAAATTAATCACAGTTGCTGCAGGAATGGTGCATTTTTGTGGGCCAGTCTAGACTTGCATCCTTTTGAATAAAAACCCAATGGCAGATTTGCATTGACTTTTTTTTTTTTTTTTTTTTAAATTCTGAAGCAAACAAAACTTTATGATACTTTGATGTTTTGTTCATGAAAAATTAATGCACAAATGAAAAACACCTGTAAATTCCATCAATAAAAATAAAACGCTAACGTTTAGCAATAAACAAACTTCCACAATGAAATGTTACTACCACGAAGCCTCCAACATGTAATTTGAAGTCATAAGCTTATGTCTTCTACTAAAAATATTTTCTCCTTATGCAATCTGATCAGTGCAACAGAATGAGGATTTAAGGGCAGATTTATAACTATTTTTGTGTCCCCAAACAACCTCTCATTTAGCCATTTATCAGTAAATAGCTTGATAATTCAGTTGAATATTTTATGTTATAGAGCAACACATGAAACATCTCTTACGCTTGTGCTCACCACAAGCTATTCAACAACCTACTGACAAAGAGGTGAGAGAAAATGTTAATCCTGTTGGGTTTTAGGCCCCCATGTGAACAAGACAACAGTGTGAAACATCTAAAAACAGACATGCGTTCCTCACCTGTCGGGCTGAGTGTTATTGTACTGATATTGTCTCCTCCTCTTTTGCTCTCTTCCTCTATGTTGCCAGGTAACAGAGCTCCAGAGCCCACAGCGTGAGACCAAGCAGGCTCCTCATCATCACGGGGGCCCGACAGTACTGGAGGATAATCCTGAGAGCTGTTCACAACTGTTCTCTCCACTGGGACCCAGTCAAAAGGCTTAAGGGGGTCGGAGGGGCTGCCCTGGTTGAGAGGGGATGATGTCGGGCTTCCTGATTCAGCAGTTGGAGACTGTGTTGGGGATTGGGAAGAGGAGGAGGGAAGAGACGATGAGGGTTCTGATGGGGAATATGACTGAGAGAAGGTGACAGGTGATGGTGATGAAGGGGATACGACTGAAGAGGAGGAGAAGGAGGAGTCTGGCGTCAGGGTTGAGGATGTGGTCTCTGTTTGTGAGGTGGGTTCCGCTGTAGAAAAGTCTGTGCTTTCTGGCCCACTACTGGAGACGACTGTGGGCTCCAGAGGATTGGCGGTGGTGGTGGTAGTGGTGGTGGCAGTAGTGGTGGACTGTCCCTTCCTGTGACCCCTCTCTCTAGATCTAGATCTTTCTCTTGGTTTACTTGTTCCAACTGGGCGACGTGACACTTGGATCTCCCCTTTTGCTTCGGCTCCGGTGATTTCCCCGCTCCCCTCCTCGTCCACCTTCCCCTTCTCCTCTCCTCTTCCCTTGTCTTCTCCTCTGCTCCTGTCCTCCCCTCTGTTCTTCTTCCCCCTTCCTCTTCCTCTCCCGGCTCTGGAAGTCACCGTCTCCTCCCTCTTCTCACCCGGCTGGGTTGTGGTCTCTGTGTCAATGCGGACCAAAGTTTCCGTGCTGGAAGAGGTGACTTCAGGTGCAGGACTGGAGGCGGTGAAGGTGTTCCTCTCTGAATTCTCCCTGGCACTCTCTGTAGTCAGAGACTTATTGGAGGCGTCCAGGCGAGTGGGTGAATCTTCACTGGCTGGTGTGGAGTTCTCCCTCGAGGGACTGCTGAACCATGAACTTCCCCAGGAAAAGAAACCTGTGGAGGACACAAAATAAACAAAAGGCAAACAAAGAAAGGAGTAAGGAGTGCAATTATTGCACACAAAGAAAATAGCTCAGGAGACACAGCCGAGGGTGAAAAAAACTAAGTAAAAAAAAATCATTTTATGGATTCCATTTGCTTTGCCAAGACTAAAACAAACACTTCTGAGCTGTCTGAGCTATCCATCAGCTGTTTTTATTTTCTTCACTCTTTCAGCACTTCAGTAATATCAACCATGAGTTGCCTTAAGTTTTTTGCCAATTTGCAGGCGGTCTGTGTGTAAGCTTTTAAAAAAAACAACTGTCATTTTTAGCAGTTTCTGATATGAGAATAGTGTTCAAAAAAGTCCTAAGCACAAATAAAACTGTCACAACTGAGAAAACTAAAAAGCGTCTCTGAAGCCAAACAAATGTGGACGCTCACTTCAAGCAGAGTCTTTTAAAAGGCAGAAAAGATGTCACAACGTCCTGTCAGGATGCAACATTTTAGCCCTTACACAACTAATAACTAATACAACACAAGGTTCACACCTAAGACTTGTCATGCTGGGGTCTTTTTTAAAGTGACCCAGGCTATTTCCTGCTGAAGCCAAAGTACACTTGGGCTCAGAACTGCAAAGCTTTAAGGCTGTCCATGCAATGAGCTGTGAAAACTGTTCAACCCCAGAACAAACTAACAGCTTCTCATGAACTATTATGTTTTCTGGCCTGACAGCGTCACATTTATTGAGCACGCTATGTTTAGCAACAAACACGTCTTACTTAAGGAAAGAGAGAGGAGCCAAACTTGTCTTCAAGTGTTTGGAAACTTCAGTGAGACAGTAGGTGATAAGAACTGGATTCTGAGCTACAAACTGTAAAACTATGTAAAGAGGAATTTTATTTACATGATTTGTGATATTACATGGCAGCTTCAAATATTAGTGATTGAACGTAAAAACATCATTGTGTTACTTTTGTACTTAAAACATTCACAGAGTAATAGCAGTAGAATTATCTCACAAAACCCACACAAACAGACTCAGGGACACCTTTTTCCCTAGAGCCATCAGAGCCCTGAACACAACCCATCACTGAATAAAAATATGCCAGCAACTTCATTCGTCCAATAATAAACCATTTGTGCAATAACTGGAGAACACTGTACTGTACTGTAGTGTGAATTACTTTTCTTTCAACACACTCCACTAATTTTTTTAGATTTTATATTCTATTAATTGTTGTGTTGTTTTTATTTTTATTTATTCTTGCTTGTGTGTTATTTTTGTAATTTGTCACTGAAATGCACTAGTTGGAGGAGCGCTCTAATTTCCTTGTATGCACCATCATATAATGACAATAAAGGCTTTTGACTGACTAATTTCAGGGACATTTTAAGAAAGAGTTTGATAGAAATTATATCATGGATGGAGCGATATAATAACAGCAGCAAAGGGCCGATTTGTCCTGTTTCTGCTACCGTGCGTTCATCTTGTTCATTATTTTTGTGTTTGTATTTGAAATATTTTTGCAAGCATTTATAATGATATCTAAAAAAAAGTTTTGTGACCCGAGTGTTTCTAAGTGACAAATAAAGATAAATATGGAATAAATTCTCAAAATGATAAGAAAAGGAGCTTGAGAGCTTTCTTTCTTCTCTGTTCTCGGATCTAAAAAGAGCTGCCATGATCACACAGTGGCAGTAGTATTCTCCAGCGGCAAATATCCCAGTCTGCAACAGTAAAACCTAGGTGTAATTAATAATATTCATGATGGTGCTGTACTGACAGGTGTGGTTTACTGAGAACAGAGCGGTCATTAAGAGTTTTAGCTTCCCAGGTGTTTTACCTGCCGTAATGAGCCAAAACATCTGTTATGAAAAGCAAATATGTAGACTAACCAACTGTTTTTAATGTCGAAGTTTGTTAAGCGTAAAAAATACTGATGTAAAAGCACATAGAGATGCACCTTCCAATTTTATCCAATTAAAGCCATGGGCAAGATTATGAAAATACTGCATGTGGAGCCTTTTAAAGCTGTATTCACATGGGACCAGTACTACCTGTGGACCTCTGGTAATTTCTGGTAATTAGTTGTAATTGTCATTAGTGTTCCTTGTAAAGTAAAAATTCCACTGCAAATGTCCTACCCTATTTCACCAAACACAAAGGTCCTGTGATTCGAAGGGATTTGCAGTGTTTTTTGTTTAATCCGTGCATTTATTCGACCAATTGCCTGGTCAAGGGTGATGGAGGCTGCACTGATGATGGCACTGGTGTAGTCCAGGGTATACGTCGATATACAGTATTTATTTAAATAAATGTTAAAAAAAAATAAATAACTGAAACACCATGTTTGCTTCAAGTTGAATACATTTTACATTCATGCAGCTGCTTGTGTGACCAATGCCTACAAACTGCTCCTGATGAAGTCATGATAATTTTATAACAGTGAACAAATACTACTGATGGATTTTTGGCTAAACTAAACAGAGTAATCTTACATGTCACTGTTTCTAAAACAGGGAGCTTTTCTAGACTACTTTGAAAAAAAAAAGGTAAAAATTGAGACTATACCCACATCTCCAGGGACCACTACACCACTGTCTTTGGGGTGGAAATTCAAGAGGCTCGTGTTCTGATGTAGGACGGATCTTGACGTTGAGATGGATGAAATGCAAGACAGTTACAGTGTATCTTCCATAGTAGTCTGTATGTGGTGGGCCTGCTCTTGACATTAGAACCAGGTAATAATTTCAGTGAAGTCACACTGTTTCCCTCTGTTTTCTATTGAATGGAGTTAAAGTTGAACTCTTGTAAATTTGTAAAAAGTATTTTTCCACCATTTTTGTTGCACTTTCTTTTTCTATTTAAAGTTTTTTTTTTTTTTTTATCTTGAACACTTGTTTGCACCGGAAGTCATGTTAATAAAACACCATCATTGCTATGCCATCAGTTTTCCACACATTTTTGGTCTGTTTTAAAGACCCTGTGACATTATTGGTGTCAGAAGTGGAATCAGAACCAGGTAATAATTTCAGTAAAGTCACATTAAACACACAGCATTAAACTCAGACGCATGGTGGTAGGGGGTTAATTTATTAATCACCGGAGGTTCCCAGGTTATATTAGTCCCACGCATAGGGCTAGATAACAAACACACAATTAAAGTTTATAGAAGAGATTAAAAGTAGGAAAAATAACAGGAAATATTTTGTTTAGTAGACACTCATATATTATGGCCATAAGTTTTACTCTCCTCACTTTGTTATTAAAGTTTATTGTTTGACCTTGTAACATTTCAAAGCCCACCGGGGTTAAAAACCAGTGAAATGGTGTTCTTTCATTCATCCATCTGGATCATATTACAGTCAGATAGCGACTGCCTACAGCTACAGCCCTGCAACTGTCACACCTGGTGTCGATCAGCGCTTGTTAGTATAGGAACATAAAAGAGATGTGAATAGCTGCACCGAAAGGTCAGCATGGCTGCAGTTTGTCTCACATCCGGCTACATTTTTACAGTTCTGGAAAGAGTCAATGGGCTCTGGGCTCATAAATGGAGCATCAAACTTACCTGATGTAACACAGCTGCAGATACATGTTTACTATGAAATATTCATCTAATATAAGGCAGCCCTTAAAACTAAACTAACTACTGACTGCTTTTAAGTACATTTTACAAAATACAGGAAATTCAAAGTCTTTGTTAATCTTTTACTATCATTTATACACATCTGTTTTACTCTGCATCTTTCAGTTGTTTCGTTTTAATACTGAATTGTGCAAAATTAAAGCCTTGTCCACATCAATGCAAACATGTTGCAAAGCAAAAATCTGATAGAACTGGAAAACAGAGCCTACACACCCCATTTTGCTCATGTCTGATATTGCTTTGTGTGATTAACCTGCTCCTAAAACACCAAATCAAGGTGTATAAATCAGTGTGACCTCTGTCACTCAGAGGTCAGTATGGATACCTTTGGGAGACAGACTGGACCGCCATTATGGTCCAATTCACGTTATGTAAAGAATACACTTCGACAATCTGCATCAACACTTAATGTAACTGAAGTTTATAGCCTGATTTGTTTCTGCTCACCTTCCTGACAGATTAAAGCCTCTGTATGTACGACATCCAGACTCAGCCAGTGTCCACAGTTTAAGGTCCAACAGAAACAAAGGTGTGTCTGAGCATTTGCACCAGTTTGTATTCGCTTTTGTGTTGGAAAAGACATTTTGTAAAACAAAATTGACAAAATTTTTTTTTAATCGAGGAAGAAAATATATATTTAGAAAAGTGTCTATATTATTGTGGACATGGTATAGGTCTAAATTGAGCCAGTTCTACATTTGTTATATGGTATTTTTTTGTATAAATATATGGAGTTGCTGTAGATGTAATAAAAGTTTGAGGAATAAAAAGGTAGAAATTCAGTTACATACTTTAAGTTGCACTTAAATTTCTGAAAAGTAATAAGCTCCAGCACTTTCAGTGTCCTCTATTAATTATTCCAATTAATATTATATTATTCCAATTTACTCACATGTGGAAAAATATCTCTGATCAGCAGCTACTTACCAAAGTAATTACTCACATCTACAAAAATAAACAGCAACCATAACATTAAAAATGATTACATCCTTGGATAAACATTTTCTCCTCTTCTAGTTGAATTTCAGAATTGCGTATTTCTCTTTGGTTCAGTGCTGTCAGGTTTTCCAATTAGTGTATTTAAATAAGTACTATGTGAATCATTTTACCCTGTGGTGTGGTACTGGCTGGTTCAGACCCTTCATCAGTCTTTTTTGTGTGCATCTCCTCTTCCCCTGGTTTTTCACCGGGCGTTGGGGTCCCCTGCTCATCATCATTCCCTACCAAGTAGTTCCAAGGCTTCCACATGGATTTAACAATCTTTGACATCACCTGAGAAAAAGAAGATGAATGTAGACTTCAGTCCATACAGTGACACATCTGTATTTTAAACCTAATTAAATCTGAACTAACCTTCTTCTCAGCAGGAGTTGGGTAAACCGGGGGTCGGAGGAACTCCTCTGAGTCTGGGCCAGGCTCCAGCAGCTCCCCCCAGTCTAATGAGCTCTGCCCTGGGATCAGCTGGAGGGTCACATACGTCCCCGAGGACTCAGAGGACCAGGGGTCTGAGGCTGTGGATGCAGTCAGAGGGATTATAAACACTGATCCAGTCCATGGTCATGAATACACATTATTTTCAGTGTTTTACACAACCTTGAAGATAGAGCTCTGATTAATATTCTATTGATTGAGTGATTAATAAATTACTTAATTAATACATACACAAATAAAATCTTTTAATTACAGCCGTACTTACAAGTATCAGCGCTGTGAATTGCGGCCTCCTCTTCCAGGTCAACAAATCCAGTCCAGTTTGATGCAGAAACATCACTGCCACCTGAGGATCCTGCAGAATAAAAATGAATTTTATACCTATTTGCATTCTTATTATGTTTATTGATTGGTTTGGGTCAGTGGTTGGTCAGTTATTTAATGCTTTGACAGATCTGCTGATGATGTAAAACCTCTGCTAGTGGCGGTTTGCTGTGTAGTCCGGTCAACACTGTCCGTCCCTGTGGAGGTGGCATCAGTTGAGCCTGTGAGGTAGCTCCAGGGCTTCCACAGAGATGTGTAGATCTCAGAGATGGAGTCCGATTCTTTCACTTTACCTACAAAACAAGTCAAACAGATGTGATGTTTTTAGAGAGTACAGTGTTTAATTGTGCAGATAGTGGCTAGTAACAGCTGATCACGAAAAACAAAACTGAAATCTGACAGAAATTTAACCTCCACACATCCTGTTCTGTTTCACTCTCCTCTCCCCCACTGCTTCTGTCAATCCAGCAGTTTCACAAATAACATGGTGGTGGAATAGATAATGTGAATCAGGAATCAGTGTTGCCATAGTTACAACAGCGGCAATGGCATTTATTGTCACTGTTACTACAGTAAAAGCAAACTCAAGGTGTCCACAGCTACAGGAACTACCCTTTTTCTGCTGCAAAAGGGAAGCTATGTTTATAGTGTGTATTATATACATCAATTAATATCACCATGAGTCTGTTCTCTGAATGGTCTATTTTCTTTACAAATACAAACAATATGTAAAAGCAGTCAGATATTTAATTCTTGTGGCCAGTGTTATGAATATGTTATATATTAGTTATATATTATAACAGTATGTAGTGGGTAATCGGAATATAGTAACATTACTTCAGTTAAATTAGGCATAACTGTTCTGAAGTCTGCATTATTCACTTCAGAATATTCTAAATTGTACATCCACATTTATTTTCATCTTTGTTCACTCATTGTTACTCTAAATTGATTCTGTGGAAAATAAAAGGTCATAGATAGAAATGTCATGTGAATGTCACATTCATTCACATTGTTGCATAAAACAGTAAGTGCCAAAAAATTTCAAATAACATTTCAAGAAATACATTTAAAAACGAATCCCCTCGATGCTGCTTATGGCACATACCTCTATAGCAGTAGGCGTCATACAGAGCTGTGTTATTGTCAGTAGTGCTGTTGGGTGTGATGCTGTGGACTCCAGGTTGGTTTCCTCCACAGGCCGGCCGAGGCCAGGTCACCGGGTAGCGAACGCTGCCATCAGAGAGCCACCCTGGGGCGCAGCTGTCCAGGCCTGCCCTCCATGCCAGATACAGCTGCCCCACTGTGGCCAGCTGCCCCCCGAGGGACACACACCGGTCTGAGGCCGAGGACAGCGACAGCCTACCAGGGACTGAGGAGTGAAACACCTCACCTGTACAAGGAAGATATATGACAGATGGTTTATTAAAAAGAGGAGGTTGTGTGCAGACCTCAGGCTTCGAGACCATGCAAATAAAACAGATTTTGCCTGAATAATGAAATACTGAAATGGATGATCTCTTGATATTTTGTCTGAATATCAGTGGTTAAATTATCAGTTGTACACAAACTCCTACTAGTTACAGTGAATGAATCCTTGTTTAATGACCTAATACACTAGCAGCACCGATGCTACACAACCCATGATGCTTTGCTTTCTGAATAATAACTCCAGTTTTCACCCCCTCTATGAGAGGGACAATGCCAAAGTGAAACACTAAACTGAGTTTGATGCCAGCAGCTTAAAAAAAGAATGATATAAAATTTGGTACAATTTACAACATACCACGTGATACAAGTCATGATTCCTTGAGTAAATAACACCCACATAAATAAATAAAATTACATTTACATTACAATTATCTTATAATTACGTAGAATTATATAATCCTACGAGGTGGGAAGTAACAAAGTACAAATATTTCATTATTACATTAAAGTAGAGTTTTCACGTATCTTTAGCTGAATACATTCATTCATTCATTTTCTGAACCCGCTTTATCCTCACTAGGGTCACGGGGGTCGCTTGGAGCCTATCCCAGCTAC
>JAPQRP010000011.1:14448105-14469043 GCA_037367295.1 Apogon hyalosoma | reverse complement strand
AGATAGATAGATAGATAGATAGATAGATAGATAGATAGATAGATAGATAGATAGATAGATAGATAGATAGAATAAAGTTTACCTATCTTATCTAAGTAGTGATTAGTAGAAGTAGCATTAGTATTGCATCATGAACAAAGTAGTTCATGAAGCCAAAATGTTAATCCAGTTTTTTATGGATTTCTTTATTGCTTTCATGCAAAACCTTCTGCATGTTTTCTTGCCGACTGCTGGGGCTCTGTTGACATCCACATCCAGCCGTTCATTCAAACTACCTTTCACACAAATGTTAACAAACAATGATGAGATTTGAGTCCAACATGACACACTGCATCATAAATATGTATTTTTCATCCCCTAAACGAATACATCAAATGCTGTGTAGGCCTGATTTACATGCTTAGATTGAGCATCCTGTTTCTGTAGCTCCGCAAAACCTCCACAGCTGTTAGGTTGATAAAGGTTTTTCTAAACTAATTGGATAAGCTTAAATCCATGGCAATGAGGACAAAGCGAGGCAGTGCGTTGTACTTCCTGGAAGCTTAAAATTCTGCTACACAAGGTCGGATGATAATGAGATATGAGGAGTTTTCACCTGCAGAAGGATGATACAAAGATGTGAAGTGCATATTGCCCTCTTCATGTCCGGAAACAAAACATATCACTGGTTTTGATGAGTTATCAACCATGAAAGCAACTTCTGCACTAAACTTAAGGCCAATGAGAAAACAGCAGACTGCACACAAATATAATACTGCTGACCTCGACAACGTTTTATAGATGCACAAATGATCCAAACTGGCCTTCAATATTTCTGAAAATCTCAGATAGTCCCTGACAATGTCTGACATATCTAGCTTGATTGGATTCAATAACTCACAGGCAGTGATTCGAGACTGTCAGTGAAAGTCAGTGTAAATAACTGCCAATACAATGAGACAGTGACCAGCAATCCCATCCATTAATGAAGATGAGAGGCTTTACTATTGGATAAATTACATCCTTTTGTTGACAGCATCTTACATGTATCAACTGAAATTGATGCTACAACTGCCTAATGTACTGACATATAATACACTTTTCTTCTGTATTCAGCACAGACAAATTAAGCTATAACAAACAGTGAAGCCTCAGTTAACTCTTTGTCACTTATAGAAGAAAATCTAATAGAAAAATGTGAATTGAATCTTTTGAAAGCAAGGTGGTCATTTACTAAAAGTCAGAGACTGAAAACTTTGGGTATACTGCAGTAAGAAGTGATTCTCAAGCATTCCTACTGCACAATACTGAGGAAATACTACCACACATCAGAAATGAGCTGCTGACTTTGCCAGAGGATTTGGCTTGAGGCCTGCAGTCTCTCCGCTCAATGGAAAGATGCCTTTGACAGACTTTTATGGCCACGTACTTGTATGAAGTAGAGATGAAGGGGAAAATATCTGAAGAAAACACAGCTTTGTTTTCATACTTAAAGAAGAGTTCAGCAAATTACTTGGACAAAAATTCTTTGTACTTTCTTTAGCCTCCCAAGAAGCTCACTGAAAGAAAAAAAGAAACATCAAAAAATGTGAAATAGCTGGAACAGGAATGAAACTCACATGTCTAGAATGCCTTGATTTAAGCAAATAAATACTTTATCGAGGAGAGGAAATGGCCTTTTTTGCATTCACCAAGGTAACAGCAACTCATGCCAACAGCATTTCTGATGCTCAGAAAGAAGATTACGCAACTAGTTCAACCCTTTATAATTTGAAGGAATAATGGTTGCTTTCTTTTCTGAGTATGTAGAAGCTCAGTTAGCCCTCAGCATTATGAAATTGTGTGAAGTAAAGCACTCTTTGACACCTGCCAAGCTATGCTAAACAACAATTTGTTGAGTGATTGTCAACAGTGGGTTTTTGGACTTTTAAAAAATGGGATTCTGGTGTGACTGCAACCCTGCTCTGCCACACACTTTGATGCATCACATGTCTGAAGGTGGGTTAGGACCTTGTGATGGGCTGTGACAGATTGGGGTCGAGTTGTTGGACTCCTTGCATGTTGAAGGCCTGCACCATTGGTTGAGGGATTTCTAAAGGCTTGGAGAGGGTCATGACACTGAAAAGTTTGCCCAGTCTTGCAAGCACAGTACTGGAAAGTGTTGTATCCAAGAGCCTGGGACTGGAAGGGGCCCAGCAGCCACTTTCCACACCAACAGAATACAGAGTTCAGCTTGTGGACATTTCTGTAGATGCTATACAACATACAGCACTGTGTCCCTATAGAGCGCATCCTTTCAAAGTTTTACCAGAGGGGATTTACTGCATACAGTGGCCTGGCCATCCTATCACACCAGCTGCATACTAACCAATAGCACCTTTTGTTGAGGAAGAGACATGCAATGTCATGAACGCCTCCCTCTAAATCGCCTCTCTTCACTTTCACAAGCACAGTTGTGTCCTGAGCAGAAAAGAGCCAGAAGTCTCTAAAATGCTTCAGTGGACTTCAATGTGGACGTCCATTCGACACATTTTCACGATGTTGTCTGAATAGGACGCATTCTCAGCTCATTGTAAAAGCCAGCAAGTGGAGAGACAGAGATCCAAAGAGAGCTAACAGACGAGGTTGGCAGACCCACATTATGGCTCAGCATTAAGCTGTCAATCTGTTGAAGCAAGATACCAACTGGCCTCACGATCGTCATGACGCAGGCAAGAAGGGCCCCTCGACCCAAATCTCCTTCAGATCTGCAGTTGGTGGGAAAGTTGCCCTGAAAAAGCATAAGTGTAGAACACATCATATCAGCTCTTACTGCGCTTTTTTAAAATAAACCACATTTATGAGCTCTGCAAATTGGCTTGATGCTCAAAATGGCCTGAAAACATGGTACACTGAAATAGATGTGTACAGTGACTGAAAAGGTCTGGTTAATTAGGCCAGGTTGGGTCCCATGTTGATTTACAACATACTATAAACACACAAACATAACTGTAACAGTACAGTTGCTGTATGGCTCTGCAACAAATCATCAAGTCTTATTCAATGCACAAGACAACCTGCAGTAGGTCAGTGAATCTCAGCTCTACGCTCATACATTGTGATACAGACGCAGAACAACACACACTGAGCCATTAATCTCTGTTCAATCTCCATTTAAATTAGTTAAAGCCTGTATGCACTATGTAGTAAGTACATTCAATGCATTGTACTGCCTCGCACTCTTTTGTAGTTATGCATTAATAACTGAGATCTTACAAAGCACAGCAGTGAGTGGAAAAGCTAATGCTGGCTGCACATGTTACAACTGACAAATATGGTGTTTAATGCATTCTTTATAATGGAGGTGTTTGTTGTTTGGAGGACATACCATAATAACAATGGCTTTATCTATTGCACTGTCAATACTTTTTACCATGTAGTCCTAACAGTCATCACTGACATTGAGGTACCTGATATCTTTTCTGTTTAATATTTCATATTATGCTCTGTTATTTTACTTAAAGTTTGTACTTGTAATTTAAGAGTTCCTCTTTTGGTTCTGTTTGTAGACTTCACACAATTTAGCCTGAGACAGAAGATTCTGACCAATCTTTTCTGAAAGAGGGGAATGTAAGAGCGGGTCATTGACAGCTGCAATGACTAACCGCTGTCAAGGCCAGAAGATAACATGGCAGCTCTCCTACTCCCAATATTTTGGTTTCACTTTTCTACAGCAGCATGAAACAGAGTCATGTCATCTATCTTTATATTCAGTCTACACTTGAGACTGAGAGGAGAGATCTGCATGCGGAGGAAGTGAATTTTCAACTTCTGGCTCTTTTCCACATTATTTCTGCCTACTCGAGCTTTAATATAATATCATGCCACCTGTTGCAAAGTACTCTTTAATGTAAAAACACAAAATGTCGCGGTAGTTAAAAGTATTACCGCAAAGTACATAAATACAAGTGGCTTCCCTTTTTATTCCTCACAACATAAGAGATCTGGAGCTTGTATTCCTCCTGGTTAAAATTAATTTCTGAAATAACAAAATTTTACTTAACCCTTTAACAACAGCTATCTCTCTGGCGCTACATTTTGCACTTTACAGCATTCAAATTACTGTAAATCCTGAACCGTTTTTGCTATCCACAAAATTCAAATGGCATCTGAAAGCTGAAATCATGAGCTTTCTGACACTATATAACTCTTTACTGCAGCAAAATGGGACTCTATTACAAATAGAAAGGAATTGTTTCAAAGACTTCCACACAAGCTAAAAACACCAGGAAATAACAAAAAATATGATGTCATAATATGGATACTGAATGTTCAAGACCAAAAAGCATGTTTGAATAGATGTAAAATAGTTGAAAGATTATTTTTGCAAACTCAAAAAGTTTTGTTATGGACATTTACAGTTGTTTCTGATAATAAATATGCCAAAAACTTCAAGTCTGTTTTTTTCTTATTTACTAAAACACACTGTTTTAAGCATTTATTATTTATAATGATGATAATTAAAGGTCAGATACTGAAAGTTAAATTCTTCCTGAAAACAAAGGTGAAAAAGAATTGGCAAAAAAGACGTTTTCTAACACTTTTATTGCAAAGAAACACATGAAGACACGCAGGCAGTCTGTTATAATGGCAGCCTTAAAAGGGTTAAGAGCCAAAACTAAACCATGCCAAGAAAAACGGGTTGAAATATTATTTAAAGTACCAGGTATCTTTTGAGAAGTGGCTGATGATTTGAGATTTGAGAAGTGCTATTTGAATGTAGGACTCATAGAGAACCAGTTTAACAGTAAAGAGTCAAACTGTCACTCCTATTTCTCCCATCTGGGATCTCACAGGAGACTGTAATTCCTCTCCTTCCCCAGTTTCTTTAATCATGTCTCATAAAACTATTACCTCCAGAGAGCTGTGGAGGAAGCAGAATAGCAGCTCCAGATGAGTGACAGACAAAGTGGTGAGATGGGAGGGGAGGAAGATGAGCGAAGGAAAGAAGGAGGGTCATTTTTTTATCACAACTGTGACAAGAACTCACAGACATAATGAAAGATTGTCAGAAAGCTCTAATTGCTTTTGATTTGCTATGAAAGAAAAAAGGGCTGCAGTCAGCTCTATGGAAGTCTTTTTTTCCTTTTCTGTGATTTCAGGTTTTCTTAATCTGAACTATACACCTTATTTATTCCATATCAACAAACCTTCACTTGCAAAGATGTCAATTACAATAAAAACAAAAAAAAATATTCACACTGATTATACAAAATCAGAAGATAGGAAATAATTTGCATTTTAATTTTTTTGTTGAGTATTAAAAGTTCTTCAGAAGAGGCAGTGACCTCAATTTGCACATAAGGCAGATTTCACATCATTCAAAAACACACACTATTTAATGAATTTTATGCAATATATTTCCCAGCTCTTGTGTCTGTAATGAATCATAAAGACAGGAGCAAAACAAAACGGTAGTATACTGAAGTATTGATTTGGTGCCATTAAAAAGACAAAAACAGCACCACAACTCACTCTACAGATGAAAATGGGAAAACTAGATCTGGGCTGAATCAGGTATTCATTTCCCCACTCTCTTTATGCATCCTAATAGTTTATCCCTCACACACATACACACACATATCCTTTGTGTTGTTGTGTGTCTGTGTGGTGACTAATCACACTCAAAACAGCTAATGACTCATGCAGTTCTGGCCTGTTCTGGGCTTCAGATGGAAAGAGGACCCTGGAAAGCTGCGGGTCCCTCAGATTCAAGATTACACACTTCTTCCTCTCACACTGACGCCATTGATCTCACTGGGCACAGGCACAGGGGTTATTTAAACCGGCTCGATAACACGCTTAGAAGAGGCAAAGCTAAGATTTGGCCTGATGTGTGTGCAGTAAAGCAGGGAGAGGAGGCCATTTCCATCAGTCTGACGGTTCCGTGATAGACAAGTCCGGTGAGAAAGAGACGTAGATGAAAAACACTTCTACAGCTGAACTAGAAAGAACCCAAATATTCTGAAATACAACCAAACTGTCTTGTCAAATAATCCATCAGTGGGGGAAGCACATGTTGTTTGGCTAAAAAAAAATTTATACAAATTTAAGCTTGGATAAAACTGTAGTCATTCAACAACCAGATGCAATGTATGTGTACTTGCACATTGAAGACTGTGTGTGACATTTGATGGTTGTTACCTTTAAGACTCTGTACTGTAATGAACATTTTTTTTCCAGAAAATCTTCAGTTTATAGAAGTTTGTTTAAAATAATGCTTATTAATAGGTTCAACAACAAAAAGAGTCAAAATCTACACAGGTTTGATTCATCCTTCTACTGGGATATTATGAAAACTATTGTTTTAGCTTCTTACTGCTTAAATATACAGCAATATTTGCTGGAATATCTCATTAAGATAGAATTAGATACACTGACAGATTACTTTTCTTAAAAAAAACAAGGCTGCTTTACTTACTTGCGGTGTAGCCATTGCACGGTTTTATAATCATATTGTAATTTATAGTATTTGTTTGGACATTTCTTATTTATTTTGTAAATTACTCAGTATTCAAGCTTAGATCCAATGAAACATAACACAGTATCTAATGTATGTGAGATCCATGAGTGTGTGAAAGACTGACAGCACCTATAACATGCATCTTTGGAAACCCAACATCACGTATAGAGTTGTTCAGTTGCTTTGGAGCTGTACTCAGACATGAAGCAGATGATCACTTCATCCTCCTTTTTTGTCAGACTCTTTCTGGCATCATCATATGTGTGTTTTTGTTGTGTATGCATGCGCAGAAGGTGTGGGACTGACTATGTGTTATCCAGTATATGATAGCCAACAGTAAATCGGACAAAAAAAAATCAATTTATATTCATCTTCTCAACACATAAGCCACACTAAAAGTGTGCACATAAATGTGTGAGGGCAGAGAATTGTAACAGATAGCTTTTAAAGAAATTAGACCAGGCAGGGAACACCAGATAGCAGCTTCTATGGAATCAATCATTGCTCATTTCAGTAATGCTTCACAATAGGATCAAATCACACAGGCGTCAGTTGATTTGCTGTATAACTTGCAACTATTTTACTGGAAGAACAGAGATGTTCTTCTTTCCTGGTAGTGAAAAAACACATCTATATTTTGTACCAATAAGAATAAAATGTCTGAATTAAACCAAATAAATACATGTAATCATAAGACATTCTGTCAACTTCAGGTCAAAACTGTGACACTAAAAATTATTCCATGGACATAAGATTTAATTTGCTCAGTCAACATTATAGCTTAACTTACCTAAACATACACAGACCTCACGAAGTGGAAAACATTCAATAAATGACACCTAAATGCGTTTTTTGAAACTCCATGTCTCTTTGAAGATAAAAACCTGGTTCTATTGTTACTGTGAGGTTCAAATAACTGCATATTGTACGTAAGATGTTTAAGTATATGGCTATATTGAGGGATTTATTGATTTTGGGGTCAGATGTCAAATATATGTAGCCAGGGGAGGTTAGAAGAAGGTTAGCATGCTGTTTAAGTGGCTACTGCACCAGCTGCAAAAAACACCAGAGGTCAAAGGTGAAAGTTGCTGGGTTCTTGGTAACAAAGCCAATAATGGATCAGGTGCATCTGCAGCTACCGTTTTAAGAAAATTAATCTCACACACATGCACACACATGTCTGTATGGCTTGCAGTGTGAGTGCTACAATATGCAAGGCAACCACAGAATGACCAAATTTTTATCCAAAGGAAAGAGTGGCCAAAAAAAAAACAAGTAGCCGTGAAATGAAATGGGATTACAGACACAAACAGAGCCATGCTGGAGGGACTTCATCCAAGAATTCCTCGTCTTTAATGATGTGCTGAGTCTGCTGAATATCAACTAGATGAGAAAAAGGGGAAAAAAAGAAGAGCTCTGTCCTTCAGGTGTTTATCACCAGTGCCAGTGCCCAGAAAGGCAAAAGCTATCTGCTCATTCACAGCAGGTTTCAATAACAAGGCAGAATTGCTGAGTGGATATATTTAAAAAGGTTTGAAATTCAGAAAAAAAGCTAAACATGAAGACTAACACAGCTGCTACAAACTATTAAGCATCTCTTTGAAAGTGACTAATCACTCTAATCTTCACCATGCTGCAGGAGCTTTGGGAATGCTGATAAAACTTTGGCAATACCTTAAAGAGCTTCTTAAACTGTAAAGCAAGCATTTGTCTTCCACCAGTCGCTACCTTAAAGGAGAGCCCCCCGGCCAAAGACAAAGAGAGGGACCTTTCTCTTTGTGTGGGTGAGCTGTTCAGCTGTGGTCTCATCTACGCCTGTAATGATTGGTCTGGTGGCCGGCTTTAGTCCCTCCCAGGCTAAACACTGAAGTTGATGGATGGATCGGTTTGTCCAATCCGTTTTGAGTTTTGGTGACCGGGGACTCAATCTGCAAGAGGATTTCAATATTCCAGGGAGAGAGGAGCCGAGACCAGCATTACATCCTGTCCAGTAGCTCAAAACAAAACTATTAACAGCTCTTTTCAGTTTGACAAACGTTGGTAGTTGGATCATCAGGCCCTACAATTTGGGAGCTGTCCAGTGCTGAAAATGTGGACAGTTTGAGCTGTAGTCAGTGTGGAGTCATTGTTAGTCTACAGCCTGCTCCCCTCTTGGCTGTAAACGGACCACAAAGTTCAAAAAGATCGTAAAATTCCCACTTAAGTGCACAGTCCAGTTCACAGTGAGCAGACCGTGCCTTATGTTTATGAATTGCAGCTAGAGATGCAAAGAAACAACGATGGCCAAGTCTGGTAGATGTGCTGTTTATACAATACTGTCCAACACATTTAATCCACATGCAAAATCAACATATTTTCAGGGTGGGAAGCAACAAGCCTGTGGCTGTCTCAGAGGTGAAGCTTATTTTGATCATAGCTAGACTGCTATAGGCAAGAGCTGAAACTGATTTGCATTTATATAGCACCATTCTGTTAGCTATTAACACTGTATTATAGGGAATAGATAACCACAATCATCCAGGTGACATATAACATTCAGCAGTTTCACACAACAGAAAATAATATCAAACCTCTATTGAGAATTACCTTTGACTTTCTCTGCAAATATACCTGCAGTGGGATTCAGATCAAATGAATTACTACTGGCAAAAGAAAAGGCCCCATGTAGTGTCTGAACATTTTCTGTAGCTTTCAAATACTACATATTGTGATTGTTTTTTATTACTGATTGAGCTGCCATTAATGCACTTAATGTCTCTAAATTACACACACAATATTATCACTTACCATTATCAAGGGGGCATTATTAAAAACAGAACCTATAATTTTCAGTTTAAAAATCATGAAATACAGCAAATCACGAACATTCAAATTTCAAATGATGTAAAAGCAAACCAAATCAATTTTTGCTTATTCCTTTGTTGAGTGACTAATCAATAATTGTTCCAGCTTTGCAGTATTTCATCTGTCCAAAACATCACACATTAGTCTTTTTCTACTGACGCAGAGTGACTGTTGGAATTGCAGACGGCTCAAAGCCAGACATGATAAACAACGCTGAGGCAGATTGAGTGCAAAGTGTGCACTAACAGACAGCAAGCCAGAGCTGGTACTCTATTTTAGAATCAGACTCTTTTCATCCTCACATCGCTTTCTGATCCCCTGCTTGTATGAGTGCACTCATCTGCATACACAAACGAACACACAACCCTACACCGTGACTATATGCATGTATTCTGTGGCTCATAGAAGTCTGCATATGTCTCCAAATACACACAAGCACACACACAGACGCACACACATCCGGACAGTATGAAAAATGCATGCTGTAAACTTTCAGCTGCCTCCCTTAGCCTCGTTTCTCACTATTCTCCTCTCATCATCCCACCGGCACTTCTCTCCCACTGTTATCTCTCGCATACATACATTTCTTCAGTTCAAGCTCATCTATAGAGTGGCGTTGCCTAGTTAACCTTGTCCTGCTTTATGGCACTGACACACAGCTGGGGGTGGGTGCACTAACAAGGCCAAAGAAGAAAAGACTTGGACTCCTTAAGACTGGAGCAGTGAATAGAAACAGAAAGGCTTTTTTTTTGGGCAGCAGGGGCTCTCATATCCACAGACAATACAGCTCATTTGTCAAGGTGACCCAAACTGTTCACTGTGATTTGTACATGCCAGTGTTTGTTTACAGAGTAGGCAGTCATCAAAATAAGGCTCTGAAAGATCTCTGTGCCTAGAGCAATCAATCATTTTTAACACTGTTTGTTTGTTTCTTCAATCACTTTCGATTTTATATTTCCAGGACAAAAGCAAAGTTATTTCCAAGGCACATACAAAAGGTTCTACAGTTAGAAGCTAAAACACTGTGTTGAGCAGCCAGTCAGCAGACACACTGAGCACATATCCACTTTCTTTACAGCATCTTTGATGTCATGCCCAGGTTACATTTCTGAAGATGAGCCGATATAAGATGTGATTCTGGCAAAAATTCAGCACATGTTTTTTCACCAAATGACTCTGATTTACATATTAAGTCCCACAAACACCTGTCCATGTGTTCTGATCTGCTTCCACAGCTGCATCACTGAACAGAAGGTATCAATCACCTTTAATTTCGTTAAATTTCATCACCTGGCAAAGAATTTGTGATGGTTTGCACAGAAACAAAACCTAAAGTTCCTCACATACAGAATGAAGACAACATCTCTTGAGAAGAAACCATGTAAAGGACACACTAACAAGGTTACTTTGTGAGCTGATGATTTATGTATGCTCCTGCATGGGTCGTAAATATAGACCAATATTAAAAGCTTTGACCTGTAAATAATTAAACATATCCCAAACGGGTGCGATATGTGTGCGTCTGTGCTGCTGAGGCTTCTGATGGGTTGAAATGCATTGATTGGGTTGACAATTCCATAGGAAATACTTAGTATTTGCACTTATTCCCTGTGCATATCATTAGATAGCGCATGTGTGGGCAGAGTGACATGCAGTCAAAAATTCCATGAAAAACCAACCAGTTTTTTGTTTTGTTTTTTTTTTCTCCAATGTCAGCGAAAGTGTTTGCCAATAATGAAACCAAAGAATTAAACACTTTAAATCTTTTTTTCCAACAGCTGATTATCAGGCGGACCGTGTTAACCGGTGACTTCAGATATGACAGTGATCAAATGACTGGTTTCAGAAAAGCACCCGGCATCAAACAATTCATTCAATCTAAATTCCTACCTTATTTGGTAACACCAGATGCCTTTTAGTGGTGCAATCCTCAGGAATGTGAGCGGAAAGCTTTGCGCCTCAGTGCAGGTGCTCCCCAGAGCTACCAGGGTGCAGAGACGGACGGCAAACGACGAACCAGGGTGAAACAGCACTTTGCAGAGGCACACAGGCGCTCCACGTCTTGGACTTCACGCTCCTTCGCGTTCCCCCTCTCCTCACTGAGCTGCGTATGCGCCGTTCATCCTCAGACACTGGTATCTGCCGGATCGGAATAGACGCACACTCACACACTGCAAGGTGCTTCGTCCCCCTCCTCGCCAGAAGCTACGCTGAGAGAGAATCAACATCAGTTTGAACAAAGAGGCAAGCGGTGACAAGCAGACGGTTCCAGCGCCCCCATTCAAAGGGGGGGAGTGAGGGTGGTGATGTTGGTGGGAGGGGGTTAACAAGAGAGAGGGGCTGTACTTTATATGACCATAATCCGATTCCTACATAAACCTCCAAGGTTGATCCGGTGTCGGCGATGAGAATTAAATTAGAATTTACTCATGAGCTTAACCCATAAAAACCCAAACATCCACCACCGACGCAAACCATCTACTGACATAAAAATGTTCAATAACTTCTGAACCACTAAACCTATGGATGTGTTGGAATAATTATAATAAAAGGCAGTCTGTCATCTTTTCAAGGCCACCAGATATGACTCATTTAGACGTTAAGAGAGGCTCATAGTGACCGTTGATTCATCAGTAAAAACCCATCAAAGATAGTGATGGACACAATTGGATTATGTTCAGTTATGACATATATGACTGAAAAAGTCAGTTTTTCTTTAATTTTCTCTGGTTCTGATATAATAACCCTGAACTTTAATCTGAGTTTGTATGAGTATCTACACAATCAGTAAAAGAAATGTAAGAAAATACATGATTTACACTGAAAAAACATAAAATACAGAGGATCATAGTATAATAAATGGTGATAAATCACTTAAGAAAGATTAATTTAATTAAGTAACTAATTAATAAATGTGGGGGGCAGCAGTGGGCCACGGGGCTTGAGAGTTGGTTTGTGAATGAAGGGTCACTGGTTCCATTCCATGGACTGGCAGAAAAAGTTGTTGGCTAATGTGCCCTTGAGCAAACACACACACACACACACACCCCCATTTGCTCCCCTGGCACCCGCCATAGCAACACTGTTCCTGTATGCTCTAGAGATGGGTTAAAAACAGATGATGAATGTCAGTGTGTGATTAAAAAAAAAAAAAAGTCCTATTTACTGACAATAAAGGATCTTAATCTTAATAAATAAAGAGGAAAATTCATTTGGGAACTGCCACAAAAGTAGAACTGGGTCTTTATGGGTTAATATGACAGCCTTACATCCTCCTGTCCTATCTCCAATCCCCTGCTTTTGCACATTTCAACACACCTTCTACAAATCATGGTACAAGTTATGTGATTATATATAACCTTGGCCTCCAGTTCTAATAGGATAAAATAAAGATCACACCGCATCTGTCTAATTATGTGTACGGGAATAACATTTGACTGACGCCACGCAGAGTTAAGAGCAAGTGTAACAACTGATCAGTGGAAAAGCACATCAAAGAAGCGTCACAAAACCTGGCAGCCTCTCATCACCACAAACAAACCAGCATCCATCTTCAGCAGCACATTACAAGCAAAGAGCAACACATAGTTTGTTGTTGATGGCTGTAACCAGAGCAGTGTGACCACAGGTCCAGCTCCTACACTGATTTCCCTCAGTGATAAAATGAGTTGAAGAGCAGCAGAGTCTTTGTTATTCATCATACTGTAGGTCTGCAGTCTGTTACTCTATGCTCAAGATGGGTCTGAATTATGCATCTTCCCTTGTGTAATAGAGGCAGGAGTTGGTTTTGGAAATGCGGCCACATCATGGTAATCAGTATGAATCTAAACCAAAACCTTAATTAAAGGAAACACTGTGACTTAACTTTACTCCCCTGAATATGATGTACATGACTGGGGGGATTTTCTTAAGATTTTGAGGTTGATGAAGGTGTTATTTGGCTGTCAGTCACCCTCTGAAGTTTTTTTTTATTTTATTTTGTAACTCCCAGTGGGTCATTCATCACAATTTTTCAAACTGTACTGGAAATGTCAAAGATATCAGGATTCAAATGTATGGAAAAAACACATAGTAATGAACTATGATGCAGTTTTTCCTTCGTACAGTTTTCAACCTTATGAAATCTTCATATTTTTGTATGTTTTGTTCTGATTCTGAGGAATCCAACACTGATTCCGGGGGCTTAAATAAACAACATTTCAGGAACAAACTTATTTACAACTTATTCCATATATAATTCACCTGGAAATTGAGCTTCTGAAATTGAAGATGAGGGACCCTTTTCTGTCCAAACGGATTTGGTCATAGTCCCATGGGAGTTTCCTATAACAAATATTGATCCATTACTGTTGTTTAATGGTGAGTACTTACAGTTTTTCTTCAGATAAAATATCACAGAGGTCTACTGATATCATCTAATTTCCTGATATGACCTGGGACGCACTGTCAATTATCTATTTGAGCGCAAATATGAGATAAATGCACCTCTGGTTAGGACAAGAGCTTTTTGTTTTTGTGAGCAGATGGAGAGTGGGTGCAGCACTGAATGATGAGACAAGATGCAATATATGTGAAGAGGCTTAAGCCAGCAAAACATCTTCTAGGCAAATGCACTTGTTCGTTCAACCATTGAAATTATTTATTGTGCTGTCTCTGTTTGCTGTATTTGTTGTTCTCTGTCACAATAATACAACATACAACACTGTTCTTCCAAGGCCTCCATTTAAAATGCAAGAATTCAGGTTTCAGCAAAGCTGCTTTATGTTTGAGAGAATATATTTTTGTCCTTTTTAATCATATTTAGTGTGTAAACACAGTTGCAGTTGGGTTCACATCTAATTCCATTGTAAACGTGAGTTCTTGGCTTGAATTTCTTGGCTTCTAAATAGAATAGCGTGTTTTGTGAGCAATTTTGAGACAGAAGGTGAAAATATGTGTGAATCGCAGTCACCGGATCTCAGTCATTCAGATGCTCAACAACAGAAACTTAAGCATCAGAAACCCAACAGCAGTTAAAGCCTACCCCAGGCACCCTTGATCCAGTCAGTGTGTTTATTTTACAAGCAGATGCGTTTACAGACAAGTTTGTTGATGGGGCCCCTCATCGGTGCTCTGAGAGTGATGGGAAAAACAGACAAACAGAGCAGTGGGGGATTCATCCGACTCTTATTACATTGCCGATTCCTTCAGAACAGGGCTGTAGGAGGAGCAGAAAGAGATGCAGAAGCACTAAACATAACTCTGAGAGTTTTACTGTAAAGAGCCTCAGGGAGCTGCTTCAAGGATCTAATATGAACATGTGAAAACACCCTGAAATCATCAGCACAGTAAAACTGACAGTGCAGGATAAAAATGTTTGTTCTTTGCCTTTTATGATTTTGCTTTTAAGCCACACAGCTGTAGCTGAGAAGATGCCATATTGGCAAAATATTTTTCATTATGTATACTGAGCATCTTTCTGCACTACAGGAAACAGTATCAGATATCTAAGTGCTCTTTATGCTCAGAGTTTAGGAGATTAAGTTTTAGATCACACGGTTTTATAGCTCATACAGAATAACCACAGCACATACATGGACACAGATTCATAAACACACAGACTCAGATGCAGATGCGAGGCTAAGTCTTAATGTGAGCTGTGACTTTTAGAAATGTCAGGCGCTTCGCCAAGCAGCCACACAATGTCAATCACTTTCCAACAAGGATGCAGCCATCCACATACAATGGAGAACACAAAATACACAAGGGAGGCAGGATGAGGATGATGACACAAAAATGACTTCTGGAAAGCTATTATAGCATTTTAACAGGAGCAGAACAACCCTGCCAAGTAACTGCTCTCAGTAGGAAACAGAGAACGCAATGAGGCTTTCAGTAGCTTCATGATTTCTGCATGCTGGCAGAAATGTGCGCTGTGTTTAGACTACTGGGTTTGCAGATTATTTCCCAGGAAGACTCAATCTTCATAGCTTTGTTTTTACAGTGATGCCGTTAATGTGAAGAGATCAAACAGGCCAGTAACCAAGCCACATAAAAAGAGGGGAAATGTGAGAACTCCCAGTAGAGAGAAGTCTGAACTAAACTAGGTTTTATAAACTCCTGTGTTAGTGCTGATGAGGCACTTATTCAGACTTGGTTCAGCCACCACGCTGCGTTTAAGTGCTTCCGAGCCAAGTGGCCCCATCTGGGCTGCAGCAGGGCAGTCATGGAGGAAGTGGAGGAGACGCAGTGGGCACCAGTGCTTACCACATGGAATATCTCCACACTGTCTAACCACAGGCCTATTCATTTATGCTCACTTTGGCCTCTTTTTCCATTTGCCATGTCAAATTCATGTTATTTTTTACATAGGCCTCCACGTAGACTGTCACTCCGCGTTGACTTCATTTTAGAAGGCTTCGTATTAGGTTTGAAACTTGCTCTGTGTTTCTGGAAAGCCAAGATTTTTTTTCCACTGAGTCTTCGGTTTTTACATACTGAATAAGCACATGCTATAATAACTGTTATTTGTCAATCCAGTTAGAAGAATGAAGTGTTTCCATTGGACATTTCTGGAAACCACAGATGCATATAATATCAGCATGATTTGTCATTGATGGATCTGTTCATTTTTGTGTCTTTTCTCAATGGGCAGAGCTTTGCCACTAGAGAATGGAGTGCTTTGTGCTTTGTTTTAAATCAGGAAAACTTTTATTTTTCATAGTTACACACTTTGAGTTTTTCTCATCACATCTTTACAGACTTTTCTCTGTATTCAGTTCAGTTTAGTGACATCTAGCAGGGAAGTCACAGGCTGGAAATAAATGAAAACTCCTTACCTCATTATTCCCTACTGTTGCTGCTAAAATACAAAAATAAAAGGCCTTTCTCACAGTGAGTGTTTGGTTTGTCTGTTGTGGCTTTTAAGGTTAAGGAGATATTAACTCTGGTTCGGACTCAAACATAGTAGGTGACAGTAAAACCCCTTAATGCTGGATGTCACCTGCTGTGAAACAGAAAAAAGGAGAAGAGGAAGTCATGGTGGGCTGAAAAACACAACAGTTCTTAGGTGATTCTGATTTAATATATAATGACGAATACTGGAATGCTGGAATAGTGGGATTATACATCTGCCATCTTTTGTCATATTATGTATATCAGGGGGTCCCAGGCCTTTTCAGCTTAAGACCCCAAAACCCATTTTTCTGTCTGTTCAGAGCACAAATTAACAAAAATGCATCATGTATTATCGAAATATCTACAGTTTCATTGACTCTTCCACTGTCAAAGCAGTGATGATGTGCTTTGCCAGAATGCCCAAACATCATCATCACCAGACATCAAAATAATGTCCTGTCATAGAAAAATTAGACAATTCAGATGCTGACAAAGACAACCTAACACACATCTGAATGACTCTGCGACTGTTAAAATACTCCTGCATGTCTAATCATGTTTTTATCAAGTACCACGGAAACAGTTATTTTTTCATGTGGTGTGTTGTACCTAGTTGTTTTTTTTCTAACATTATTTCTGTCTTTTTGTTGTTGTTTTTCATAGTTTTTTTTTTTTGTCTTGTTGATGTTTTATATATATATTTTGCATCAGTTTTGTCATTGAGTCTTTTAGTCTTACATGGTATACTATTACCAGCTTTTATTTTAATTACAAAGATTGATTCATATACCATATTGCAGTCTCTGACATTTGATGACCCAATGAAAACAGCTCCACACCATGTTCTGAGTCCTGATGAGTCCCTGAAGTTTGTGAAAAACAGATATATATGATTCCCAGATGCAACTTGATGGTTCAGATATCATCACCTGATTAACCCAGAAAGACCCAAACAACCACTGTAGACCAAAAACATCTACTGATATAAAATGTTTAATAACCACTGATCCGCTAATTCTATCAATCCATGTGAATAATTTGTGTAAAATGCAGTTTGTCATCTTTTCATGGTCATCAGATATGACCCATTTGGACGTTCAGAGGCTCCTGAGTGAATGTGAAATGCCATCATCTTCTACAACATTGATTCACCAGTTTGATAAATGACAGTGGATGAGACACTGGGTTTATATTCAGTTAATGATAGATTTGCAACAAAAAAAAAAAAAAGAAAAAAGGCACTTTTTCTTCAGTTTTCTCTGTTTTGATAAAATAACCTTTGAATTTTCTCTGAGCTTTAATAAACATCTACATGGGCTGTGAATTAAATATAGGAAAATACATGATTGACAGTGAAAAATGCAAAATAAAGAGAATAATATTACAATAAATGGGGATAAATCACTTAAGAAAGGTTAAATAGAGAGCCACAAAAGTAGCACTGGGTCTTTATGGTTTAAGGATCTCATAATGCATGCAGGAAAGATGATTACTTAAAATGCACTGTGATCAAATGTGTGAAACAAGGTGGGACATAAAAATGTGTGTACCTTGGCAGCACAATGTCAGAGTTGCTTATTGTACACGTGGAGGTCATCCTTCACATTGCCTGTGTATGTGCTGCATAGTGAGGACTCCATTCCCATGTGAGTATATGGTGAGGTATCAGTGTGAAACAAAAACTAGGAGTGTGTAATGGAACTGTCTTGCCCTCCCTTCTGCATGTATCTGAGACCTAGACATTATACTCTTGGCACGTTCAGCAGCTCAGCTCCTTCCAGAGAAAAATTCTTCATCTGAGATGGGAGGATCATGTTCTTAACACACAATTTCTTCAGAGATCACGTATGGAGAGTGTCCATTCTATGGTAATGAGATCAGAGCTCCACTGGGATGAGCAGGTTGTCCAAACACCTGATGAATAACTCCTGAAGAGACTCCTTTATAGAGAGCTGTTCACAGGAAAGGGCTCAGTTGGAGGTCAGAGGAGGAAATATAAAGACTCCCTTAAGGTCTCACTCCAGGGCTTTGGCCTGAACCTGAACCCCTATAGGAGGACTTGACCTGTCAGCTCGGCATGGTAAAGTCCTCATGATGGCAGCAGTGTTTGAGAGGAGAGCATGAACAGTACTTTTATGATGCACAAGTAACAAAAAGAAAGATGACTGTGGTGAACTCCCTCTGGCCAGCGGCAGTTATGTCCCAATCTACAATGCAGCTGAGACTTCAGTCCACATAATGGTCGCATATGTCATCTCTAGACTCATACAATGTGAAGCTATATCTTTGTATTTGGAACAGAATCGACAAAAACACTGTGAGATGCAGGCAAAGTTTCAAAGACAAATCCGTTATCTTGCAAACTCTGAGCATTCCACTGGGTTTATGACTTAAATATACCTTGATAGCATTTTTGAGGAAGCTATTTTTATTTTTCTAAAATAAAAGAAGAATGTGCTGGCAGCCAGGAAAAGACATGTGTTTGAAGAGAAAAAAAAAAAAAAAAACAGCAGTGAAGGGACCATTAGCAAACAAGCTAGGAGAGAACAAACGAAAACAAAAAATCACAAATACTCAAAAATGGCTGCACTGTCATGACACAAATATTCATGTTCCAAGAACAAAACTATGCTTTTCTCAAGCTTTTCTTCTGGTTTGTTCCTTTTGTTTGTATGTTTGTCTATGCACATCTGTGCTCTTATTATAGTGCAGCTGATGTGTTAGGGATTTTAATACAGGCTGTAAGACAGTTTAAATACCCCCTACCCCCACTGCACACCCACACAAACACATTCAGAGAGACACACAAAAAAACCTTCACATGCTCAATTAAACACTGATCTACCTTGGCAGTTAAAATTCAGGTCATGTGTAGAGGAGCAGCTGTGTGTGTATGTGTGTGTCATTGTGTGTCAATGTGTGCAGTTGTGTACATTCTAATGCATGATTGCTGTGTCGGTATGACTGAAATTATGGGTGTGTGTGTGTGTGTGTGTGTGTGTGTGTGCGCGTGTGTGTGTGTGTGTGTGTGTGTGTGTGTGTGTGTGTGTGTGTGTGTGTGTGTGTGTGTGTGAGTCTCTAATGAGCTCTCCTGTGCAGCATCTGTGGTCTGTGTCACACTCAGCCTTCGTCCTTCTCCTCCTGCTTTTATCCAGTATCTGTGGCAGTCGCTCTCTTCACAGACGCAGATAAAAACCAGAGCTTTGAAAACAGGAAACCTTCCAGTCAGAATGTTCATCTCCTACACACCTGTACACACAGACACAGAGCAGATCTATTACCTTCATTGACATCTGCCCAGATACATGTCATCAGAGACATTTAGGAGAAACACTTTATCACCTTAATAAACCATTACTGTATTAGCTCTGATACTCACTGCACTCTGTGATTACTGAGCTCCACTGTTAGAACTCTACTCTATTCTACTCTACTCATGTGACAACCAAGTTCTACAATAAGATTCTATTCTAGTCTAGTCTAGTCTAGTCTCATGTACTCTACTCTACTCTCCTCTACTCTACTTATGTGATAACCAAGCTCTACAGTAAGATTCTATTCTATTCTATTCTTATTTACGCTACTCTACTCTACTCTACTCTACTCTACTCTACTCTGCTCATGTAATAACTAAGCTCCATAGCAAGACTCTATTCTGTTCTATTCTATTCTTGTGTACTCTACTCTACTCTACTCTATTTCACTCTACACTGCTCTACAATAATGGAATATACTGTAAAAGAGGACCCTACTTTACTGTCATCTGTACTATTCTATTCTATTCTATTCTATCCTATTCTATTCTATTCTACTCTTCTTTGCTCAGTGTACTTTGTGATAAATGACCCTCACTGTAAGAAACTACTCTCTTCTGTCCTCCACTTTACTGTAAAAAGGTACCTTATTCCACTCTTCTCTACAATCTTCTCTTGTCTTCTCTTCTCTTCTCTTCTTTTCTTTTATATTATATTATATTATATTATATTGGGTTCTGTTCTATTCTATTTTACTCTATTGTTTTCTGTTTTCTGCATAGTTTATTAAACTGCGCTCAACTCGATTCTACTCTGTATTTGTTTTTATTGTGTTTCACTCTGTGACAGTGTACATGCTGGACTATTCTCTTCAGCTCAGTTCAATAATCTTTAAACTCTCTGTGCCATCATATTTTAAAGCTAAAACTCCATCCTCTGCTTTCCTGCTCATTTTACTCTACTATATTTCACTCTTTGAGCTGCTCTGCATTTCTCTGTTCTTCAATAACTTCACGTGTTTCTGCTCTGCTCTACTTTGAAGCCTATAGTATGTTTGAAGCTGTTCTGTTGTGACAGATTTACTCGCTGAACTCTACTCTGTGTTGTTCTACACTGCTGTAATATTTCTGATGTATTCTATTATAACTCCTCACACTCTACATTCGTCGTGCACTTCATGACTCTCCTAACTCCTCACAGCCGCGGAAACTTCAACATACTGGAAGACTGAAACAAGAAGTAGGTGAGCGCTTTATTTCTCCGTTGCTTCAGGTGAAACTTGCCCCAGTTGCCCTGAAAATAGATGTGTTTCAGTCTTATTACCTCACTCTCCTTCCCCGACACTTACTAAATGATGAAGTGGATCTGCACACTCACTCTTTAGGCTTTTTTACTCCAGTTTTAACCCTGTTTCATCACCCAAGTCTAATTTCTGTGTTGTTTCTTTTTTTTTTTTTTTTTTTTTTTTTTTTTTTTTTTTTAT
>JAPQRP010000011.1:14426682-14446911 GCA_037367295.1 Apogon hyalosoma | reverse complement strand
TGTGTGTGTGTGTGTGTGTGTGTGTGTGTGTGTGTGTGTGTGTGTGTGTGTGTGTGTGTGTGTGTGTGTGTGCGGTGTGGGGCTCTCAGTGCAATGTGACCATAGGCAGGCTCTCCCTCTTTCCCTCCTCTCTGCTCTGTCTCTCTGTGTACACCGGAGAGGCGGCCCCTTTAAGAGACGATGGGTTAGTTTGTGTCTTTGGTTATCTAGCTGTATGAGTTTTAATTTCATAAAGCTAGAGAACCGAAAGTACGAACTGACGCCGTGCACTTCGGAGGCGGGGGGTCCTCACGGCATGGTCGGGGAAGATGCCGGGGCGAGCGGGAGGAAACAGGAGGGACGGATGCTGAGGGAGGCTGAACGCCACCGCCGAGGAGAAGCAGAGTGGCAGGGGATTCCGCTGAGCCTCAGAACACACACCGGTGTGATTTTAGTCCCCAGCTCTCTTGGATGGACGTTGACACGTTCCGAGGAGCCCCCTGTGTGCCAGTGAGGGCGTGAATGTTGCTGCTTTTAGGGTTCGTGGTCTGGGCATCGCGGTGATGCTGGGGCCTATTGAGGATCAATAAATCTACCGGTCGCACAACTTTAGGAAATAAGGCTGTGATTCGTATGTAAAAAATACTCTGAAAACCACATTGCTCGCTGTTGTGTAGTTGTCATAACTGTGTGGGTGTTTTAACAGTAATATCTTGAGGGGTGAGACAGAAATAGTTAAAGGACTCGTGCGATTGGTCAGTTCAGGACTCACGTGACGGCGTTGGCATCAGCAGAAGCAGCAGCAGCTTGCTTTCGAGGGTCTAACATGTTGATTATGAGCATTTCAGTTGGCCCAGAAGTTGGAGTAGCCTTCATTTGAGTCAGTAATTAGCCTATGTGTTTTAATTCTGCAGAGGCGTATCCATTGCAGACTCCCAGACTCCTCTGATACTCAGAGTGTACTTCCTTTATGGTCGGTTTAAGCAAGTGATGTCCCCTGGCTGCAATTAAACTGACATTAGGAGTGTGATGTATACATCACTTGGTGCAAGATGAAGTCTGAGCTGAGAAGACAAAGAGGGGGCTTTGCAGAGTGGTAAAAACAGTATTTGTCCACTGTCTGAATGTGCCACAATTTGGTAACTAAACCTGCAGGGTGCCACACATCCAAATCATATTGCATCAGTCATATATACAGTAAAAGAAAATAGACTGGGGTTTACATGCTACTTCAAACACACCTTTATCACTGAAGCTGAATCTGAGTTAGATATGGCACATACGTTCACATTTGTATTTCACTGAGTGGATTATTTTTGAGTTTGCCTGCTAGATAAGAACAAAATAGGACAACGGCTCAGAGTTTGATCTATTCTTAGAGCAGAATCAGCAAAGCCTTAGAGATGATTGAATATCCCTGAAGTCCCATGCTCTATTTAGACCATGACTGACAATATTTGATGTGCACTGTTAAACAACATTTTGGATGGTGTGTGACTGGATGTGTGTGTTTTGACATTTACATCCCTTCTGCTGGTGTACAGTCTGAGTCAGTATATGGTTTAACCAGGATGTGTCTTCCATCTTGGTTTAATGCAATAAAAAAAAAGCAAGGATTAAAATGTGAAGGAATAATTCAATATCAGCCGTTGTAGTTCACAAATTGAGGTGTTTTTTTTGTTTTTGTTTTGTTTTTTTAGTTATTCCTCCTTGCTCTTTATTTGACATAGCCTCTGCCCTAGTTTGGTCTGATTCTGTATTCAAGTCTCTAAACCATTTAATTTCCATTTTAAATGACATCGACATTTTTGTCTTTCCACAAACACTTTTTTTTTTTTTTTTATCAAGAATTACTTACTGTACACCCCAAAAGAAAATATATTTAACCTTGTACAGAGGCAAAATAATGAGAAGTGCCTAAAAACACCAACAGTTAAGACAACCAAACAGGTTTGGCAGACTGCTCTTAGCTGCAAGGTCAGTGGCGCTACATTTATTTTCCTTCTGTCTCTTATTTTCTTCCACTGCCTTGAAGACCACTTATTTTTTATCCCTTCGGTTTTATTAAAATTGAGAGTTAAAGCTGTGATTTTGCATGCACTGATTTGTTTTTCTTTTGTCTTAAAAGGAACATGCTGGCAACCTCAGCCATAAAGTTTGCATCGAGTCCCAGGGAAGCCAAACCTCTGGCAGACATAATGATGAGCCAGCCTGCAGGTAAATATTAAAAACAAGAAAACATGCTAGTGTTTCTCCTGTCTGTTGAATTGAAGTACAGCCCATGGGTGCACATGCTTTCTATGTTTATATTTTGGGTGTACAGATGGGTTAATTGAAACAGGTCAGACTTGGTGATACTGGAGGTTTGCAGTGTCATAAACCAGTGAAGGTGCAGCACTGCCTATGGTTGGTTGATACTCATATTTCATGGAGCTGTATCGATGGAGTTGGTTGTGTGTGGGTGTAAAATAGAGAGACAGAAAGCTGGCCTGAATTTTGCAACACTGAAGATTTTGAATTTAGCTTTAAGATTGTTTTTAAAGATGCAGGTCTGCAGCAATCTTTGCTGTCTTAAAGTATTCAAACCAAAAGGGGCATTAAGAGGGACATTTATGGCCATTTTTATTTGCGCACTGTGTAAATGTCAGTTTTTTTATCATTCATATATAGCTTTGAATATATACATATAGCGTGGAGCAACATTAGACTGTAGCCTACAGCAACGCAGAGTGATTTGAGCGAGTCAAGTGAGACCTCCATGTTGAATTCCATCATTCCTTCCTTCTTTGAAGTATTAACCTTTTTTACATTGTAGCCCCCCCTCCCCATCCCACAATTCTCTCCTCACACAGACACATGCGGATACACACATGCACACACCTCTCTTTCATTCTCATACATTGAGCGTTTTATCCCTTTAAACACTATGATCCTATTTGTCAGGTAGAACGTGTGGTAGGTGCAGGGGAGGTGGCCATGTAATCTTTGCTGCGGTTCTTTATCCCGTTAGGAGAGCGCAGGCGTAGGGCTCACCCAAGGTTTGGACCTGCTCATGTGGAAAGAGTGTTTGGGTGGCTCTGTCCTTTTCGCCCCTAATGCCTTCACGAACAACCTTCCCGTTGTCCACAGTCTCCCGATTATTGTGAGCAAAGTATCGATTTGCATAAAGGTATAGCACATACATAATTCAGCAATGGCAGCATTAAGGCAACATACTTGAATATACCATAAGCTGCAAGGGAAGCCTATTGTAAGACAGTCAGTGTGGTTTTAAGCAGAAATATCTTATATAGTTTTTGTTTTCACTGATATATTAAAATTCTTAATCTGAATTCTTCAAAGAAACACAAACTCAGACGAATTTTTTAAAGTAAGATCGAAATAGAAACCTAGCTTTATGCTGCCAGTATGTTCCCGCCAACTCCTCCTTAAATAGTTCAGTGTTCGGAATTAAACAATAAGTACATATTGTCAGCAAGGTCAAATCTTCATGGTTCCGCAACCTTGAAGCTCAATAGAAAGCTCAGTTATTCAAATTTAGTATGGAGTTCTTTGAGTCGCCCAGATTTTCCCAAGCTTTATATTAGCATATGCAAGGAGCGGCCTGTGCTGCTGTTTTCTAAAGTGGATGTAAATTATAACCTCAGTATTATACAGGCTGATAGGAGATAAATCTCTGCAGTAATGTATTGCAGTGAATGGGGGTGGGGTGGGGGTGGTGGGGGGTGTTGTAGAGGGCTTGAAGAGTGTGTGGGTGTATGTGTGTGAGGTACTGTACAATAGACGGTGGCAGATGGAATACAGACTAGCAAAGCACTTGCTAATGGTCATGCTAAACTCTCCTTTCATGGTTTTAGTTGCATCAGATTTTCTCCCAGATTTTTAGAAGAAAATATTGAAGTTTTTGCACCATAATGCAGCCAAATTGTAAATTTTAAAACAGTTACTACATCTGTAAAGCAAGCGTGCTCACATCGTTTTAAAACAAATATTAACACAGGGAGATTACTAAGTCGAATTTGCACTTGTGCAGTCCAAAAGGCTGAGGGGCTTCAGGCCTCAGCAGCAGAGTGGAGATCTCTTTGGAATCCCTATGCAAACTAGGGCTTGAATAATGAGATGTATTTATGAAGGGCTGGGAAGGGGGTCTTGCTTTTGAAAGCCAGTAGGCCGGAGCCTGAATGGGATAGAAGGAGGAGGGGGGGAGTCGGACAAGGGGGAACGGGTGTGTGTTCAGGGGCCCCCAGCAGTCCAGGCCTCAGCCGAGGCAGCTGTGAAAAGGGGTCCCGTCTTTTTCCCACGCCCAGCAAGACGCGAAACACTGCCGCAGCTCGCTAGGGTCAAGTCCCATCGCTAATATATACACACACATACATACACATGCATGCACACACACATTAGAGGGAGAGATGTGTGTGTAAAAGTTGTGCAAATTAACAAGCTGTCTGGGAAGCTCTGTGACATGGGGACACCTGCTATTCTCCCAGAATGCCTTGCACTCTTATCAGGGGCCACTGGGTTTGATGGGACAACAATTAGGTCATAACTTCAACTTGAACTTAAAATTCAGTTGTGGATTGAAAAGAGTCTGCATTCACATGTTTTCCAGTGGTATATTTCAAAAATAATTTATGCATTCTACCACATATATTCTGATACTGTTAAATGATAATATCTTGTGTAATGTTATTTATAATTGACATATATAAATGTTTTTCTCAATTCATGCAATGCAGTCCTATAAAGTACGTTTGGGGACATAATTGTGAAGTAGTTTGGAAATTTTAGCTGAATTTTTTGTCATTGTAAATGTTTGTTAGTGCATTCACTGAGTCTATGAAGACAAACTTGGCCTTGAGCCTGATCTGAGACCCAGACTGTCAACTTGGCATTGGCTGTGCACACATACACAACCAGCCTCAGGAACACACAAAAGAAATAAATAAATGCTGGGTTTGAGGAAAATATTGCAATTACAAAACAATATTTTGCTCTGAGTATGACCTAATATCATTCTTTAATACCGGGTGCACTGAGCTTGAATTGATTAGTAATGTTTTAGACCAAATACTGATCTGATTGTTTCATAACAAAAACTAACACAGATAAACTAAAAATAACAAAATCAGCACGTTTATTGGATTTGCTGCAATCATTGTATCTCATTAGTTTCCTGCTTTTTAAGGTGGTTTAATTACTGGTGAAGGTTTACAAGCTGGATTTTCATCTCAGAAAGCTTTCAGAAATGCCCTCCACATCAGCAGCTGCTCTTTTACAGCCTTCCTCATGAAGCTGGTGTCACACCCATCCCTTCACTCGAGCTCTCTCTAGATGCTGGCACACCAATCAAATCGGTGCAGCACTCAGTTCCCTCCCTACTCCTTTTCTTAGCTCCATCTGAGCTGCACAGAGCGGTGTCACACTAATTCAGGTCCCCCTGCCTGCTTGAGCTCCTCGCTCTAATTCCACACTATGAAAGACTCGGCTGCTATCTCTTTGAGTATATTAGCAAGCATCCTTTCTTCTCTTTCTCCCTGCACTGACTCCTTCTCCCTCTTTCTTCGAGCTCCCTCCCTTCTTCTGCCTGTCCCTCCTTCTCTATCTCTCTCTCCCCTCCTCATTATTACAGCCCCTCCTATTCAGATGAGTTTCAAATAGAGAGGGGGACCCTTCTAATTAGTTCTGTAAAGATGCTTTGTTGCGGTCAGTGTGGCCACCAGTGTGCACATTGAGAGGGGATGTGTGACAACTAGTGTTAGCATTGAGAAAATGTCTATTGGTCCTTAATGAGGTTTGTTAGCTGAGTGTGTATCCTGCTGTTTGAATACACCCTCGGCAGCCTTTGAAGGAACAGAGATGAAGAGAGGAGTCTTTCAGCATGGCAGGTTACAGAATGCAGATGATGCATTATGCTCAGTGTGGTTTCATTTGAACAACAGATGAGAGTAGAATAATGCTCTTCTTGTATGTTGTCTGTGAAAACTGTGGGAAATATATGGGGGTCATCATGCTCACGATCAGACGTTTGGGAGATTTTTCATGCAGAAATTTGTAGGTCTCCAGCAAACGTTCTGTGCCTACAGGAGTAAAAAAGGAAGAAAATGTCATTTCAAGGATGTTGTCACTCTAAATTGAACTATTTTAGCATTATACAACTTCTTGGAAACTCAGCTAACAGAGTTTTTAGATGAAGGATGAGGTACGGAGTCACAGAGAAACTCATTCAGGTTATGGAATTACAATAGGAGGCCTAGAAATCATCATTGTGCAACATATGTTTTGGGAAACTTAGGACGGTCCAATATGGGGATGTATTAATGATCTATCATTTATATCGTAATATTGGACACTCCACTCTTTACAACAGTTTTTTTTTTAATCATTTCAGTACTTGACGTTCTTCCAGATGGCATGGATGGCAGCAAAAAATTAGCATAAAGGCAACACAAGCAGGAGAGATGACACAGAAGGGGATAAATCTGAACAGGAATTGTTCGGATAAGCACCAAATGAAAGAAGTAAATAATAAAATTAAGATGCGCAGTAATTTTTTTTATTTAATTTACAGAGCAATCGCTGTCTCTTTTTTAATACCATTACCCTGACATAAAACCAGAGATTACATTAAGATAAGATTACATTAGATTTTTGCCAAAGCTACTAGGCAAAGTTTTATTTTTATCTTTGTCTGACATAAAAATTAGGTCTCCCCTGTTGTATGTAGGGCACAAATATAGCACAAATGATGCTTAAGACAACTGGTGATCAGCTGTGACCAGAGAGGACACTCTTTTTAGAAATTATATAAAATACAGAGGAGAAGTGGTGGAGGAAAAACAAGGGAGATTAGAGATGGATGTTAAAAGATGAGAGCTGGAGATTGAGGGTGGATGGAAAGAAAAAAAATAGGACGGGAAATGAGGGATTGTCTGTAGCCAAAGATCCAACCTGCTGGGCCTGCCTGCTGCCTCAGAGATTGTAAACTGTCACTCAGGATGCAGACAGACAAGCAAGACAGACATCATTTGTCCATATTATGCTCTACTACTGAAACTGTCGTCCATGCAGCTCCCTCTCCCTCCCTTTCTCGCTGCTTCCTCTTTTCCATCTTTTACCCCATTTCTGGCAGATTTTTTTGGCCGTGCACATGCATGTATATGAACTCTCTAACCCATTTCCTCTATCTTTCCTCCTCTCTCTGCTCCTCTGCTACTTTTTTTTCTGTCTGTGGGTTTGTCGTTGATGAAATGAGTCAGCTTGCAGTACACTCTCTGCTCTCATTGTTCGATGCTTCGTTGCCTCTCCACAGGAGGTAGAGAGTGTTTGGGCTCTTTCCCCTGTTTTACCAGTTTACCAGTGTAATCCTTTACACTGGCACAATGAGCTCTCACTCCAGCCACAAGATTCTATTAGGCTCCCAGAGAGACACAGGATCTCCATAAACATTTTCCACCTACCCCCCCTTCACCATCTATACTACTGTGCTGCCACATTTCAAACACAGCCAAACTGATTATTTCCTTTATACATTTTAAACAGAACCCCCCTTTTGTTTGCCACAGGAAATTTTACCTGTCTCAAAAAGAAAAGTAAAATTGCACCTAAAGCTTATACACTTATATTACCAACAGCTTGTTAACGCTGTCAGCTTCACTCGCAAAACTGACTCCCAAAACAGTGTTCCTGTTCAACTGCAGAGTATATAACAAGCAACAGTGAACAAGCAAATGCTTGTTATTTGGTCTTTGGAGGAACCTTAAAGATGTTTAAAAAATGCTGAAACCGTTGGCGGATGGGATTTCTGCACTTCGCTGCAAACATGATGGCATTAAAGTGTGCAGAAAAACTCCCTGATCTGTCATTTCATAGTCATATTGCACATCACATCCTGCATTTATAAAACCCCTGAATCATGCAAAAGTGGGATTTATTATTTTATTTTTGGTGAAGGCGAACTTTCTATGGAGAAAGTTAAAAGAGGGGTAAAGCAAGAAAACACTTCCTTTACAAGATTCCATTATACTCACATTTTACCTTCATGTGACTCTTGATAGGCAGCACTCAATGTTGAAAAAAGTAAAAAAAAAATTAAAAAATTAAAAAAAAAATAGTGTGGGAAAAAAAATTGGAAAAGACATAGAATAGACATGTGTGAGTAATTGATTAAATGATAATATCAGAAAACAACCCATAATTGTCACTGCATGTCACATCAAGATTCAAATATTTCTGAATCCTGATTGGTGCATGGGTGGATGTGATGCTACATTTTTGTGACAGAGCTCCACGGTCCTTATATTAGTAGATTTAATATCTTGATTTCTAGCTGTTTTTTTTTTTTTTTTAATATTAAAAGTCTAATAATTTTTTGAATGAGAAGGCATTATAATTAGTATTGCAGAAAAAAATTAAATGACTACTTTTCAATCATTCTTGCTGCTCAAAAGACCAAATTGATCATAAAAAAAATAGAAGAATCATGTTAAATGTCCAGAAAAGGTTTTTTAAAAATAAAATGTACATATTTTGTTTGAAGCCTAATTTATTCTTTTTTTTTTTTTTTTTTTTTTTTTTTTATTAAACATTTGGATAAGAATTACAAATATGGTTATAAGTATATGAGCATTCCTTTTAACTGTGCTTCTATTAAAGTCTGTAGGAATCCTAAGCCTGTTGTGGTGTGTTTGTCTCTGTTTTGTTCCCCAAGTCCAAAGCCATGGGTCATGGGGCTCCCCTCATCTCCCCCCTCCTTATAACATATTTCTCTATCTCCCATTCGTCTCCCTCCTCCTGCACCCCCCATCCTCGCCTCTCCTCCCATCTTGATAATGCAGCTCTTTTCTTTCTTGCTGGATAGAGGGCTGCCCTGAACCAACATTGTCCCCTACACCGGCTCTAGTGGGGGGCCCCATTGTGTGTGAAGGAATGGGGAGTTAACACCCATGTCTGAACCCTCTCAAAGGGGGCATTGTGTCTGAATCTTCCTCCAACTCACCCAATCTCACCCCACATCACTCCCCTGCATAGGCCGAGCCAGGGGCTGTAGGGGCTACTCAGGGCACTCCACCATTATCAGTTAAAAACATGCACATAACAGTGAACTCAGATTCACAGACCGACCATCTGATCTGAGCTGTTTTAATTCTTTACTCTGCGATGAATCCATTTTCCACTACAGCACAATGAACTGTATTCTTAGTTTGAGAGGCTTTGAGGCCAGTAGGTGTAAAGATACTAAAAGAGGCCTCTGCAGTTTGTTTCCTTTTAGAAAAGAACAAAACAACTCATGAAGAACAGTACTGTATTAGCATAATTTAAAACAGCATTCATGTTGTCAAAATAATTCAAGATGGACAGCTTTTTTTTTTCTTTTTTTTTTTTTTGGCTGTGAAGCAAACTAATTTTAGTTGAAATGGATTGCATAACATGAGAAATATCAAATCATAGTTAATTTTTAGGTTGTGTGTGATGATTTTACCATGAATGATTTATATTTTTGTTAAGACATTTTAAGATAGAAACAAATGAATGTGACTGTGTTTCGAACCATATGCTGAACATTTTTATTTGTTTCTGTATCGCAGTGAGTGCCTTGGGGCAGGTTACAAAAGAGCAAGTTGGCGTTTTCTTCCCACATATTTTTAATCAAAGTGTTAGTGTTTACATTTGCATTTGCATTGAGCAGAGGGATGCTGAATGCCAAAGGTGAGATTTTGAAAAACACTCTCTATTTTCCCTTTTTTCAGATGGAAACAAGGGTGGGTGGTTGGAAGGCTGGATAAAGGCTGGTAGATGACTGAACTCAGAGACCTGGTGCAGCTCATCATCATTGCCATGGGCTCTCATCTTCCTTCTCTTCTCCTGTGGCCCGTACCTCCATCCAGGGGTCTAGCAGAGCCAGTGAAGCCCAAGCAGGGAGCTAGTGAGTGGGCTGGGAAGGATGGAGAAGGTCCCTGAAGGCTAGAAGCACCTCTGGAGCTACCGGCAAGCAGGAGAAATCAATATGAAACACAGAGCATGCCTAGCTCTGAGTGGGGTTTCCTGTGTTAGTCTGTGGCCTAGGGGCCCGCAGACCTCCAAAGGACAGGCCCTGTGTGCCCCTCTCAGCTGCAGACCCAGCTCCTCAGACTGGACCTCAGTCCCGATCTCCACTGGCTGTGTGTGGTTCTGCTGAAGGGGATCTCTCCCCAAATAATACCCAATACTCAGAAAGTTGAAAGACCGCCAACAGGGATATTCCTTTCTCTTCATTTTTTTTTCCTTCATAAGATTGACATATCCCCCACCTTCTGCCTCTGGCTGTTTAAAAACCACTTTGGGAGTTCTGCTTTTGACTCACTCTCTATCCTAAGCTCGCCCGTTGTTTATTCCCCAACCAGTTTTTACATTTGACAAAGAGACAGTACGATCTTTATTTTCTCTTCCACTGTTACTATGGTGAGCTGTAGACATGTGTCCATTAAAGAACAATCCACTGGCACATGCAGTATCAATACATTTTTTTCCTCCTCGGCGTCTATTAATCATTTTCAGACTGTTAAAATCTGAATGAGCAGAAAAGAGGCCAGAAGACCACTGTGCAGAGAGACATTCATCAGCTTGTAGAGGAGATGGTAACATGGCAAGTATCTCTTTAACACTTCACCCTTTTCAACTCGATGAACAACACTGAATATGCTCTCATTACCTAATGCATCGCCTAAAATAGCATGTGTGTGTGTGTGTGTGTGTGTGTGTGTGTGTGTGCGTGTGTGTGTGCGTGTGTGTGTGTGTGTGTGTGTGTCGACATGTAACTTGGCACTGCTCATTTCAGGCTGGTGAGAGGTTTACAGTGTTAAGTACATCCATAACAGATTAAGAAATGTTTGTAGGTTAGATTAGGTTAATATAGTTGATTTTAAAGCCTGTTTAATTGTAAGACATCTGCCAACTGAAATCGCATGTGACGCCATTCTGTGTCTATATGTTATAGAGCTTTGTGCGTGCATTTGAATGAACTGTATAGACTCGGCCTTGAAAGCTGCTTGCCAGTGAGCTACAGCAGTGTGCACCATAGAGCTCCACTCCCAAACTGCTGCTGTCGTCACAGTAATGCAGTGTAGTTGTTTCCATCCAGATGGGCACAGCCTCAGACAAAATGGCCGCCAGTCTTTCTTTCTGCCAAACATGGCGGGCGCATCTCTCTTGTCTGCCATCTGTGCATCCGTTAGCTGTTGTCGAATGCAAATCAAGGCTAATTGCATTTGCATAACCTCTAACCATCATGTACTTGGCATGTGCTGATAATTACATCTATGAACGTGGTGTAGGGGCGAAGCAGCGGGCAAGAACGAGTGATGCTTTTATGTTTAGTTTGTATGTTTTGTTTTTTACTTAGGGTGTGTGTTTGCATCCTAAAAGATGTTTGATGTGTATACTGCAGATCGAGAATCTTGTCCTACTGTGCCATATGGTGTACATGATTGCATGTGTAGTCGAAGCCGTTGCATGCAAATGTGGCACTGTACCAAAGATTAAGCTGAGGCATTTTAAAATCAGATAGCGCTCTGTCACGCATGCACACTCACAGTTTTTTACACAGACATACATAATGCACCAATGAAAGCATTAAGCAAACAGAGAAGCTCAGACATGCACACAGACTCTAATTAAGAAGGGATCCATAGGCCCAACAAACTCCAGACAGACAGACCATAATAGTCTCATTTTCATGCACACGGGTGTCTGGTTACCATGGCACTACGCAAATTGTGGGGTGGCAGATTTTGCGAGAAAAAGGTTGCACGTGAAACATAAATAGGTGTTCTCACAAAAAAACGATGCTAAAGAACACCAGATTATATAAATGTAAGTATCATATCAAAGTATTGACCTAAGATGAACAGTTAAAGGAAGATAATATGATCTGTTCCTTGTATTTCACACTAAAAACATATTCAACATGTCTGAATAGAAGCTGTTTAGTAGTCAGAGGACTGAAGGGATGTATAAATGCATACCCCACATTTCGGTATTTCAGCGGTGCCTCATTTTGTGGTCGCATTTCATTGAGCAGGTCTTGTTTTGGGACATTAATTCATGCGATGAGAGTTATCTGAGCGGCTGAGTTAACAATGCAGCATTCGTATTTGCATTCACCCATCAAGGCAGCTGCTGTGCTGTACAGTTAGGTCTACTGTGGGCAGCAAAATGGCGGTCACGCGAATCATAGGTCTGTCTGCTGGTCGTGGGAGCTGAGGAGAGGAGAGATAGGAGCTTGGAGGGGGGGGGGATTTTGGGGCGTCTGGTTCGAGAGAGTGGGTTGCAGGGTCTAGACTGTGGGGTCGTTTGTTGGGGGGGTGTAGTGGAGAGGTTATTATTTGAGGAGGGGGTGTGTGTCTGGTTTTAGAAGGAACCATTAATGAGGGACTTGAGGGGAGGGGGTAGTTTGTCTGCATTCGCATTTGTGAACATGTGTCTGTGTCTCGTCCATTTGCATAGAGCGATTAGGGCGTCCATATGCTGTGCAGCAAAGCAAATTTAGCTACAGTGTTTTGCACGCCTCTGTAGTTCTCTAACATGCATTTGTACTGCTCTACATTATCTGTTTGAGAGACCAGGAACATGCTCTACCCCATCTCTCACAATAACATTTAAACACTCCTACTATACAGAGCCCGCATGTTAGTTGCATCACCGTTTCTGTCCATTATACCAGCCAATGAGAAGATGTGAAGCTCCTTCGAGCCAATGACAAAAGGTAAAAGAAGCAGGAAGAGGAAGGAAGGTGAGGGATATCATGAGTTTACCCTTGATGTGCTGGTGAAAAAGAATCAACAACACAGCTTCAGCAGTGTGGAGTGAAAGAAGGGAAAGCAAAAGACATAAAGGAGAGGATGAATGAAATTAGACTCTGAAAAACACAGTGACTTCCAAGTGTCGTGCACTGAAAGAGAGCGCAGGGAAAGATATAAGATAGTAGATTATTAGCCTTAAAAAATGCAGCCTATTTTGCATTTTCTTTGTTTGTGCTCACCCGCCAGTAAGAGATGAGATTTTCAGGTTAATATAAGAAGTAAGACGGAAAAGACCAGTCACCCCGCCACTTAAAAAGAATAAAGTCAGGAGGCTGAAAAAGTCAGACATGCTGACAGAAACACAATGCAAATCTCCATAATGTCCTCTATGAATACTGCTGTGTCCAAAGTGTGATAGTCTACTGTGCTGGAGGTCTGAGCTCAGAGCGTGGGAATGTTAGGAGAACATATGCAGAACAGTCGGCCGCTGGCGAGACGGCCTTGCTAGCATGAATGCTGTTGTAGCAGGTGAAAGAGGACCCTAGAGTTCATGGGTCAAGGCCAGCGGAGGGGCTGTCTGGCTCATGTGTGTAGAGCCACTTGGGTTGTCGTCTGGGTCTTGGAGGATGCTAATGAAGTTGCCAGGCTGTTTGATAAGCAGAGCTGTCTTTTGTTAGCTTAGTCTGGTCGTTCAGAGAGGACCAGACTGGGTGTAGACTTGGACAAGAGCTCCTTCATCATCTGTAGTCGCAGCAGAGTAGCAGACAGGCAGATAGACAGGCAGCCTAAAGTCAGACCTCCCCTGCTGAAAGTGTGATTGTGTTGTCTGGAAGCCTTTTCTCCCCACATCTCCGCTTTCTCTGACATTTCTTCTCTGACTGACATGCTGGTCTCGGGCTCTGCAGTGTGGTGCCTGTCTTTGTTTCTTTCTAGATTGATGGCAGCTTTGTACCACAACTACACGTTTCCCTGAAGGAGGAAATCACAGAGTACACTGGTTTAGAGCATATATGTGACTTCTGTTAAGTCAAACTGAAAAACTAAAATATTATTTTTCTAGGTGTCATATTGGTCCAACACCAACACTTAACTGATCTTAAGTATTGGCAGATATTGCCGGTGATCTTGTTGGTGTAATAGCATTAGATCAACTAATTAATCTACGATATAAATGTCAGTGTAATCAGTGGCAAAAAAGGACATGAAACTGCACATTGGAATAATGCTTCCAGTTGTGAATTTTATCAAGGCTGTAAAGATTTAACCACTGGTGATTCTTCGTTATGATAAGGTGCCAAATGCTACTTTGGAATATCGTCAGTCCTAAACCAGTGAGGCTAATGGGATTTTCAAATTACAGGAATATATTCTATCTGTATTGTAAGTGCAGGTTTGTCACTTATATGTAACAACAATACAGAAATGATTTATAAAATCAATTTCTAATTTCAGTGAGTAACACCACTTATTACTGCTACTAACTGAATGATAATAATTATAATGTGGTCACATCCAAATATAGTCTTTCTGGTGAAAAGCTTTTACACTGTTGTCCAGAAAGTTGTAATAAATTATTTGTAGCTCTTCTAATGAAATGATTTGGGTGTTTTTTTTTCTTGATAGATAAAGTGTAACTGGGACTCATGTAATCGTTGTACCTAGTCAAAGGTAATACTGATGTGTATAAACAGGAATAAAAAAAGAGATGTGTGTGAAATCAAAATTATTCCAACTTTATGGGTAAAAGTGAAAATAGAATGTAACAGTTGGAAATGTGAGAGTAATTTGTTTGACAACAAAGCTGGAAATTCAACAATATTTAGCATCTGAAAACAAATGGATCTGACCTCACTTTAAAGTGTTGGTTTTAATATAAATGTTTTCAGGCTTTTCAACTTAATTACCAAGTTTAAAACATATTTTTTAGAAAATTAATGAAACATAATAACTGGTCAATGTAATAGATGACACTACATTGATGAAATCATACAAAGAGGTATTATTTCTTTACATTTTTAGAAAGAATGGGATCTACACTGTTATCCATAAAGTTGGACTTCTGTTTTTAGACCCATTCCTCTTTTCCTCCCTATTTATACACATACACACATTTATACGCATCAGTAATCACCTTTGATCAGATAAAATGATTTTCATGCCGACTCCCAGTTACACTTGATCTATCAAGAGTACTTTACATTGTCACAGTCATTTCATGAAAAGAGGTAAAAATATTTTATCCAACTTTATGTACAACAGTGCATTAGGATGTGATCAAAGCAAAAATAATCAGTGGCCAAAGAGTTGTATTGTTCTCCTAAAACCAGTGGCACGCACGCTGCTTTATTATTATCAACTACAGTAATGTATTGTCATACAGCCTCCATCTTAAAATAAAAACATGCTAAAACCTTATAGCCATATAAAAGACATTGATTTCAGTAGGTAAATGAATCTTCACACAAAAAGAAGTTCCCAGTAAATGTACTATTTACTTGTACTTTTCAAGAAAATTACACACTTAAAAAAATGTATCAGTATATTAGTGATTGTTTAGGACATGAGGCCACAGACAATAAACTTGTCTGTTATTTATCTCTGATTTTGGTTTCATCCAGTATGGGGGAAAAAATGAAATAACACAAACCTTAATCTTTGCATGCTTAACATATAAATATGATTTTTACCCAGCAGGATGCAGATGCATAGATCCTCGGACGACTTTCTCAGACAGGATTATGCATGCGTATTGTAAAGGACTGCATGCGTAAAGGTGCATTACTTAGGGTGTCCCTTTAAGAGAGAAAGCATTACCTCATCAGGAGCTGTGTAAAGGAAGGAAGTGAGTGAATGGGTGAAGGAGCGCAGTGCTAACTCTCTCCACTCCTTTATGCCTGTGGGTGCAGGCTTCATTAGCTCCACAGAAAGGGACAGCTCCCTCCCAGTCCCCTCAATAGACCCATAGACCTGTCTCACTGGCACAGGCTCGGCCTCAGTTGGGAGTGTGTGTGTGTGTGTGTGTGTGTGTGTGTGTGTGTGTGTGTGTGTGTGTGTGTGTGTGTGTGTGTCAAAGTATGTGTTTGTGACTGCGGTATCCATGCGTGTTTGTATGTGTGTTCCCGGCCTATTCACACACCACCAGGCCTCATAGTTTCTCACTCATGCCTAAAGGAAGCAGGGCATTGACACTTTTTTTTGAGACGCACATTTCTCTCGCACTCTTTTTGTCACTCATTCTCTCATTTTCCCTCACATGCTTTCCATTATTCCCCATTTCACAATTTTTCCTCATTGTGTTGATTCTTTCAGTTGCTTTTTTCCTCGCTTGAGCTCAGATCCCTACAGAACTGCACAGTCAGTAAAGAAACATGTGCAGCCTGTTTTACATTGTGTTTTTTTAATTCTCCTTCTGCTCCATCAGTACAGTTACTTGTAACTCTTCTGAGTTTTTGTAGCATTTACACTCTAAAATAATCATGTTTTACAAACTCCCCACTCCTACTCATAAGAATAGATTCTACAGTATTTAAGGACAGGTAAATGACTATAATGTTCAGTGTATTTACTCAGCAGTAAATAATTTACTTCACATTTGTCAGATTGATGTTGTTACTTACTTTCACTGCACATTAAGTATAAATAATTTTACTGACTCATCCTGTATTATAAGACTTTTAACCAATTAAATCAGCTTTTATTCATCACACTGTTACAAGAAACACACAGGCCTGTATAATAACAATCTGCCATTTAACTGCAGTTGACAGATTTAGCAATCTACTATAAATATTTCTGCCTGCAGTAAAACACTTTCTAACAGTCATGATGCTTTAAACCGTCTTGGGAATAGACTTGACATGACCTGAATCAAAATCCAGACACGTAGGATGGTGCGAAGAGGAAGGGAGAGTCTTACTGCTCCAAATTCTGCTGTGGCACCCCTATTTCCGATCAGGCAGCATGAACAGACAGCTATTCATGGTCCTAATTAAATGAGGGGGAGCAGATTCAGTATAGTACGTATGGAGGCAAAGGCTGGCGAAGATGATTAGCATGAGCTGCCATCGCTTCTTCTTCTTGTTTTTGCAGTGCATTAATTAACACATTGTGCATCAGTTGTGATTTGCTGGTGTGCATTTATAACACACATGTATCTGGACAGTCAATAATTACAGTAGCACTGCAGGTTACACTGTAATATGTGCATAACAGTCCGTTCATGTGAAGCAGCAAAGCTGGGAACAAATATAGAAATAAAATAACCCGACACAGAACTTTGTGTGAATATTTAGGTTGTCTGTTCATGATTAGTTATTCATTTTTTATTGATACTGAGGCAAGTTCGGGTCACGTCTCCTGGGTTTTGACAACTCGAGTAAAGGTAGAGTGGGGAAAACTTTGTTATACCCAGTGAGAAATGCAAGGTTTGACTCAGAAATAGAAGCCTCCATAGTGAAGGAGAGCGAGAGGAGAGAGACATAGAGACACAGTGAGAGAGAGAGGGTGAGCATGAGAAGGAGGAATGAGAGTACGATACTGTGGCCTGGTTTGTGGTTCCAGAGGGATAGAGACACTTTCGCATTTCCCCAGCAAAATGAGAGCTTTTTTAACACACACACACACACACATGCACACCTTGTTCCCTCCATCTGAGTGAGCCAGGACTAGTTTCATGTGGCTTTGTTGTTGAGGCAGCAGGAAACTTATTGCCCCAGATTTAAAGCAAACCCCCTGCACACATGCAGCAGTTCACTGTTAACACACTTCAACACAAAAATTCTTCCTTTTTTTTTTTTTGCATGTGCATTATTTCTTCACTGTGAGCAGTACAACAGTGTGTGTGTGTGTGTAAGGGTGTATATATGTACGTAACAGACAGCCTGACCTCTGACCTTGTCCTGCTGTGAAGCTTTCATTCCCATAAGCTGGAGGCTGTGGTTGTCTCTGTACACTCAAACACAGTCACACAACCTCACACACACACACACACACACACACACACACTGCTCTGTTGGTGTAGTTGTCGCTCGGCCACCCATTCAGGGCTCAGTCACGGCCACTTAGAGCGCAGCAGACTCGAGGATTCAGACGAGCTGTGATCCAATGACATGTATTTATAATGAGGGGGCTGCAGGGACGTCTTTGTTGGATGGACACAATGTCAGCATAAGGGTGTGTGTGTGGGGGGGGTTAAATACTGAAAAAGGGGGAAATGGAGGGAGAACGCACACACACCCCTCTTCACACATACACTTTCTCTGTTTTGTACTCCTGATTTTTCAAGTTACCATGAGAATTCATCTAAAGACTGACCTTGAGAAAGCGTTTGTGCAGCGTATTGTCTGTGGGAGAGTTTCAATAGTTGTCAAGTCTCAAATCATGTCAAAGCAAAGTCTTAACTTACATCTGAAGCCGTCGGCAGTAAGTCTTTAATCAAGGTCTTCTGTGTGTCTGAAAGGAAGCATTAAAATGACAAAGCATTTGAACTTATTTATGTCAAATCTGTTAACTTGTTTATATATGACTAAGCCTCTTAAATGCATGACTTGAATAATGCTATATTTGTGTGGTGTGGATGTTAGTCAGTCCAAAACGGAGACTCCACTTCAGATGGATGTGGATGCTCTTCTTTTGTTTGGTTCTGTTTCCTATTTTTAATGGTTGCTTGATGTGTGAATACTCTGGTAGGATTGATATTTAATATGATTATACTCTGTGCAATGACAATAAAGGTATCTACCTGCATTTGGAAGTGTCAAGTTGAGTATCTGAAAACTCCACCACAATTACTGATCAGCCAAAAAAAGTCAAACTTTTGGATGAAATGAGGATAGTAAAGATCTTGTGTGTGATGCACAAAGAACTAGTTTTATCCATTGTATGTGTGCGTGTTTCCTAGAGAACAACAACGTTACTTCGTTTAAGGATCCATAATCTCATAACATTCTGCCTTTTCTATCGTTTCCCCTGATTTTTCCTGAGATAAGAAGCAGAACCTTCACCTAGAGCTTTGCAGGTTGCTGTGTGTGTGTTGTGTGCTGTGGAGACGGTACTGCAGGTTCCCCTCTGCATACATTAGCTGGTTGTTGGGACAGTGTGGGCTGAAGAAGAGCCCTGGAGAGCCCTACAGGCTCAGGAAGGCCCCTCATAATTTCCCAATGTCTGAAACAGCACATCTATCCAGGGACTGTAGTCTAGCTCTGATCTCCTCAATCATAACCAGTACCCCCTGCAACCCCCACCTCAGCCCTCTCCTCTAGACAACCCACGCACACCTTGACTTTCACTGTCCATCAGTCTGCACAGTTTGAGCACCGATAAAAATGAAAAACTGGCCATTTTAAGACATGAACCTGAAGCAAATGAAGGGTTTAAAAAAGAGAATGTGTAGCTAGCATTAAGGCCTTTACTTGCTAGTTTTATTTTACTGCATGATTGTGATTAAAATATAGACAAATCAGGATTACCTCTTATCTCTACTTGTCAGATCCTCATCTTGTTCATTCATGACGTTGCAAAACCAGACAGCAGAACAGTGTCTGGGGCTAGAGCAGTGTGTGATTCCCCTCAGGCGTAATTGTGGGGTTCCCTACTGACTGTGTGTCCTCTTGATGCTCAGCCTTAGAGGTCAGAGGTGGACGAGTGTAGACTCAAACACAGACAGATATTGGTAGTCATGAGGAGGGAGTCTCTCCTCTCCCATTCAACCCCTTTTTCCTCCTGTTTCAGTGCAAAACTGCTGTGTCAGACCTGAGACATGACATACAAATATAGTGTCATATCAGTGTGACAGATCATATGTGGGTATGTTTCAAGCATTGTCCCCAGTCATAATAATCCTCCCTGTAAACACTTGACTGTTTGTTTTTGTCATTTTTATTGTGTGTCTAATTGTCTCTGTCTTCTTTTGCAGATGGATGGTGTGTTGGAAAATCACTGGATGAAATATTTTTGACATGAAGATGAGGATGTTTTCATCTGGTTTTTTTTTTTTTGGTTTTTTTTGGGGTTTTTTTTTTTGCTGGGACTGGACTAAACAAATGTCAGTGCTCTATTTATTTTTTAATATTTTACTGCTCATATTCATATTTTAATTCATGTTTTAATTATGTTGCAATTAAAGCGAGTGTTGTGTTTAATTTTTTTTAATGGGTCCATTGTGGTTTCATTACTTGACACGTAACATGTATTTTTACAGCTGTATTTAGGATTATGTTTTTCAATAACAGTATGTAATCAAAGTATATATTTTTCTACTGTTTTTAGAAATGCCCTTTTTATTTACCTGTATTTATGACTTGAAACATATCATGAATGTCTCCTTTGAATTATGTGAAATTTCAATAAAAGAGAAAATGAATTTAAAATCTTTCGTACAAATATTTATTAATAGTGTGTGTGTGTGTGTGTGTGTGTGTGTGTGTGTGTGTGTGTGTGTGTGTGTGTGTGCATAGCAAAAAAAAAGAAGAGTGAT